>CM076577.1:1460423045-1460751981 GCA_034641835.2 Pinus albicaulis | reverse complement strand
TATTTCTTTTGCTGAATGTAGCTGCATCACTTTAGCAAATTATGATTCAGACATGCTTCCTAACAAGACATTTACTGCTTTGGCATTGATTTCATACTTCTTCCTTTCTGCTGCATCAGTAGGAATACTTGCTGGGTATTGATAACCTTCTTCCACGATTGCCCATACATCTGCACCAAGACTTTGCAGATATGCTTTTGTTCGTACCTTCCAGAATATCAGATTGCTTCCATTGAATAGAGTTGGCTTTATAGACATTACTCCTTCTTGACTTCCCATTGCGACGGATCTCCTTTAAGCGATCAAGCTTCTGCACAAGGACCTCCTCTGATACCAATTGTTGGGAAAAAAATACTGAGAGGGGGGGGGTGAATCAGTATTTACAGCATATTCAAAACTTTTTACTTTTCTTTACTTCAAAATCCATACGCTACTTTACAAAACAAAACTAGCGTATACACGGAGATATCCTTAAGGAAACTCACATATGCTCAGAGCTCTTATTATGTATTTGATTCTAAAACCATTACATCATTTATTCATCAGATATTCAATAGACAGTAAACATGTGCAGTAAGAACAGAATAAACCATCACACAAAGCATCACACATGAACACCAGGATTTTTAGGTGGAAACCCAAGTCGGGAGAAAACCACCGCTGCAGTTGCTCAGCCTTCAATATTTTATTATAGAGAAAACATCTTACAACATATGTGCCGGTGCAGACTCTACCAGCACGCAGGCACCCACCTGCGCTCGTTTACCAGCCTCTCCTGGAAGGGAGCTCCAACCCCCTGACTCGTTTACCAGCCTCTCCTGGAAGGGAGCTACAACCCCCTGATCTCGTTTACCAGCGTCACCTGGAAGGGAGCTACGACCCCCTGCTCTCGTTTACCAGCCTCACCTGGAAGGGAGCTACGACCCCCTGAATGAAGGCTACAACCCTCAGAACCAATATGGACCACGTTTCATCAATTTTCACACTGGATCCAACAACTTCAATAGAACTCAACTTGCAGGCCACATTTCATCATATTTTCAGACTGGACCCTCTCCATACATTTAAGCACAGTCAAACATCAACAACAGATAGCTAAAACAGAGCAGATCAGATCAGAGATTTCATACCCCATGCTTCAGCAAACCCTAGTTTGCATACGCGCTTTCCTTTCACCGATGTCGCGTATATACGCTCTTCCGTCCACATCAACCAGCGTATACCTCTGTATTAATTTCACTGCGCATACGCGCTTTCTCTTCAGCGAAGCCGCGTATATACGCGCTTCCTCTGCGACGAACTAGCGTATATATCTTTAACCATTTCAAAGCTGCATACTTCTTCAGATCAGACATTCAGTTCAGATTCAACCCTTTACTTCAGACAGATGTTCGCCTCATTTCAGATCTAAGCATTCCATAAATAGATCTAGCAAATACAGATACATTTCAGATCTAGATATCCCGCTTCATCATTTCTTCATAGGTGCATCATAGATTCAGATCTATCATCAAACCTTTACCCTTTCCATACAGATATACTTCATAGAGAAGTATTCATTCAAGTTCAGACATCTTGCTCCCACACTCATGATTTTCACAATGAATTTCTTCTCCTTATATAGGTTTATCCTTTTTCAATACCACGGGCCCCTTTTTCAATACCATGAGCCAAAACAATACCATGAGCCTTCAATACTACGGGCCCCTTTTTCAATACCATGAGCCAAAACAATACCATGAGCCCAAAACTACATTATTTCCGATGGTATTCCTGGACGGGGTCATTTAGACGAATCATTACCCAATACAATGGGTCCATACCATGGTGGTTACCCCTGGATTTGCACTTTATGAGTGCTTTTGCCCATACACGACTTGGAACGTTGTTTCCCGCGTGCATACGCGACTTCCGCTAGAAAGATCCGTGTATGTCTTGAAACATACTCTTTTCATCATAGATCTAGCCCATAATGAATTCCTTTCTTCTTTGCTTTCTGTACACACTATAGATACATCAGATTTACATCATCAAGAACATATTCTATTAAGCACAACTTCGTTTACCAAGTCCATCACGTCAAGAATAACTTCGTCAGGTGGATTGCCATCAAGGACAACACATGTCAAACATCTCATGTCTTCATCTCCATTCAGTGGGTTGCCATCAAGGACAACACTCTGCATCATATTTCCAACAGGGTAAACTAGCAAGAACACTAAGAGAGTGAGATTCCCTTCCATGAAAGGCTTCTAAAGCGTTTGGAGATGAATTGAGAGCTGGAGAACCGATGGCTTTCTAGCAAGAAGATGACATGATGCACGTAGATGCACCCTCATCCATGACTGCTTGATGGATATTCTTTCCATTAATCCCAACTTGGATGATCAGTGCAAGCTAGTGAGGGAGACACAAGACAAAATTTTCCAAATTGAAAGTGATAAGGCTTGAATCAGTGGGATCAACCCCACCGATGGCAGATAACAAAGCCTTCCATTGAGACAAACAACTCTGAAGTACTTCTAATGTAGACACAGCAGATGGCACCTAAGCCAAATCCTTAAAAATATTGTAATGTTGAGCAGCACGGGTGTTAGGATTGTAAGAAGACTTATGGATTACACCTTTAGAAGGTGGCCATTTAACAAGCTCAGTACTGGGCCTTTCAATCTTAGGAGGGCTAGAAGCAGGTGGGGGAGGAGGACCATCAGTGATCTCTTTCCCTGCTGCTTAACGTGGTTTGGTATAATCTTTCGATCGGGTAGAAATAGAGATGGATGAAATACCATTCATCATGAAAACCTGAGAGCCAAATGAGGCAGAGGACTGAGGTTGCTCTATCATCTAGGTCTGTTGTGATGGAAATACTTTTTTGAGAATAGCTGGAGTGCCTTGGGTTCCTTTGAGCAATTGACTCACTTCGGCCCGTCGGGGACATTCCTTGGTGTTGTGCTCTTCATCACAAATCAAACAAGGGTAGTTCGGTTTACATTGTGAACCATTATCAGCACGAGATTTCTAAGAATCTTGTTTCAGAGTATCATCTTTGGCCTTACCTTTACCCTTCTTTTTACCCTTGGAAGTTTTATCCCCTGGATTTGACTGGGTGACATTCACTTCCGCTGTTTTAGCAGAATTCAGGGGTGATTGAGAAGAAATATCATTGGAAGGAGTAGATTTTTTCTTCGCAAGATTTTTAGAATACTTCCCAGAAGTCTGAGACATAGAACCAATGATACCGTCGACGGATAGCGTCACCAGTGCTTTGGAAGTTCCAGGTCGAGGGGCATCAGGCAAGAGTTCGTACAACGTGCCAGACTGAGAGTACACAAGATCAAGGTATTGGGCACGAGTAATGGATTTTTCCTCAGTAACGCATGCCCCTATAGCAATGTCCTTAGCAATCAGATCAACGAAGGAGGTAGTGAACCAATCAGTTTGAAGTTGATTAGGAATTTCAAACTTGATTAGATGACAACAATGCCTCCATTGATGAATATGATCAGATATATGGGTAGCTTGATCTTGATTCAAGGATTTGAGGAGGTGGGTCCCAGTTTCATACTGAATTGGTAACTAAAAGTACGTGAGAAATTTCATGGCTAAAGAGTTGAAATCTTGGAAGGTTCCTCAGGAAAGTTCAATGTACCACTTGGCAACGACACGAGTGAGAGTCTGTTGGAAAATACAGAGTTGAATAGAATATTCAACCCAAGATTTAGAGGAACACCAAAGGTGGTAGGTCATAACATGCGCTTGGGGGTCTTCTCCGGACTTGCCCTCAAATTTGGGACAATCGCTAGGAATTTTGGTTGGAACTGGGGGACAATATGGATTATGAAGGATAGGATCGTTTGTCAACTTCGAAACATCGGGATGTTCCAACATAGAAAGGAAAGGTAATTGAGGATTGAAAGGCATTATAGGTTGTTGATAAATACCAGAATTAGGATTCCACCCAAGTTGAGAGAAATTATGCCCCCATATGTTTTGTCCCAGAGGATTCTATCCATAGGAGTTATAAGCCTAAAATTTCTACCCATATAGGGGTTGAGGACCAGGATATTGATTCTGAGCATACCATTGAGGTCTTGTCTGAGCAATATATGGATTTTGTTGTGGAATGTAAGAAGTGCCTTGAGGTGCATTATACAACACTTGAGTTTGACCTGGAAGAAGATACGCAATGCCCTAAGGAGCACTTAATACCATCTGGGATTAACCTTGAGGAACATAAGTAACACCTTGGGGTGCACTATATACGACCTGATATTGACCTTGAGGAAGATAAGTGGTGCCTTGAGGCTGAGCGAGCTGCCCGTGGGGTGTAGGTTGACCCAAATACTAAGGCTAGACAAGTTGTCCATGCAGAGTAGGTTGGCCTGGATGCTGAGAGCCACCAGGCTGCCCTTGTGGAAAAATTTGGCCCGATGGTTGGGATAGGCCAGGTTGACCCAATTCAAGACCATAGGGTTTTCCTTGTTGCAAAAAAGTTTAGCCTTGTTGAACTTATGGTGAGTGCTATTGCACAAAAGGTTGTCCTTGTTGTGGATAAATTTTCCTCTCGAGAACATAATATGCACCCTGTTGAATATGAGGTTGACCAGCAGGACTGAAGGTTGAACAGCAAGACCTTGTTGGACCAAAGGTTGTCCCTATGAACCAGAGGGTTGTCCCTGTTGGATCAAAGGTTGTCCTTGTAAGGGTTTCCCTTGTGAACCAGAGGGTTGTCTCTGTTGGTATGTGAACTGACTAGGATCAATTGGAGGCAAATAGATGGGTTTACCATATGCGTCATAATGATGCAGACGATTACCAAAAAATTTTAACTGCTAAGAAATTTGAGGGACATAATTCTGTTGTTGAATGGCCAAAAAATACTCATCGAATGTAAAACCGTTAGGAATGGAAGTAGAAGCCATAGGCGCACTACTAGCAAGTTGGATTCCTACAACATGAGGTTTTGATCCACTCATGATAGGGCTAACGGGTATTGTGGGATTAATAAAAATGGATCTACTAACAACAGAAGACCCTGATGATGACGAAGTCATACTAATAGCTGGTGCAGATGATGCCACATAGACATCGGGTCATACAGGAACATAGGTTACAATCATCGATGTCATGGGAGTCTACGGTGATACCCTTGATACGGAGACAATTGAGCTCCCAGAGGGATTCAATGTATCAGACGATATCAAATTCTGATAAAATGATGCAATGCCAAAAATAATCTGACCCAAAGTGTGATAACTGCGTGGGAGAGAAACCAATTGTGAGGAAGGTTGACTGGAGACATAAGGAAATTTCTCTGGAGGGAGCTGATGATATTTTGTAGAAACAGAAAGCTCTTCACTACTGATGGGACTTGAAGAATCCATGTCAGACGAAGCCACTTGATCGTCGAAAAGGCGACAAGTGGTGGCAAGTAAAGCAATGGCTAATAAAGATGGTTCTGAAGTAAGAGGAGGGAACTCTTACTCGTTCCCAAAACTATACCAAGTGTATTGAGGTTGCCAATTGATATCAAATGGCTCTTCAAGAGGAGACCGGGTAGTGAGAGGTAAGATACTCGAAAGGATAGATTGCCAGAAATCTACAAACATAGTGGGTTGACATGCTTCCGAAGAAACTTCAGGAGAAGGATCACCACTAGGAGGTAATGAAGAGGACGACGAAACTGGTGGTTCTGCCACCGTGACGGTGTTTCAAAACAAGAAGGAAACGAGATATTCTATTCGAGGTGTCAAGATCAAACACTAAGGAACTACTAAAAAACAAGCCAAGAAAATATCTTTAACATGCATGTGATCGTAGGCAATTGATTTTATGACATTGAAATGAAACTCTTTTGTTTCATGTTTTAAGAGTCCAGAAATAGGAAAAAGATGAATCTAGTCACTTTCAGGTTGAACAAGCGTTAAAGGACAAGTGCTAAATGATATTTTCAATTTTAGCGAGTCATGAAAAGATCAAAATGACTACTCGGGGAACCTAAGAAAGAGGGTGTACCAAGATTCTGTGAATTTCAATATACACCTTGGTGATAAAATGAAAGAGAAATGACCAAGGACTTGATGTACGTGCAGGAAGTCTCCCCGAATGTTGTGTTTTATGTATCACGGTTACAGGGCGACAGACTCGACTTCCTATGGACAAAGGATTGCAACCTATGAGGGTCTCCCTTTATATACGCAATGGTACGAGGAGCGCAAGTTTGTGCTAGCACTGTCTAATGTTAGATGGTGAACAACAACTACTAGGTTTAACGACACCGAAACACATCACTAGCCTAGACCTCTGAAATATGTGCATTAGGTTTCAATGCTTCCTTAGGTTGATTGAATTCATTTTAAAGTTGATCTTGAATTAATGTTGTGATTTCAAGGCCTTACCAAATGTGATCTCAAATTCTTAATGCACAACTACATCCAAAATAAAATCATTTCCATTCAATGAACGCTAGCTAAGAGAAGGATAATAGTCTATAACAAAGAAGAAATCAATTGAATCACATGAAGAATTTCACTAATGCATCTAAGACAACCAAAAAAAAAATGAAAAACTCTTTCCTGGTTCACTAAAAGCTACTAATACAAAAACATGTTTTTCATTTTCAATTTAAGCGAAAGAATGAAAATTTTGTCTTTTTAGATGAATGAGGAGTACAATGCACTGTTACACTAAAAGAAAAATGAACACTAGTTTTGAGCAATCTAAATGTAATGATCTAAAGTAAAGAGATAAATCCAATACAAACATGAAACACACTCAAAAAGGGATGCACTCCTTCAAGCAGGCAGAGGGATTTCAAACCGATTCATTGAGAAATGTAATATATGCTCAAAGCGATGGATGGAGAGCTAAACAAAAACAAAGGTAATCATTCAACAAACCAAAGACACAAAGAACCAAAAAAAAAAAAGCTAAAACAATCAGCCAATGAATTGAAACGACAAAGATCAAACTGAATCAAAATCGACTCAGAAGGCTCAGTGAGGAGAAAGTTGAAAAAGAAGCACAAGGCACCTAGAAACCCTAGGGCAACAAACTCCACTGGTAAGATGAGGGACAAACAGCTAAGAAGAACGAGACAACAGAGCCAAAACAATTATAGTGGACCAATTTCAAGATAAAAATCCAATCCAGAAGAAATAAATACTAACAAAACTCAGAAAAGAGGCTAAAATTCAATTATGTAGGATTTAGAGCATTTTTTTAGCTGTAATCCGCACCAAACAAGGGTTGGCATACATGTGAAAAAAGCAACATGCACCAATCGGCGCGACTGTTCAAGCAAATGCAGCACTGAGCTATAAAACCATGGGGAAAAATAAAAACCATTGAGCAGAGGTTAGAGTTGACACTTTGGGACTGAACAGGATGGATGAAAACAATCAAACAGGTCAAACAAAGTAGAAAAATGATGAAACAACCAAAGTCAACTCGACGATAAAAACGCTAGGCAAACAAAAAAATATGACAAACACACACCTCCCCAGTGGAGTCGCCAACTTGTTGTGTAGGTAAATCCATCTGGGGATAGAGGCAATCCCTCTAGCCCTATGGTGGGTCTTGCAGCAAGAGGACATGCTAATCCTTCAGATTCCTAGTTTATGAATGAAACTGAGTCAGGATATATGACCTACCTTTATTCCAATGCAGTTGTTGTAGCTGTGGCCACAATCTCCTGATCTTCGTCTTTACACGTGACGGTCCTTCAGCGGTGATACTCGGGTGCCTACACAAGGATTAGAGAATGATAACAGCATATGAAACCATACTTGAATTCATAACTATTTAATTGGTGAAGGAGAACTAAATGTATTGCAAAATATTAAACATATCAAATGAAAAACGGGAACAAAAACATTAGTCATGTATTAATAAGTAGAGATAATAATTTTACAACCAAAAGAGCCTTGATGTTGTAGCCTCCTTCGACGAGTCCAGTCAAACGCCTCTCAAGCATTCGTTGGGGAATTGGACTTGGTGAAGCAATGGGTCTAGACTCTCTCTCGATAATGAATTCCTCTCTGCTCTATCTCATACTAGCTATATTAAGGACTGTTCAGCTATTCAACCATTTCAACTAGTTGAAACTATGTGAGAAGGGTATATTTATAGGAGAGGAGGAGGTGGTTTGGGATCCATCATAAGGTGGAAGGGAGGCCTTATCCTTTGGGAGGCTACTCAAATGTAGGAAACAAGAAGCCAAAGGAAGGTCTTCGACATTATTCAGTCGAACAAACCAAGCTGACTTTGCTCACGAATTTGTTGGGAATGGAAACTTCGCTTCTATTTCTAAAAAATTCCAAAAATAGCTCGACGTGGGCACTCCACTGAGATAGAGTGCCAATGGGTGTGAGGCCCAGTGCTAATTTCTCTATGGGCACGAGGTCATAACTTCTTGCCATATCCAACCCAAAATTATATGTTTTTGAGAGCCTGCTCCAGGAATAGTCAACAAATGAAATGTCATTCTCATGGCAAGGGATGCAATGACACTTTTTGCATTGTATGAAAATACACAGAAGTCACTGAAATGGTCCTCCAATGTTCAGGATGGGGATTGTAGGGATGGTGAAAAAATGATATGTAACACCAAGAAACCATTGCAACCAATGAAAATAATGTTGAAAAACCTTCCAATCAGTCATGTATAGTCAAATTACCATGCAAGTTATGCAAGGGTGATCACCTTCTTAGAGATTTTCCTGTCATTCTCAGGATATTAGAAGTGTGGTCCACTGGCTCACATCAGCATCTGTCATTGGCCTCTGGAGATCATGCTGGTGATGAAACCTCAACTAGTGATAGAATAGTCTATGGGAAAAAGGGTAAAGTCAAATTTCCCTGTAAACTATGTGAAAGGCATCATCCCATTCACCTTTTTCATTGTATTGATGAAGCCTCCAAAGTATTGGAATAACTTACATATTTTGAGCCTTGTATTCATGTTGGATACCAGAGGTTTTCCTCTGATCCTCCGCTATTTGATCAAGGTTTGATCAGAATTCATCTCTGGTCAATCCCACTCTCTCCGAAAGTGAATCACATGAGTCTATTCCTGACCAACCATTGGTTGAAAAAATGGTTGACTTGATTCCACCTTCAATTGATCCTACCTTTCCCATAGAGAGTGAACATCATACCACTCATGTTCTTTTTATTTTCTCAGATTCCCATTGATTGAAGGGGAATCCTCCCATTCCCATGGTATAGGAGGGTGATCCTCCCATTCCTGTAACACAAGGGGGGAATTCTCCCATTCTTGTGACACCCCCTCCAAGTAGTCTGGTCTCTTCCTTTGATTGGAATCAACTAACAGGATATCATCTTTCTTCTTACGTCCACTCTAAGATCATTGTACAAGCCTATAATGTGTTCATACATAGAAAAATAATAGATGAAGGTGCATCTATTAGTATTATGTCGTCAACTACTTGGAAATATTTTTGTTCTCCACAACTTGTGCCTGTTACCCAAAATTTGTTGGCTTTTAACAGAGGAACCAATCAACTGTTAGGGATTCTTCCTAAGTTTCCTATTACATTGGGAGGAAAGAATGTCTATATAGATGTGATGGTTGTCCAAGGCCCCTTGGATTTTCATTTACTCCTTGATAATTACTATACTTAGGTCATGGGAGCTCTTGGCTCTTCTCTCTTTCATGTGATATTTTTCCGCATCAAGGAAGAATCGTGACCATTGATCAACTTTCCTTCATTGGTCCTAATTTGACTCCCAGTCAACCACACTCCCTAAATGGTTCTTGTATGCAAGTGGTATCTTCCCTGCCATAGGTTAATTATGTGGGCACCTATTCCATGCTCGCGTCTATTGATGATCTAGTCAGTGATATAGTGCATCATGTACTAGGGGCATTGGACCCTGATTTCTAGAGTTTTTTTCTCCCATATAATGAGAAATTATTCGAATACATGACTTCTTATGGGTCATGATTAGGTCTTCGGGGCAAAGTTCCTTTTCTTGTGTCAAGTTCCTTAAAAAATGAAACAAGGGGTCGGAGCATAGTTCATTTTCTTGTGTCAAGATCCTTAAAAAATGAAACAAGATCTATGATGCAAAGTTCCTTTTATTTTCTCAAGCTCCTTAAAAAATGAAGCAAGCTCTTCGGAGCATAGTTCCTTGTGTTCTGCCAAGCTCCTTAAAAAATGAAACAAGGTTTCATGAGGATAGTTTGTTTACAATTTCAACCTCATTAAAAAATGAAATAGGTCCCTATGAGCATAGTTCTTTTACTATGTGAAGCTCATTAAAAAATGAAACAAATCCCCTTTCACTTCAATTCTTTGAATATATCTCATAAATTCCCAGTTGAGTCTTTCACTTCATTTTGTAAATGAACCTGCATTCCATCCGCTTGTTAGTAACCAGTATTCTACTTCATAGAATGAGATGAATGTTAGGGGGCATGTAGCTCAAATTGAGTCACCATTTTGGGGGCATGCAAGCCATTCTCAAGCATATTTTGTCTCTGTTTCAAGCTTGTGTAAAAATGAAACCATTCTCAAGCATATTTTTTCCTCATGTTTCAAGCTTGTGAAAAAATGAAACCAATTTCAATCAGAGTTTCCCATGTTTCAAGCTTGTGTAAAAATGAAACCACTCTAATCCTGCCTCTTGTGATTTCCATTTTATCAACCTGTTTTTGCCAAATGAGCCTTGGTTTTCTCATTCCATCATCACCATATTCTTGGCCGATCATACGCTCTCACTTGGATGGTTTACCCTTGTCTGGGGAACTGTTGTGATGAGTGGTCTTGTTACCTAGTCTCTTGATCTTTTACGTGTTTTAAACAATTCCATCATTGTAATGTTACAAAATTTTAGCCTCCAAGCTAAATGGAACATTAGAGTTAGCAGTAGCTCTAGCCGATGAATAAACGGGCGGAAAAGCCCATAAGTCTCCTAAGGAGGAATAAAATACTCCAAATTTTAAAGGGGACACTCTTTCAAGCCTAATAAAACACCTCCATGTGTGAACAGGGATAAAATCAAGCTGCTTTGACTAAGTCAACAACGCAGTTTTAGAGGAGGAGGAATCCAAGGATGAATAACGCAGTTTTGGAGGGAGATGTATCTTTGGATAGAAATGACCTAATTGAGTGGGGCCAAGGGTAAGAAAACTCATGTTTTATATAAGGAAGAGGATGGCAGCATTATTATTCATGTCTTAGATTATTATTCTTGTCTGCCAAGACTTGTTGCTACTTTGCTGCTTAGCAGAGTTGCAATGTTGTTTACCACCGGGTGTTCCCGAGCAGGAATCCCACCTCTTTCCTTTGAGGAGCCTCATTTGGAGAGTTTGAATTCATCATTCCGCATCAGGTTTTTAGGCCAAGCTTTAGCCATCTTCATCAACACATTTTTTTCCAGAGATTTTGTAGTGTTGCTGGGTGCAACAGTGGAAGGGGATTGGAATCCCGGTTCCTGAGCTAGTTTCTCATTGGAGGAAGGCGTCCTTCACTTGAGGGATATGTTTGGAGAGCTCTAGAGATTATTTCATATCTGTGGTATCAGACCACACGTTTCCCAGACATTTTCAGCACTGTTTCTGCTAGGTAATGCGTTATTCTGGAGGCAGTGTCTGGAGGCAGTGTTCATTGCATGGTTTGGTGGCTCCGTTGCAGTGTTTCCTTGTGATTGGGAGGTTCAACCTTTCATGGGAGGAAGCCCTTGAGGGTTATAAATCATATAAGATATATTTCCAGCCTTTTACACTCTTATGCTTCAGTTTTGCAGTGGTTATTCAGTAGATTACTGAATCTCCCATTTTTTATGCAGAGTGTTTGACAAGAAACCCTTGCCGGTTTCTTTTGTATTTTGTATAAGGAGATTATATCTCTGTTCTTCAGAATTATTTATCAATACATGAGTAGATCTATTTTTCTCCTATTATTTTATGTGTAAACCCTCTCTTATACTGCACAGTCCTTTAAGCAACAACTCTGGTATTTTGCAGTCTTGGGGTTTTAGCACTTTGTGGAAATCCTAGGTGTGGGAGATCTATTTAACCCACCTAGATTTCTTTGTTTCAGCTCTATTCTTGGAATTAGGATGTATATTGACTAATATATGGGATCCAAGAGTCCATTTTACTATTTTATTGCATTTTTTGTTGGAAATGCGTTTTACTGCATGATTCATGAGCTGTTCCAGATTTGGAATATTACAGTGGTATCAAAGCATGATCTCTGGCTCAGCCTGTGAGATCTAGCTATCAGAGGAAGCAGAGATGGACAGAAGCTATAAAGCTTCAGTATGTGAAAGGAAAAAGGAAGACAAGCTCACAAAGCTTCTTCCAAAATCTATGCAGAGCTTTCAAGAAGAGTTGAAGAAAATGAGATTGGAGATGGGATCTCCAAAGGAGGTTGAATCTAGAGTTGAATCTAGATTTTCACATGGTGAGTGTGAGCATGTAGCTACACACCATGATGCATAGCACATTCAAGTGCCGAGAGCTATCTTGAGATGGATGGGAGGAGGAAAAATGCCTAAGAGGAGAACTCTTAGTGATTTGTTGCAAGAGTATGAATATCAAACTGAGATATTTAGAGATCATACTGATTTCCAAGAGTATTTCAAGATCCATATGGACAAGAAATAGTAGCAGGATGTAAGTAGATTTCTTCTATCTACTTTTATCGGATAACCTACATGTTCAGCTGGAGCTTGGGTGAAGGAGCTAAACTCCTATTTGTAGCTGCACCATATTTCTAAAGATGAAGCCATCAAAGTTGCAGCATTGCATTTCAGAGGTAAGGCTCATGCATGGTGGATTTTTGAATCTTTTTCTTTAAATAATGCAAACACTTCATCTTATGCAAGATTCATAGAAACATTGATGGGGAGGTTTGGTGAAGAACTTCCTAAGGCACATGAGCAAGGAGAACCTGAGAAAACAAAACCCTTGCATGTGATGGAGGAAACCCCATTTCAGAAAACCATGGGATGAGATGACATATTGCATTACATATTGCTGGAAGCAAGGCCTTCAGTTCATATTCTTGAACAAGAGGGCATAGGGATCTCTTTTTCACAAGGATCCAACTGTTGAGATGTTGCCCACACATGTTGAGGGAGATGAGGAAAACAGCGCTGTCACATCTAGAGCACATCCAGTGTCTGATGCAAAGGAGGGAGGACCACATGCTCCAACAAGAGGGATAGAGGTCCAAGCACAATCAATGAGCAACATGATTGTGCAGCATTGCAACTGGAAAGAGAAGGTAGGGAGAAAGAGCAACATCATGTGAAGAGAGGCACACACCCTTCTCTATTTAAGAGAGCTAGTGCAAAGAGGAGGTAGACTGTATTGCACTCTGAGAGCAAGGGAAAGGTTGCCCAACCATATGTACATTCCACTCTTGAAATTGATGTCTCACTGCATAGAAGCATTCCACCAGGGAGGCCACCAGATCTATCATTGATAAAAGACATCGTCTTTGGATTCACTGCTCTTGGATTTTGGAGAGGTGAAGAGTTTGGAGGAGAAATTTGGCATGGGGGATGTCAAAGTAGCAGACAACAGCAGGAGAAGAACCTCACATGCTAGATCACTAGCATTGTCCCTTGGGAGGATTGATCCTTACTGGAGATCTCAGCTCTTAGTAGAGTACTCCAAGGATCTTGGTACATGCATGATTCTTGATGACCCGGATGGAGATGACAGATACATGGTGGATGATGTGGTAATCTATTCACATGGAAGAGTCTTCTTGACTAGAGATTCTAGTCTCAAGGAGAATATGCTCCATGCAGCACATGAGGACTTCTTTTCCATGCATTTTGATGCATAGCTTGCCTTGGCAGAGGAGTTCATTTGGGAAGGCATTCAACAAGACATATTTCAGCATATGGAGAGATGTAGAGCCCAGATGATGATGGAGAAGATGTCACAGCCACGTTCCTACTCATTGGGAGTAAGGGAGCACTTCCAGTTGAGCCATTTCAGCTCAAGATCTCAAGTACATGATGGAGGAGGTATCATTTCATATTTTGTATTGTACTTATTTTCCTTATTTGAGCAACATGATGTATTAAAAAGAGTTGTTCCTTCTTGCATATTTTATAATGATGTACTTGCAGCCTTTTGTAGCACTGAGATTGGCTATCTCATTGGTGGTTTGTGGGGGAAGCCACATGATTTTTGGTGTGCACCATTGACACCACTTTGTACTTTCATGATGCTATCTTGTAAAATTATTGTGGCAGCAAACAAGTGGCTGGTAAAGCACTTGTTATTTCTTATTTTGATGCAGGCCAAGGATGCACTACGCTGGTTCCATGAGAGGGACCATGATTCACTCTCCGGTTGTCATTTGGAAACTTTTTTTTATTGTACCTTGCTTCCATGTATTGCTGATATGTTTTTTTCTCAAGGAAAGCTTTGTATGGAGAGAGAAGCCAATTGGATGGCATGGCACCCATATGCTAGAGCAGCAGAAGACTTGTTTGTCTGGGGCATCATACAATTTGACCATCATGATCTTACTTCATGGCTTGTATGAGGGAGAGATGAGGTAGCAGCAAAATTTTTTGTTGCAATGGTTACACTTGGGAGAGTATGGGCAAAATTATTCTCATACTTTTCATGAGATTTCTAGAGAGAAGGAAGGCACATTCATGGTGCAAGGAGGCTACCCTTTAGCATTGAAGGATCATGAGAGACTTCCATGTAGGAAGAAGATCTTCTCACATAGCAGCATGATGGTGGATGACCTTGGCATATTGAATGTCAAAGAAAGAAGTCATGGAGCCTTATCACAAAGGCCTACAGTGCTATCACATAGGAGTATGTTCTTATGGATGGAATATTCTGAGGAGAAGATGTATTCCTTCTTCTTGCAGATTTCTATGAGGAGATTCTCATGGGAGGACTTATTAAGGGACCTCACTTTCATCCAACTCACTATGTATGGTAGGGAATTCATTTCTGTACTTTTTTATTACTCCATTGAGTATTTGTACTTTCTCACCATGTTTGAATAGTGCATTGCTCCTCAAAAGAGCAAGAGTATTTTTGGGTTTCATGGTCACTTTAGAGCCAATTTTTATGATGATAGTAGCCCATCTATACATGAATTTGGGCAAGTGTATTGTTATTTTATTTATGTATAGCTGATAGAAATTGATGCTTATTTTCCCATGTTGGGAGAACAAACATATACAGCTTGTAACTTTTTACAGGACCACTTGTTATATGACATTCTCGAACAGAAGTTGGGGAGACTGCATAATATCCACTTGGAGAACCTTTGGTACCATCCAAAATTGCACCTAACTTTCAGAAATTTTCAGATTTGGAGGCCAAATGGTGATGATGTTCCATTCATCTTGGATGGAATGGTTTGGGTTGACATGTCTCATGACTTTGGGGGGAGAGTCCTTGGAGGCTCAATATTCTTCTTGCCATTAGAGGGAAATCATGTTGTAGCCCAAGATCAGCATGCCCTCTACACTTATCATAAGTGTAGAGTAGGAAAGTGTGGGATAGGCCCTCTTGCCTATCATGTTCACTTATTCAGCCCACCTACATTTCAGGAGCCAAAGGTGGAGGATAATTTTCATGAGTTACCATGTTGGAGGGTGACTCACTTCATTTGGATGATAGCATGGGTGAGGGAGGCACTCATTCACCATGATGATCATCACTCCTACTTTTTGGAGGCCATGAAACATCAAGCAAGTTTCCATTCACACTTTCCACCTTTGATTGATGCAGACACTTGGTATTGCACACTTGGGAGGAAGCATTGGATGAAATTTTATTTGCAGATTCTCTTGACGCAGTGATGGAGGCCATTGATGGGAGCCCACATGAGGAGGAGGGGAGAAATTTTGCTCTCCTTATACATTTTCTTGAGTACAAGAAAATATTTTGGAGGGGAGGACTGTAATGTTCCAAAATTTTAGCCTCCAAGCTACATGGAACATTATAGTTAGCAGCAGCTCTAGCGGGTGAATAAATGGGTGGAAAATCCCATAAGTCTCCTAAGGAGGAATAAAATACTCCAAATTTGAAAGGGGACACTCTTTCAAGCCTAATAAAACACCTCCATGTGTGAATAGGGATAAAATCAAGCTACTTTGACTAAGTCAACAATGCAGTTTTAGAGGAGGAGGAATCCAAGGATGAATAACGCAGTTTTGGAGGGAGATGTATCTTTGGATAGAGATTACCTAATTGAGCGGGGCCAAGGGAAATAAAACTCATGTTTTATATAAGGAAGAGGATGGCAGCATTATTCTTCATGTCTTATATTATTATTCTTGTCTGCCAGGACTTGTTGCTGCTTTGCTGCTTAGCAGAGTTGCAGTGCTATTTAGCACCACGTGTTCCCGAGCAAGAATCCCACCTCTTTCCTTTGAGGGGCCTCTTTGGGAGAGTTTTAATTCATCATTCCACATCAGGTTTTTAGGCCAAGCTTCAGCCATCTTCATCAGCACAATTCCAGATATTGTGCAGCGTTGCTGGGTGTAGCAGTGGAAGGGGATTGGAATCCCGGTTCCTGAGCTAGTTTCTTATTGGAGGAAGGTTTCATTCACTTGAGAGATATTTTTGGAGAGCTCCAGAGGTTATTTCAGATCTGTGGTGTTATTTCCTAAATCCACCTCAGGCTGAAGAAGGCAGAGTCTAGGATAACATCAAACCACGCTTAATCTGGGAGCTAGCCCTACCAGATCGGGAGAGGGCTCTCTCCTGGTCAATCTCAGCAAAAAATGATCAGTGAGGTTTGAGATGACTTTAATAAAGGCTGATTTTAGGCTAGGTATATATGTATAAAATTTTACTTTGATTTTGAAGGTGTTTGTTGGATCAAAGGGAAGGGCAGATTTTCGGTTCGGGAAATGATCAGTTTTGCAGAGAGCTAAGTGGGGCAAGAAAGGCAATTGTTTTGACGTTTCAAATTTGAATGAAATGGATAGCTCAGACTGGTGAGGAGTTGAAGAGGGCAAGAGACTTTCAGGAATCCTCTTCAGACAGTTGAAAACATAGAAAATTAAACAAAACTCAAGGTAGATCACTGCAAATCTAAAGAATTCCACCTTTATTACTTGTTTGTTTAACTTAAGAAAAAATGAGAGGGAAAATGATACACATAAAACACCAGTAAACTTACATTAACAGAGAGAAACACATCATCAAAAAAAAAGAGCCACATGAATCCCAAGGAGTGCTACAAACCCTGGTCTATTCCTTTTCCAAACTGCAGAGATGAATGTACAATGATGCTCAAAGCAATCCCAAGTGTCCAACCCTGAAAATGACTGAAAAACTACAAGATATAGACAAAACTAACTCATCCCCAGCCTCTAGGGGTCAGGCTCACAATTTCAGAAGCTGTTTCAACAAGATCTAAACTAAGAACTGTAAAATAGGTAGTGGAACAGCTTGCCTCTATAAGATAGGAAACTGATTCATTCAGTTGTAATTCACCTTTTGATGGATGAATCTACCTCTACGAGGAAAAATTTTTCAAAATTACATCAAGACCCATCAAATTACATCAAATTACATCATGAGTTTAACATTTGGAGATAAAAAAGTCAAACTGGCCAAAACTAGGCGAAAAACAGAGTTACTGAGTCAAACTAAGCCGAAATCCCCAATGCGTCGCGCCTGAAATCTCTATGTGTCACACCAATTTGAAGCTGATTTTGAAGGCCTTCCTGATGTCCAAATTTTCTCCAAGTGGGCTTGTTGGAAATTTCTACCTGTCTACTTTCCAACACAAGTGGAATTTCTAAATTTGGTCTTCATTTGCCCCTCCAAAAATGAGTTTTCCCAACACTGCTTCCTGTGTGTCCAAAAAGGGGCAGAAAGGTCAATTTTAGGGTATTTTTTACCCTTATGGAAGCCCAAAACTTGTCAAAATATCTTGGCCATAGGTAGGCATGCATAAATTTTCATGACGAATCCAAAAATACAAAGTTTTCCCAAAGAGGAGCTCCCAATCATAAGCGCGCGCCAAGTGGCACGACGCGTTGAGCTGAAAAATCTGTGTTTAGGCCAAAAAAACAAAATTTTCAAAATGTGTCCCAAATTTCTTGAAATTTGGGTTGAGTGTCCTCCATCATGCACTATGCTGGGTGAAGGAAGCCTCGGCCAAAATCTGAAGTCTATCTTGCCTTTTCCGACGCTTTAATTCCCTCTTCAACTTAGCCTTCAGGATCTTGATTTGTCCCTTGCAAACATGATTTCTCACCCAATAATGATTAGCCACGTGCCTCAACATGTTATTTTTCTTGTTGTCTTTCTCCAACAGCTTTTGGTCACCTTGGTGCATGCAATTCGGTTGTATAGTCACTGTGTTCCCTTCATCTAGGTCATAAGAGGAATCTATCTCCCTGTTTGCCAAAGTTTGTGTTGTCTTAGATGAGTATGAAGAGTTTTAGGTGTCGTCGATATTTCACTGCCAAGGGTATGAAAATGTATCAGGGACTATGAAGGAAGAGGGTAAGAGAGATTTTATGAATGTTGCTAATTGGAATTTAGGGAATTGAAGGGTTTTAGGGACAATTTTTAGACTTTTTGGGATAACAATTAGGGTTTAGGATAGTGGGATTTAAGGAATATGGGAATTATGGAATGAATGGATTAAAGTGAAGAACTAATGGAGGAGTCAAAATGTGAGGGGGTGATGGAGTGGATTTGATAGCAAAAACACAAAGACAAACTCTAAGCCATTTTTTAGCACATCTGGAAGGAGGTAGGGTTTGAGCTTTTACACACTAAACCACCATAAATTCTGAGAAAAACTCTTAAATTACTTTCACACCACAGATTTGAGCACATTTGGAAATTTTGGGGAAGTTTATGGTGAAATTGGGCTTGCAGCTCTATGCGCCGCGCCACAAGCCCAACGTGTCGCGCCCTTTTACAGGAGAATTTTCGAGACCTTCCTGGTGTTCAAATTGGGCGCGGGATAGCTCGTTGGAAATATTATTGAGTCTAATTTCCAATACAACTATAATTTTTAAATTTGGAGTTCATTTTCCCTGTCAAAAATCAAATCTCCCAAGACTGGTCAAAATGTGCAAAATGAGGCTGCCTCAAGGGAGAGTGCTGTTGCAGTCAACTTTTGAAGATCTTCCTCAACTCCAAATTGAGATCATGATAGCTCATTGGAAATATCTTTGTGTCTAGTATCATTGGACTCATCAAGAAAGTCATTTGGAAAACCAATCTAGGAGAAATGTTAATTTTCCCAAAGTCACTTCAGAGGTGCATCAATTCTCCTGAGGCAACTGTATTTTTGACATTTCTCTAAAACCATGACACCTGTGTAAAAAGTGAAGGATGTTTTTCTTCCTCAACATATTTTTGACAAAAACCTCTCTTAGTTTTTCCAAATTCACCTTTTCGTGCTCAGAAACATCATTGAAGTAAAACCTATCCCGATGTGTGGAACAAGGGATTTGTCGAAATGAAGCAAAATGAAGGGGATAAGGGGCTTATAAATTATTGAGAAAATTTGGAAAGTAGGGAGGGATTTTAGGAAGTAGGGGAAAGTGAAATTTCATATATTTAGTGAGAGGAAGGGGTCCAAAAGGGAAAAACACAGGCCTAGCCTAGAAAATTGCCAAGTTGTAGCAAGAAACTAGGGTTTGTGCGAAAATGAGGAATTTGGGGGATCTCAGTGATGGGAAGTGTTTAATAAGATAAATTAAGGATAGGGGAAGGTGTATGAACATCAGAATACAAGTTTTGCTGATGATTTGACCATCCAAGAGAAATTACCTCCAAAACCCTAGGAGAGGGAAATGAACCTTACCTAGGCACAACTGAAGCATGGACAAGGTGTAAAATGACCCAATGGAACTTGACATGATGATTAAAACCCTCTGAATGATGGTACACTCAACTGAATGGTGATATGGACCGACATTTGGACAACTTTGACAGGAGTAAAATCAAACCCTAGACCTAATACCTAGTGACCAAATTTTGCTTGAAGACTCACTGAAATGAAAAAATTTGACCTTGACACCTTAAAATCACTTTGTAAGAGAATTTTTTATCACTGGAGGAAGGCTGCAAATGCTGACACTAACATGTGGTATCAGACCACACATTTCCTAGACATTCACAGCACTATTTCTGCTAGGGAATGCGTTATTCTGGAGGTAGTGTTCATTGCATGGTTTGGTGGCTCCGTTGCAATGTTTCCTTGTGATTGGGAGGTTCAACCTTTCATGGGAGGAAGCCCTTGAGGGTTATACATCAGATCAGATATATTTCCAGCCTTGTACACTCTTATGCTTTAGTGTTGCAGTGGTTATTCAGTAAATTACTGGATCTCCCATTTTGTATGCAGAGTGTTTGACAAGAAACCCTTGCCGGTTTCTTTTGTATTTTGTATAAGGAGATTAGTTCTCTGTTCTTCAGAATTATTTATCAATACATGAGTAGATCTATTTTTCTCCTATTATTTTATGTGTAAACCCTCTCTTAGACTGCGTAGTCCTTTAAGCAGCAACTCTGGTATTTTGTAGTCTTGGGGTTTTAGCACTTTTTGGCAATCCTAGGTGTGGGAGATCTGTTTAACCCACCTAGTTTGATTTGTTTCAGCTCTATTATTGGATTTAGGATTTATATTGACTAATCTATGGGATACAAGAGTTGATTTTTTTTTTTTATTGCATTTTTTGCTGGAAATTCGTTTTTACTGCATCATTCATGAGCTATTCCAAATTTGTAATATTAAAATCATGACTGTAACCAGTTGCTACCCTTTATACCACTCGTTCCTCTAGGAGGAGTCAACTTTAAACTATTTTCTAAATCTTGATAAATGAAAATATCATTGATTACTTGTCATTTTGAACTCGTTAAATTAAATGAATTGACATCGTCTTAGTATGTGTTTACCCCTTTTTTGGGTTGAGATTAACTATTTATGAAAAAGGAATATCTTTTTCAAACATTGTCAAGAGGTTGTCTCAGATATATTTTTCTACCTTTTAGGATTTGAAGGACAATTTACAAAAAGGGACCTCATGGATTTTTTTTTTTTTTTTCTGTTTCTTTTTCAAACTTTCTAAACATGAAAAAGACACTCAGTTAATCTTCCGTCGGACTCGTAAAATTTAAACGGTGAAAGACTTGTCACCATGTTGAGATCGAGTTACTCCTTCCTAAGACTTGTTAAACTTAATAGGATGGATTCATTCGAAGAATGAACTTATACACTCAGCATATGCTATCATATTCACGCTAGTTATAAAAAATAAAGAGGTACTCGTTAGCAATAATGGGGGAAAATTGAAAGTGGAACTTCCTATGTGTTTTTAGGTAGCATGTTGCTCTTAAACATGACACTCATCTGCATTTTTTGTCGGGTTGGGGATATCCTTAATTTTTCACTTGCCTTCCTGGGTTTAGAGAATCCATTTGCCTCTTATTTGATCACCATTTTGTCATCACGACCTTTGATCCCATTTTGAGTCAAATGTTGCCACACTCTAAAGTTATGTCGTCGGTATGTTCAAGATAATTCCTCTTTACAAGTCAAATGCCCTTTGCTTATTTGACCCTCTCTGCAACAATCCTAAATGACTCCTATTATCTTGAGAAGTCCTTTGTTTTGTGTCGATGATGTGGGAATCATTGTGTCCCTCCTTCGATGGATCACTTCCTATCGACTTCAACTCACTATCCAGGAATTTGGTTTAGAAACTCATTTTCAATACCTTGGAGCTTGCATGCCTTAAGGAAAGTTCTTCACGTTCGATGACAGGTTCACCTCATTGGCCTTTGATCAGATGATTCTACAAGTGTTTTACTTCAAGACATTCATTCACACTTATAGATTGTGTTGTCATACCTTGAGGGCCATCGTCATTATTGGTGGTTTCTCTCATGCCTATTAACAGTTCACATCATTGATCGGTAATCAGGTGGTTTCTACCATGCTTGACATCAGCACATATATTCACATGGTTATATTATTTTGTGCACTTGACCTATTAGATGATCCAAAACACAAGAAATATGAAAAAAAATAGCTGAGACATATGGATATCACCAAAAAATAGACAAGCGACAAAGATATTTCATTATGCAGAAACAAGATACAATGTTCACTTGCCTCTTCGATGGGGCAACCTCCAATAGAGCATATCTCAATTACAATATAACACAATGCTTATTCCTTCTATCTAATGCTATTTATATCCTAATGGCATCCAAGACCCTAACTACTCGTGTTCCCTGACATAATCATGGGTTAACCACCTTATTTATTAACTAAGGCTCGTTTATAACTAATTGTGGTCCCTTTTCTAGAATGTGGGCCAGCCACTTACAATTATTATTAATGTGGATAACCTCTTATGGGCTTTATTGACTCAACCAACTAACTATGACTCGGACTAGACCCTTATGGGCTTATTACATATATAAAGGGGTTAGGGTTGGACCCTAACATGCCCTCCCCAATCAAAAGCAACCGTGTCCTCAAGGTTGAAGTTGCTGAAACTGTTGAAGAATAGTGGTCGGTTCCATATGGCATCTTCCAGAGAGGTGTCTTTCCACTTGATTAGTACTTCCTTGATCGTGCGGACATGAATATGATGTTTGCAAGTATCCAAGACTTGTTCTGGTTGGAGCCAAAGTGAACCTTCCTCATCTAATTTTTGCAGACTTATTTGAACCCTGCAATTGTTACCTGCCACTTTCTTGAGGCATGAGACATGAAATAATGGGTGGATTCATGAAGTGGTTGGTAAATCCATTTTTTAGGTGACGACTCCTATACGTTGAAGTACCTGATAAGGCCTATAGAATTTGGGTGTGAGTTTCTGACATACTTTTTCATTGAGAGAGATTTGCTTATATGGTTAGAGTCATAGGAATACCTGGTCGCTGACTTGAAATGACCATTCGGATCGATGTTGATTGGCCTGTTGCTTTATTTTGTTTTGCGCCTAATGTATATTATATTTGAGATGAGCAATCATGGCAGCACAGTTCTCTAGGAGTTGATCAAATGCCTGCACTTTGGAACAACCAAGGAGGTAAGAAAATGGTGACAATGGAAGTTGTCCTTGTCCATAGACAGCCTCATAAGGTGTCATATTGGTGGCTTCATGATAGTTTGTGTTATACCACCATTTAGCTAGAGGTAGCCATTGGACCCATTGATGTTTCTTGTCAGAAGTGAAACAACATAGATAGCTCTCCAAGAATTTGTTGACTACCTCTGTTTGACCATCAGTTTGAGGATGATAAGCTATACTGAGTAGGATTTGCGTGCCATGGAGCTTGAAAAGTTCTTGCCAAAATTTTCTAGTGAAGGTGGGGTCACGGTCTAACACAATATAGTTATACATGCCATGTAGTTTGAATATTTGGTCCATGAAAATTTGCACCACAAATGTTGGGGTAAATGGGTGGGGTAGAGCACAACAATGGGGATATTTGGAAAGCCTATCAACAACCACCATGATAACAGATTTGTTTCCGAACTTTGGGGGGCTAGTAATGAATCCATGGAGATGTTTTTCCATAGTAAGGCAGGGAGGGGTAAAGGTTTTAAGGTTCTCGGTTGCTTGATTGTTTCCCCTTTGTTGCGCTGGCATACATCACGTTCAAAGACAAAAGTAAGAATGTTGGTTTTCATGCTAGTCCAAAAGAAGGAGCGGAGGGCATGCACACAAGTCTTATAAAATATTGAATGTCTGAGTGTTGGAGAGGAATTCAATTCATCCAAGATGTAGGGTTTGAGATCTGAGGTTGGGGAGAGAATTATTCGATCCTTGTAACAAAGAACCTCATCCTACCAAGAGTAGTTATTTGAGGCATTGGGATTGTCACTCCAATTATTAATGAGTTGGGATAGGGAGAGGTGGGTGAACCATTCCCAACGAGCATCTTCAATCCATTCTGAACGGTGTAGAGAAAGTGATAAAATGGTGCCTTCATCATCAAATTGATGCGATAAGGCATAAAATACAACATTGTCATGTCCCTTTTTGTAAATGATTTCATAATCATATCCAACATTTTTTCTAACCATTTATTTGGTTGTGGTGAGGATAGATGTTTCTCTAGAAAATATTTCAGACTATGATGGTTAGTACGAACTTGGAATCATCTCCCCAATAAGTATTGGTGCCAAGTGTCGACTTCATGTAAGATGGCCATCATTTCTTTCTCATATGTGGATTATCCTAGATGTTTTCCACTGACTTGTTGACTAGTGAAGGCCAATGGTCTACCTTCCTAAATTAATACTACACTGATGCCCGTACTGGAAGCATCACATTCAATCAAAAAATATTTTTTGAAGTTAGTTAGAGCCAAAACTTGAGTGGAGCACATGGCTTGTTTAAGAGCCACAAAAGAATATTGTATGGTTTCATTCCATAAGAATGAATTTTTATTCTGAATATTAGTTAGGGGACATGCAATAAGTTCATAGTTGCTGACAAAATGTGATAGTAACCTGTGAGACCCAACAATCCCCTCAAATTATTCAAGGTTTTGGGTCGAGGCCAATCCTGCATTTCCTGAATCTTCTTCGGATCAACCCTTAATCCATCGTGTCCCACAATTTGTCCCAAATACTCAATGTTTTCCATTCCAAAGGAGCACATAGAGATTTTGACAAACAATTTATTGTCTTGGAGCAATTGTAGTATTTGGTCAACATGTTGAAGGTGCTTATCCCAGGTGAGATGGTAGATGATAATATCATCGAAAATTTCCTGAGATAATGTTTCAGAAGGCGGTTCATGAGGCTCTGAAAAGTGGAGGTAGCATTACATGTTAGACTATTATATATTACAGAGAAATGCAACACATAAAATATGTGGGAAACACAAGCACACAAAACACATAAAACTAGAGAGACACAGATATACGTGGTTCACCCATTTTGGGCTACGTCCACCCTAAAAAACTAGTCCTTCCTTTCTATTATCCAGCAAAATGAAGAGACACAACCTATAGCAGATTCGGTCTAATATCCTATGTTCTCTCTCACAGTCTCTCTATCAGTTTATCACTCAGGGAATACACACACAATACACAGCTGCAATAAAATACCCTCATACAAAATGAGGGGTTTCCTTCTAGGGCAAAAAACCCTAAACTAAACATAACTTCTACCGTCAAATCATCCACCTAATGAACGACCCAGATTGACTAGAAATTACTATACTTTTACAAGGTAGTCGCCCCCCTTGGACCCCCCAGGTAGCATTTAATTATGGGTGGCATTGTTGCCCCATTAAGGTACAAGGGTCCAACGATGTGATACAAAATAAACAAGATAATCAGGCTCCACACCCAACAATCTCCCACTTGGAGACTGATTGTGGCAACTCCACCGCTGCTTCATTTGTTGGAAAATGACTCCACTTTGGACCTGGTTGTTTCTCATCTTCATCATCATACTTGAAGACCAATTGAAACTAATAATATTCTCAGTTTTTCCCTGGTTACAACTTTTGTTAGCATATCTATAGGATTTTGGCTAGTGTGTATCTTTTCCATGTTCAACTGTCCATCTTCCAATATTGACCTATGAAATGGTACTTGAGTTGTATGTGTTTAGTCCTGGAATGAAATGCTGAGTTCTTTGCAAGATGAATGGAACTTTGGTTATCACTGTATAATGTGCCCATATCATTCTTCTTACACAATTCATCCATAAACCTTTGTAACCAAATAATCTCTTTAATAGCCTTTGTAGCAACAACATACTATGCTTCTGTTGTTGAAAGTGCAAAAACACTTTGGATTTTTGAAACCCATCAGACAGATGTTCCACCTACAGTAAATACATACAGTGTAGTGCTCCTCCTATTATCTTTGTCACCTGCCATATCTGCATCAACATATCCATGTAGAGCAATGTTTGAACCACCAAAGCATAATTCTTGATTTGTGGTACCTCTCAAATATCTGAGAATCCATTTCACTACCATCCAATGTTCTTTTCTTGGATTGTTCATGTATCTGCTTATTACTCCCACAGCATGTGAAATATCAGGCCTTGTGTAGACCATTGCATACATTAAGCTTCCAGCTACTGATGCATATGGAACTTTAGACATAAAATCCATTTCTTCTTGGGTCTTCGGGCACATCTCCTTAATAAGTTTCAAATGGCTAGCAAAAGGTGTACTAACTGGTTTTTCATTCTGCATATTAAATATTTTCAACACCTTTTGTATGTACTCATTTTGAGACAGTGTTAATTTACAATTTTCTCTGTCTCTATTTATTCTCATACCAAGGATTTGTTTTGCAGCTCCCAAATACTTCATTGCAAATGAATTTTCCAATTTTCTTTTGAGCACATTTATTTCCTGCATGTTAGACCCTGCAACAAGCATGTCATCTACATACAATAACAATATAATATAACTACCATCATTTTGATTTTTCAGATAAACACAATGATCAAAGTGACATCTAGTATAACCTTGTTCAGACATAAACTTGTCAAATTTTAGATACCACTACCTTGGAGCTTGTTTTAATCCACACAAGCTCTTCTTTAACCTGCACACTAATTTTTGTTTCCCTTTGACCTCATATCCTTTTGGTTGATGCATATAGATCTCTTCCTCCAAATATCGATGGATAAATGATGACTTTACATCTAACTGCTCAAGATGCAAATCTTCTACTGCTACAAGACTTAAAATAGTTCTGATTGAAGTCATCTTAACAACAAGAGAAAATATTTCATCAAAATCAATACCTTTCTTATATGCAAACCCCTTCACCACAAGTCTAGCTTTGTACCTTTGTTTTCCTCCATATTCTTCCTTCAGCATGTAGACCCATTTATTCTGCAATGTAGTTTTACCTGCAGGAAATCTGACTAAGTCCAAAGTCTGGTTATGCATTAAGGATTCCATCTCTTCTTTCATGGCTAGCTGCCACTTCTTCCTGGTTTCAACCTGCATTGCTTCTTCATAACATTCGGTTTCACCAGAATCAGTCAACAATAAATAATATAATGAAGGAGTGTATCGTTCAGGGGATCTACTTATCCTGGTAGATCTTTTGACACCACTTTCAGGTGTTTGAGGTGCCTGTTGTTGTTATGGTGGTTATTGTTGTTGTGGCTATTGATTATTATTATTTTCAAGCACCTTTACTTTTTCTGTGATCTCATCAAGAACTCTATATTCTTTGTTTTATTTTCCTGCAACTAATTGTTATATAATACCTTTTCATTGAATATTACATATCTGCTCATAATTATTTTGTGATTTTCATAATCATATGAGCGATAACCAAAATCATTAATACCATATCCAATAAAGTTACATTTCTTTGATTTTTCCTCAAGCTTTGTTCTATTTTCTTTATTAATATGCACAAAGGCCTCACAACTAAAAGTCTTTAAAAAAGAGTAGTTTACCTTTTTACCTGTCCATGCTTCCTCTGGAATACCACCATCCAAGGAACTTGAAGGCCCTCTGTTTATTAGATAAACAACAGTATCTACATTATCTACCAAAAATTGTAAAGGAAATCCTGCATGCAATCTCGTGCACCTTGCACGCTCCATGATTGTTCTGCTCATCCTTTCTGACACACCATTTTCTTGTGGTGTTGTTGGAATTGTCTTCTCTCTGTGAATTCCATGCTCTGAACAGTACCCATCAAACTCTCTACTTCAGTATTGACCTCCATTTTCTGATCTGAGACACTTCAACTTCTTTCCTGTCTCAATCTCAACCAAAGCTTTCCATTTCTTGAAAGTATCAAATACATCAGATTTATTCTGAATACAATAAATCCGTTTTTCTAGTTGCAACATCAATAAAAGTAACATAATAATGAGAGCCACCTAGAGATGATACCTAAGTAGGTCCCCATACATCTGTATGCATAGGCTCTAATTTTTCGCTGTTCTTTTCTTTCCCAACTCTGAGAAATCTGACTCTCTTCTGTTTTCCATAAATGCAATTCTCACATAAATCCAAATCAATATTCTTCAAAGCCAACAACAAATAACTTGAGTGAAGAATCTTCATCCCCTTCTCACTCATGTATCCGAGCCTATGATTCCATAATGTTGCATATTCTCCTTTGGAAGTTAAAGCATTAACAAAGTTAGAAATACCATTGCATAAATACAATGTACCAACCTTTTCGTCTTTTTCTATTACCAGGGCTCCTTTGGTGACCTTCCAAGTTTTATCTGTGAAAGTTATCACACAACCTTCACCACCTAACTGCCCTATTGAAATAATATTTTTCTTCAGATCTGGAACATGCCTTACCTCATTTAATATCCATTGGTTTCCATTCTACTGTTTTACAAGAACCTTACCCATTCCAACAATTTTACAGGGTTTATCATCACCCAAATGGACTTGTCCAATATCTCCTTAAACATAATCATGAAAATATTTATTATCAGGTGTGGCATGGAATGAGGCCCCTGAATCTACCACCCAGGAATTAGTAACATTTTCAAAAGAAAGAATCAAAGCATCTTGTAACACATCACCTATCACATTTTCTTCATGATTGTTTTCTTGTTGTGCGTCTCCTTATTTTCCCTTCCGAGATCTATAGTCTTTCTTCAAGTGTCATTTATTTCCACATTTCCAGCGCACTATCCCCGATCTGGACTTGGATCTGCCTTTCCTTGATTTACTATGATATCCTGAGTTTTTTCCTCTTTCCATTTTTCTTCCCCGAGACTCTGCACTCAAAGCATTACCCGATGTCTCACCAAAGCTTTTCCATTGCATTTCATCAAACTTTAAAGTACTAGATCCAGAGACAGAGTTACTAATGGCCATAACTAAACCATTCCAACTTTCTGGCAATGAGCACAGAAATAACAGAGCCCTAACTTCATCATCAAATTTTACCCCTACTGAACTTAACTGACTGGTAACTGTAATAAAATCATTTAAATGGTCTGCAACAAATCCAACCTCCAACATATTCATATTAAATAAATGTTTCATAAGAAATGCCTAGTTTAAGGCTGAGGGTTTTTCATATAGTTTCACCAATTCCTTAATCAAACCTTATGTTGTTGTTTCCTTCAAAATATTGAAGGCTACCGACGCTGCGAGGCACAACCATACTATTCTGAGTGCGTTTCTATCGATAATCTCCCATTATGTGTTTTTCATAGTCGTCGGCTTCTTTGTTTTTCTACTCAATGGTAGGTATAGATCTTTCTGATACATATAATCTTCCATCTGCATCTTCCACAGCGAGAAGTTTTGGCCGTTAAATTTCTCGACCCTAAACTTACCATCTTCCGCCATTTCTCCCACTCAAACCAGGAACCCTTCTTTACTGCGAGTTTATCAGCCAAAACAACCTTCGTCTCTAATACCAGTTGTTATACTATTATATATTACAGAGAAATGAAACACATAAAATATGTAGAAAACACAAGCACACAAAACACATAAAACTAAAGAGACACAAATATACGTGGTTCACCCAGTTTGGGCTACGTCCACCCCGAACAGCCAGTCCTTCCTTTCTATTATCCAGTAAAATGAAGAGACACAACCTACATCAAATCTGCTATAATATCCTCTGTTCTCTCTCACAGTCTCTCTATCAGTTTCTCGCTCAGAGAATACACATACAATACATAGCTGCAATACAATACCCTCATACAAAGCAAGGGGTTTCCTTTTAGGGAAAAAAACCATAAACTAAACATAGCTTCTACCATCAAATCATCCGCCTAATGAATAGCTGTAATATTCCCAAATGGGGAAATTAGAAATATTTGTACAGAAAACGCATTTTTGAGAAATATAAGAATTAAAAGAAAAATAATGCCCATGGATCCATTAGACCTGACATTATTACAACCATATCTGAAATGAAATCAGAAAAAATTCATTATAGCCTAGTTAAACAGGCATCCCATGCTCAAAACAACCCAAAAACACTGAAACCCCAAGATTATCGCACATAGAAATTACTGCAAAAAGTGACAGTGCAGTTATTTGAGGATTATACTCAAAAATATGAGAGACAAATTAGATCTAATTATATATTAATAAATGAGGCCCAAAAACAGAGATCTAGCCTCTTTTACAGAAATCCAATATGACCCGGCACAGGTTTCTTGATAAACATGAAATACAAGAAGCAGATGTTGTAGATCTATGGCTGAATCACGATGTATGGATGAAGATCTACATAATAATGGTTGATCATACAAAGAAATGGCTATAGCTCCTCCTACTAGCTTTCCTGGAAAAAGGTTGTTCCTCCTCCTGGGAAACTAGCTCATAAAAGTGGGGTTTTAACCCCTCCCACTGCAACACCCTGAAAATAACGCAGTTTCTCCAAGGAACTGTGTTGTTGCTGAAGGTGAATACTTAGACTAACACCAAATAGTGGGAAATAATGTACAAAATTCTCCCCTCAGATTTCTTAAACAAGATCTCCAAGCAAGAGTGGGGAATTCTAGCATGAGAAAACCCTTGCACTAAAAAGTGCACCTAACTTAGCTAAACAGAAAAATAATGCAAGAAGTCTAAATAGACCAAATACAAAATATAATCTTCAATCATGCCCCATATGGCTGCCATTCCCTCCATTATATAGTTGATGAGCTTCCTCACCAAGGGTCCCACCCAATTATGAGGTTGCTTCCATGCAAAGTATCCTCCACCAAAATTATGCTATCTCCATTAGTCCCACTCGTCTTTTTACAGCACTGTTTGATTTATTCAACCTTGACTTGATATTCATGCACTGCCTCTTTTCACACCCAAGGTGTCTTCATTTTGACTAGCTAGATTGATCTTCATTCACACTGAGTTTTCGTTATTTATGATCCACTCCTTATATAATAATGTTGTTGACTTGTTCAAACTTGACTTTTTCCACCCATTTTAGACCCTGTTCACACATTAGGATGTTTAATATAGTTATTAACATGATCCTTTTTCACATTGTGAGGGATTTTATGCCTAATTAAGCAACTTATGAGCCTCCTTGCCCATTTATTCATCTAACTAGATATTAAAAGAAAATTTAATATTCTTATTAGCTGCATGCTAATTTAGGAATATTACAGTCTTCCCCTCCCAAATGTTGCTTGTCCTCAAGCAACTACAAGGGTGCTTCAAAATCTCCCCTCCTCCTCTTGTGGCCTCCTGATCCAACAGTATCCACCATTGCTTCAGATATTCTGCCATAATTCTGTCTCCCAATGGTTCCTCCCAAGTGTGCAAGTTGTCCTTTGGTGGATAGACCAAATGGCTCTCATCATGAAAGAATGGAAGGTATATATGGAAACCTTCTTGCTGATCAATGGCCTCCTTAAGTTAGAAGTGATGACAAACATAGGGAACTTCACTCCCAATGAGAGACTCCCATCTCCATTCTATCATCCAAATGAAATGAATCACCTCCCAGCTTGGTAATTCATAAAAAATGTCCTCCCAAATTCTCATGAGAGGCATGTCCCAAGTGCTCTGAACAATCATATGGCCTACCTCATAAAGAAACAAGTGATCTAATATAGTGGCCATATCTTTTCACATGCTCCCCTAGAAGCATGTAGTGCAAAGGGTGTGGGAAATTTCTTCCCCCAAGGACACATCCAACCAATGTGTCTCTCCTCCAATCATGTCCCCAACAAAATTAAGAACATCTTCAGCATACGGGATCATAATTAAAGTCATGGTAGCTGCCATGTGTAGTAAAGGAGAAGGATAATGGTCTCTCTTGTGCAACAAACGCAGTTTTACTCCTAACTGCCATAGAATATGATATAATAAGTGTTTTTCCCAACATTTTCTTGTTGTCCCATCCTTCTTGTATGCTTGGAGAAGGTGTATGATAGTTGGTGCTAATGAAGCACACCATGAAGAATACAACATCCCCCCAAAATCTCTTAGGGAATGGTCAACATATCCATTTATCATGGCCCCAAGTAGCCCATGAGGCCCATAAGAAAAGGTGCCCCCTCTTTGAGCAAAGCCCTATACATGAGTGTTAAGGAAATACAAGCATATAGTAGATACATCATGATGTTTAGAAATACAAGTCTTACCATACACTTGATTCAAATCAGTGATGTAGCTCATATATGAGCTCCTTCTTAAACCCAATGAATAAGGAGGTGGTAATGATAATTATTTCAAAGAACTATGTTCCTCCTCAACCAGCAAATAATCTGTGCACTTTCTCATGTGATAGTGCATCTCCTTTTTTAAATATTCCCACATGAACCCCCCCAAGATAGTACGGTATGCTCTAATGAAATCAGTGGGTTTAGAAAGCAAGATCTCATAGGTTGAATTAAGTAGTTTCTCTTTGAGCTTGGATTCTCTAGTCAAATATATTTGATCATGAGAATAGATGACTCCATCAACTACCTTATACCTCCTATCCATCACTTTCCCATCAGGAACCTTACATGTGAAGAGGTTATTGAATATTCCATCAAGATTTGGGACTCCCAATATGGATCTAGGCTCCCCAACAATGAAAATGTTGTAGAAATCTGAAATGCAGCCCCTGTCATAACATGGCTCTCCTCTTTGACATGCTTGATGCCAAAATCACATGTTGGAGTACTATCAACTTTCTTCTTTTGCTACCTTTCTTGCAGCTGATCTTTCTCAAGACAAGATTGAAGAAAATGGAAGTCAACCTCTCCATGAAAATTTTTTTCCTTCCAAAACTTACTTAATTTGGCCCATGCATGCAAGAGTGGTGATAACCTTTTGTCATGTTCAGAAATCTTCTTTGTGTGTGAGAATATCATTGGCTACCCCAAAGATATGGACTGGCTATTTTACATCATATCCATGTTACCATAGACTTCTGAATTCTCCTTTTTCAGCGCAAATAGCTGAGTGGAAGATAGCAATGTCCATTTCATAAAATTGCTTACCTCTCCTTTGAAGCCATAAAATATACTCTACGCTATGCTAGCTTCTCCCAAGGCTCCCTCCTTAGCAAAATATGTAAATTTTGCCCACAGTTGAGAGAACACTTTATTATTCTTCCAATCAGGGGGTCTCCTTGGTGGAATGCCTCCATGAAAATAGACATCAAGGCATAGAGCAAGATGTATAGGTGTATGGACTGATTTGTCCTTGCCTAATTTTCACAAATACTCCTGCCTCCTTTGGGTATCAACCTTATGAAATAAATAAGGGTGTGTGCTCCTCATCATATGATACTTTTCCTCCTCTTTAACTCCTTCTTTCTTCAATATCTCACCATTTTCTAATGATGGCACATGCTACACATGGATTGTGCCATGATCTCCATGTGTGAGATTATTTAGAACTCCTTGCAAGAGTGCAAGAGTTTCTCTCCTTGGAGCAAGTGCTCCATATTCCTCTCCATGAGATACTAGATGTTCTCTTGATATGACAATGATGTTTTCTCTAGCCTTCTCTTCCTCCTCACCAACAATGAGACACCTTAGATCTTGGTCTTCCCTTGAAGGAGGAATCTCCATGTCTTTCTTTTGAGAAGAAAGCTCATCATGCAATGGAGACTTTTCCTTTGGAAAGGTATACAAGTTTTCATCCCCTTCAATGGTTTTCTGAAATGGAGTTGGATTTATATATCCTTCCAACCCATGTAAAGGTTTTGTTTGTTTTGGTTTGATAGACTCCATAGAAGGTGTTTCATAAAAAATTTCATCAAACCTTTCCACTACTCTTCTAATGAAATTTGCATAAGTAGATGTATTTTCATTCTTTAAGGAAAAAGATTCAAACAACCACCAAGAATAATCCTTACCCTCAACATGTAGTGCTTCTACTTTAATGGCTTCATCTTCAGAAACTTGATGTTGCTGCACCTAGGTGTTCAATTCCTCCACCCAAACCCTAGCTCGACATTTAGGTGAGCCATCAAAAGTAGATAGAAAGAATCTACCCACACCATGTTGCTTGATTATTGTGCTCCTTTCCTCCTTGATATTGCAAAACCCTTGGAAGTTAAAGTGATCTTTGAACCCCTTAGATTGAGCTTCATACTCTTGCAAATAATCACCAAGAGTCTCCTTCTTTGGCACTTCTCCTTTCTCCATCTCATTTTTCATGAGCATATGGCTGGTAGAGCGTTGTAGATATGATGGTGTGGCTAAATGCTCATACCCATAATATGAGGAACTAGATATTTCCTCATGCACCATTATTTTTTAGGGATCTCCATGCTTTTCCCTCCTCATTTCTTTGATGTCTTTGCTTATACCCTGCAAAGTTTGAAAGAGAAGTTTTGAGAACCTCTTTCCTCCAAACAATAAATGTTTTCTTTGATATATTTTGCAGATATTATCCTTCTCATGAGAAGACTCCATAATGGTTGAAGAACACAGGCTGAGCCAAGATTAGAGCTTTGATACCACTGTAATATTCCCAAATGGGGAAATCAACAATATTTGCACAGAAAATGCATTTTTTCAGAAATATAAGCATTAATAGAAAAATGCATCCCATGGATCCATTAGATCTGACATTATTACAACCATATCTGAAAGGAAATCAGAAACAAATCACTATATCCTAGTTAAACAACCCTCCCATGCTCAAAACAACCCAGAAACACTGAAACCCCAAGATTACTGCACACAGAAATTACTACAGAAAGTGATAGCACAGTTATTTGAGGGTTATACTCAGAAATATGAGAGAAAAATTATATATTCTTATATATTAATCAATGAAGCCCAAAAATAGAGATCTAGCCTCTTTTACAGAAATCCAAGATGACTCGGCAAGGGTTTCATGGTAAACATGAAATACAAGAAGCAGATGCTGCAGATCTATGGCTGAATTGCACTGTATGGATAAATATCTACATAATAATGGCTTATCATACAAATAAATGGTTGTAGCTCCTCCTACTAGCTTTCCCGGAAAAAGGTTGATCCTCTTCCTGGGAAACCAGCTCATAAAAGTGGGGTTTTAACCCCTCCCACTGCAACACTCTGAAAATAACACAGTTTCTCTAAGGGACTAAATTTTTGCTGAAGCTGATTGCTTGGCCTAACACTAGAAAGTGGGAAATAATGCACAAAATTCCCCCCTCGGATTTCTTAAACAAGATCTCCAAGCAAGAGTGGGGAATTCCCGCATGAGAAAACCCTTGCACTAAACAGTACAGAAAACTTAGCTAAACAGCCAAAGAATGAAAGAAGTCTAAACAAACCACATACAAAATATAATCTTCAATCATGCCTCATATGGCTGCCATTCCCTCCATTATATAGTTGATGAGCTTCCTCACCAAGGGTCCCACCCAATTATGAGGTTGCTTCCATGCAAAGGCTCCTCCACCAAAATTACGCTATCTCCATTAGTCCCAATCATCTTTTTACAGTGTTGTTTTATTTAGTCAACCTTGACTTGATCTTCATGCATTGTCTCTTTTCACACCCAAGGTGTCTTCATTTTGACTAGCTAGATTGATCTTCATTCACACGGAGCTGTCTTTATTTATGATCCACTCCTCATATAATAATGTTGTTGACTTAGTCAAACTTGACTTTGTCCACCCATTTTAGACCCTATTCACACATGAGGATGCTTAATCTAGTTATTAACATGATCCCTTTTCAAATGATGAGGGATTTGATGCCTACTTAAGAAACTTATGAGCCTCCTTGCCCATTTATTCATCTAACTAGATATTAGAAGAAAAATTAATATTCCTATTAGCTGCATGCTAATTTAGGAATATTACAATAACCCAGATTGACTAGAAATTACTATACTTTTACAAGACAACCTCGCCCCCCTGGAACCCCCAAGTAGCATTTAATTATGGGCAGCGTTGCCACCCCATTAAGGTACAGGGGTCCAACGCTGTGATACAAAATAAACAAGATAATCAGGCTCCACACCCAACATTACAAAGATCAAATGGCATGACCGAGAATTCATAGTGGCCTTCATGAGTTCAGAAAGTTTTTTTGGGGACGTCAACCTCGTTCATGCGTATTTGATGATATCTAGAGCGGAGGTAGAGCTTGGTAAAGAATTTAGCACCATGGAGTTCATCAAGAAAATCATACACCACAAGAATAGGGAATATTTCCTTGATAGTGAGCTTGCTAAGGGCCCTAAAGTCAGGACACATGCAACATTCTCCATCCTTATTTAAAAACCTGACTAAAATAGATGAATAAGGGCTCGTGCTGGGATGAATAACCCCTGCTTCTAGAAGCTCCTTGATGATTTTTTCAATATCATTATTTTGGGAAAAAGGATAGCAATATGGAAAAATATTTGGTGGTTGAGCTCCTAGGATCAAAGGGATTATATGATCATGCTCACCTTGAGAAGGGGGAAGTTTCTGTGGTTTTTCAAATACCCGTTAATGGTGATCTAAGACCTATTTAATATTTGGATGAATTTGGGGAGGGGTGGATTCAATGGATTGGATGGCATTAAATTGAGCTACTACCCAATGATGGCCCTTTTTTAAAAGCTTATCCATTCTATGTGAGCTGATGATAGTAAGAGAACCCGCCTAGAGTACCCTCAATGTAAGAGTGTGGCCTTCCTGCTTAAAGCTCATATATAACAATTGGAAATCCATTGTGATAGGGCCGAGTTTATGAAGCCATTCTACACCTAGGACAATGTCACAAACACCCATTTCAATGGGAAACATGTGGGCTTTAAGGTGATAATCCCCCATTTGAAGCTTAACGTTTTCATAGCGGCCCTCACATTTCATGGCCCCCTCAACAGTGACCAGTACTTGGAAATTAGAGACGGCCCTTATAAAACAATGGGTTGCTTCTGCTACACACTTATGGAAAAAGTTATGAGTACTTTCGCTATCAATCAAAAACACTACTAGCCTATGTTTAATGAAGGCACGAATTTTAAGAGTTTGGGGTGAAGAAATTCCAGCCAAGGCATGTGGTGATATAACTGGATCATCTAGTGACACTGTGAGATCCTGGTATGGTTCTATTTGAGTGTCACCCAGCTCTTCCTCATCCATGCCAGGGTTGGGGGCTTCCTCTGTTGTATTTTTTTTCAGTGGAATCAATTTGGAAGAATTTTGGTTCCTTGCATTTATGCCCTAGGGCATACTTATCATCACAGTAGTAGAAAAGTATTTGTTTTCTTAATTCAGCCATTTCTATTAGAGACTCAGTGTCTGGGTGGGGCCCATGGCCTAAGTGGGACCTGGCTTTGAGACAAAAGTAGGGTGATTGGACTAAGCATGTAAGGCAACTTCCACCTCTAAGCATTTTTGACATGCTTCCAACCAAGTAGAGGGGTTGTGCATCCGGACATGGGCCTGGACTGCTTCCTTCAGGCCATTGATAAAAAATTCCAAATGAAAGGCATCTGATAAGCCTTCAGTTCTGATGGCCAAATTTTCAAAATCAGCCATGTAGTCCTTGATTGTACCAATTTGTCAGAGCTTAGTGAGTCATTCCAAGAAATTAGAATCTCGATCAAAATGGCCACAAAGGGCATTTGAAAATATGTTCCAAGATATCAGAAATGGGTAAAACAATTTTGATGCCAGTGTCACCATTTCCATCTTTCTTGGTACAAGTAAAGTGCTCCCACTCTTAGTTTATTTTCCTCGTCATGGATATTATTAAGGAGGAAGTATTTTCCCATTTGATCCAACCATACTCCCAGGTTCGAGCCATCAAATTTGTACATGTCTATCTTGGGCACCTGTTGACCCAAAAAGTGGGACCCTCCATGGAAGTGAAAGTGATGGTTGGATTCACCTTCTTCATATGCTTCCCCACGTGTGTCTTCCTTGTTACGTGGCACCAATAGAGACATAGCTTTCTGGATTTGGCCAGAAAGTGTAGAAATCGTGGTCTCGAGGCTGTCGATTCTTTCGTTCACCTTCTCTGCATCCATAACTTGCGAGAGGGTTTCGTACATGCACTAGCCTAGATTTGGGACTGCCTGAAAAAATGTGGAATGGTAAGTGAATCGTACCATTGTGATTAGCTCTTTGTCCTGAGTCTTATGGGCTAGGTCTCTGAACGTATTTTTACTCCCCGCTGATCAATACTGCAATGGCCAAATACCCGAAATCTTGATACTACCAGATGTCCTGCGAAAATTGGGCTTGGATTAGAGTAGCTGGACCTGGATGTCTAGGTACCGTTATATGTGCCGCAAGAATGAGATATGGGCTATGGTAGCCAAAAACCTTACTATAATTTGAGCCGAATATGTGATGTGAATACCCCGAAATATAGATGGACGACGTCAAAAGATCAAAACTAGTAGATCTGAGAAGGATAGAGAATAAGAGTGAGCTTCAGATATATGGGGAAACTATGGTCACAAGGAGTGTCAGGTGATACAGATCTCAATATACTCAGGGGTCCAACAATAGTACTCGACCCAATATTTCAGGGCACCAACTAATGAGGATCGACTGTACCCTTAGTCGTACTACCCGAATGCCCTGTTGTATGTACGAGTAAGCTCCCTGAGTGTTGTTCTCAGTGTACTGTAGTAGCAAGAAGACCGATGGTTGAACTATGGCTAAGCTTCAAGGTTTATTTTGAGGCTTCCTATATACCTGAGGGTACGTGGAAGTGCATTCCGTGCGCAATTGTGTCTAATGCGCTACTACTTGAAGGGGTACCCACAGGGATTACAAGGGAGTCCAAAAAATGTGACCACCTCTTGCAGTTCTTGCATGCATGCTTCCCCAAATCCATGGGTTTTTCGCTCAACCAAAAATCTCATGGTTTAAAGATGTCAGAACATGACTCTAGCCAAAAAAACAAATCTACAAAAACTGGAGGTCCCGCTGGCCCTGGAAAGAGCTCTGATACCAATTTTTATGAACTTGACCTGTTCGACGAGCCAGAACACAAGAAATATGAAAACAAATAGCCGAGACATAGAGATATCACCAAAAAATAGACAAGCAATAGATATATTTCATTATGCATAAACAAGATACAATGTACACTTTCCTCTTCAAGGGGGTAACCTCCAACAGAGCAGAGCCCAATTAAAATACGACACAATACTTCTTCCTTCTATCTAATGCTATTTATAGCCTAATGACTTCCAAAACCCCAACAACTCATGGTCCCTAACATAATATTGGGTTAACCACCTTATTTATTAAATAAGGCCTATTTGTAACTAATTGTGGTCCCTTTTTTAGAATGTGGGGCGACCACTTACAATTATTATTAATGTGGATAACTGCTTACAGGATTTATTGACTCAACCAACTCACTATGACTCGAACTAGGCACTTATGGGATTATTTCATAAATAAAGGGGTTAGGGTTGGACCCTAAAATATTCGTACATTGGGTAGATCGATATAGAGACGAAGACCCTGGATCACATTTTCTATTATCCAATTTTCATGGAGTTATTTAGTATTCATGATTGTATACATGATCCTTTATATACGAATGGATGTGATATTTAGTATATGTGATTGTATACCATGATGTGGGTTCATGTGTTATTTGATGCCTATTCATAGATATGTTATTAGGAATATTTATGTCATAGATTTCACATATTATATTGTGTTTCATTTGGCAGATCTCTTAGCAGTATTCCAAGTCCTTGCCTTGGTTTGTAAACCATTTCACCCATCACTCCTTATTCTTTCTTCATGCTTTAGAGGGAATATGTTACATAGTAATTTGTGACCCTATTCACTTCCCATACCTATTCTTGAAGTTCCCTAAGATGACAACTATGTAGTATATCCACCATGAAGAATACATCAAGGCATCCCTTGAAGATTAATAGAAAGTTGCCTTGAAGATTTTTGAAAGAAGCTCATCTTAAAACCTGAATTTATGGGTCAGCGCTCTTTGATAGTTGCATGCCCATGCTGATGGAACTTTGCACACTTTTACCTAGCACTGTTAGTGCTCTTATGATGGGAAAAACCACAATGATCCTCTTCTGGCAGTATTTCCTCAAATAGAGGAGAAGCTTCGTGCACTAGAAGCTTCCAGAATGGTGAATTGGATATGGTTTGGTGGAGATATGCTCGAGCCATCTCATTTGGATCTCTTGATCTTATTATTAGGGGATTTTCCCTTGGGAAGTGAGCCTTTCCTTCTTTTATGGATCCCTAACTCCCTCTCCCTACCTATAAATTAAATCCCATCCTTCCACTACTAGTTTTTCATTGTTGGTCTTTCTTATCATAATTTTTTGCATCCCTATTTTGTGATAATTACCAAATTTCCACTTAGGGGAAGGATTTCTTGAAGAGCCTTGGTTTGGAATTGGAAATCACCAAAGGTAGGTCTCCAACATCACGGCCACAGTTGTATGCTTCCTCTTTTCTATATTAATAATACATTTGATGCTTCACTTTCCATATTTGTCTAGATATCTATGAAAGTAGTCTAATACTCCTTGATCTATTATGTAGTTTGTATGATGTTGTTGGGAAAAATATTGAGATGGGGGGGTGAATCAGTATTTAGGGCATACTCAAGATTTTTACTTTTTCTTACTTGAAAACACATATGTGACTTTCATGTAGCCAACTCGCGTATACACGCGGATATACTTAATAAAACATGCGTATGTCCAGCAATATTATTATGCAAATAATTCTTCACTTATATCATTCCATCATTCATTCATTAGATGTTCAATAAACAGTAAGCATGAGTAGTAATAATAGAATAAACCATCACACATAAGCAACACACATGAAAACCAAGATTTTAGGTGGAAACCCAAGTCGGGAGAAAACCACCGATGCCGTTGTCTCAGCCTTCAATATTTTATTATAGAGAAAACATCTTACAACCACAGACTGCGCAGACCATACCAAAGACGTTGTGCACTCCACTCCTAAGGCTACAACCTTCGTTTACCAGCCTTCCGGAAGGGAGCTACAACCCCTCGCTCTCGCTTTACGAGCTCTCCCCCGGGAAGGAGCCACGACCCCTCGCTTCTCGCGCCTCACCTCGGAAGGGAGTTTACGACTCTCTAATCGAAGGTTAACCTCAAAGACCACCATGACTATTTCATCAATTTTCGTTAATCGGGATCCAACAACTTCCATACAACATATCTTGTAAGCCACTTTTCATCATATTTTCAGACTGGACCCACTCCACACATTTCAGCTCAACATTCATCAAACTAAAACTTATAACCCTATCAATTCACTCATTGAATCATCAACACATCAACCAACAACTTGATCTTCAATTAACATAATCAGCAACACATTCATCATTCAAACAACCCAGTTTTGTATGAATACATCATTGACAGATAGCAGTAAAATAGCAGAACAGATCAGATATTTCATACCACATACTTCAGTAAAACCCTAGATTCCATACGCGCTTTTACTTCACTGAACCTGCGTATGTACGCGCTTTCATATAGACCAACCCGTGTATACTTCATTGCGTTCTTCAGAAAATCCTTTCTGCCCATACGCGCTTTTTGTTAAGCAGACCCGCGTATATACACGATTTTTCTGAAGTGAACCTGCATATACATCTGTAACTTTTCAAGACTGTGCAGCTCTTTAGATTAGTTAAACAACTCATATTTCATCCCTTACTTCAGAAAGTATTTCGCCTCATCTCAGATCTAAACAATCCATAATCACATCTAGAAAATACATATACATTTCAGATCTAGAGATCCCTCTTCATCATTTTCTTCATAGATGCATCATAGATTCAGATCTATCAATCAAAAAGAGAGTTCATCCATGCAGATATTCCTTAGAGATATTTATTCATTCACAACCCTTACTCATGCACACTCTTTCACTATGGTTTTCTTCTCCTTAAATAGATTTGGCCTTTATCAATACCATGAGACAAAGCCACACAACTTCCGATGGTATTCCTAGACAGGATCAAATATATAATCCAATGCTAAATACAATGGGTCAATACCATGGTAATGCCCCATCATATTTTTAGATGGCATACGCTCAACTTAAGCTGCGTATTCGCGTGTATACGCAACTTTGCCTCAAAATCAGCAAGCAACTCGAATGTACGCGGGTTCCCTTCACAAAAGTAGAGTATATACGTGGGTTTTCCACAAAAGTAGAGTATATACGTGGGTTTCCTTCACAAAAGTAGCGTATACATTGTGACATATTATATTTATCATTTTTCTTCCGGCACTTACCGGGAAATTTTTTCTCTATCAATATCCAGGTCCTGATTCCGGATACATCATTCTTACATCTTTAGCACATAGGTTGCTTATCATAGGCAACTCGTCATAGGTTTTCCATCAAGGACAACTCTGTCACAGATTGCCATTATCTTCATCAAGTGGGTTTCCTCAAGGACAACACTGCAAAACTCTGCCATTCCCTTGGACTTGAATGGCAACCACAATGGTGCTTGACTGCTATGAGAGCAACATACATTAAGCATAATGTTACTCTCCCCTTATTCAAACACCATGTTACTCTCCCCCTTTGACATCAAGGGCAAAGGGCAGATCAAAACTAACACAAGGTTTTTCTCCTTATGTAGAAAGAAGAGCGTTGTAGATCTGATGTGTATTGAAGTTACCATGCTCCCCCCGAGTTAAAGATGAATCTTCAAATATATTTTTCAATGAATTACATGACTCTATGACCTTCCTATCATCAAAGACTCATACTTACATCAAAGATCCAACCAAGTGGATTTACATATGAGACTCAAGTACCCAACCAAGTGGGTTTACACATTTTGACTCATCTTGCCAACCAAGTGGGTTTAAAAAAATGAACAAGTCCTTACATGACTGAATATTACAATTTTACATCATAGATCTCATCATTACCTTTTCATCAAATTACAAATATGACCTTTTATGACCACTACCAAGAAGACCTCAAAAGAGATCATGTTTCAGAACCATCATAGTGCCAACAATGCATTATACTCAGCAAGTGTAATGCTCCCCCTGAAAAATGTACATCCAAGTATCTTTTCCATATGACCAAGGCTCCTCCTTAGCTTGTGCATCTTGAACACTTTCAACGGCAAGCCATCAACAACAATATCTGCATGATCTATCCTTATCTCTGAATCATAAGACTTCTATCTCATCCATGTGTGAAAGCAAGGAATACTCTTCAGCAAAAAAGAAAATAGGGCTCATTCATATTATCATCATAAGAAACCATGTATCATTTCATCATCATTTAGAACTAAATAATAAGTAGATACAGTGCCAATAATACAATCATTAATAGTCAGATTGATGCTCCCCCTGAACCTGTGCTCCTGATCTTCAACTTTCATACAAATTTTCTTGTCATAATTTCATACGCGACTGTCTCCACTGTAACTCGCGTGTATACACGGATTTAGTTCACTGAACCCACGTATGGTATGTGAAACATTGAAAACTTCACATTCCTTCATCTCCCCCTGAAGTTGTAACACCTGTACCTGTCTTCTTCATATCATATGCTCTGTCAGAAATAAATACAACCAGAATAATGAGAATCATCATACATTGCTCCCCCTGTGATGATACATTACTAATCTCTATAATGTATCTCACATCATTCATGCAGTCATTATGAGAAATAAGCTTTAGAAGCGGATGACTGTAGTAGGGTCAATATTCCCTACGTTTTTTACCGGTCTTCCTTCCTTTTCCAGCTTAGCTTGAAGTTTCTTATTGTGTGCTGGAAATTGTTCAATTTCTCAGATCTGTTCATCCTGCATTCTTTTTCTACATGTCCATACTTGTTACAGGCATAACATCTTGCATGACTAGAAAAGTAAGCATATGGATCATAATGTGTTTTTCTATACTTTCTTCTATTGCAATCAACTGCTTTATGACCATACTTGTTGCATGAAAAACAATATCCCTTAAAGAACCCAGAGTACCTATCTGTATAGAATCTGTTTGTTTGTGACTGAAACAATTTGCTTCTGCAATTTGCTGCAACATGCCCATAATTATGACATTTAAAGCATTCAACATTATTGATCAAAGGAGGGAATGATTTCTTTTGAGAGTTCATGATTGTCGGTTGACCTTTTGCTTCTTTCAACACTTCAGGCTTTTCATTGATATCCTTTGAATCTTTAGCACTTCCTTGTGAACTAGATTCTCCTTTAACATTTTCATGAAAACAAAGACCAATTTTAACAGAAGGAGACCTTTGACTACTAAGAATATTGTCAAGAATCTTAGTACTATCTTGAAACCTCAAGAGTTTATCCTTTTCTTCTAATTTACCTTTGAGAATGTTTACCTCAACCTCCAATTTTTGGCATTGCTTCATCATGCTTTCTTCAACCCTTTTTCTTTCTTCTACTTGATCATTCAAATTTAAGATCTCTTCTTTCAACCCATTTTCTTGCTCTTCAAAGATTTGTAAAAGTTCTTCATTCTTCTTATTTGATTTTTCCAGATCTGTTTTGAGCGAGATGATTTCTGCTTCATGTCCTTCCTTTTCAAATGATTGTAGAAGTTCTTCATTCTTCTTATTTGATGCTTCAAGGTCTACTTTCAGAGAGATGATTTCTGCTTCAAGTCCTTCACTGTGATTGGTTACTTTGTCCTGCAGTCTTTGATACATTTCTATCTCTCCCTTCATTGTTTCTATCTGTTCATTCAATCTAGAGATCACATCCTTGAGAATAGATTCCCTCCTTTTAAATTGATCCCAAAAATTACTTTCATCATTGATCTGGAGATTTTCTTCTAGACTTATACTGTTACTTTCACTATCTTCATCATTGCATGCACAAGTGAGTGGATTACAAGAACAACAATCAATACCTGTTTCCTCTTCTTCATTTTCTGTTGCACATGTTTTCTGAGATATCTTCTTTTCTTGAGTAGCCTTCTTCTTTTGCTTCTTTTCCATGAGCACTAGCAGATCTTGGTCAGAATCTTCTTCATCTTCACTTGAAATTTCATTATTATCTTCATTTTCATAATAACTCTTTCCCTTTTCAAATTGTTTATAAGGACATTTAGCAGCATAATGACCCACTCTTCCACAATCAAAACATTTGAAGGGAAGCTTACCTCTGAATCTTCCAGTACCTGGTTGGAGTCTTCTCACAAAGTTTGCTTCTTCTTCTTCTAATATATAACTTGATTCCTTGACAAATTCCTTTTCTTTTCCTTTTGCACACGCCTTAAAAGCAACTTCTTTGATTTGAGAGGGACCTCCTTGTCTCATTTCATAAGCAGTCAGAATACCATGTAGTTGAACAATAGTAAGAGTTTGCAGATCTTGCCTTTCTTCAATAGCTGACACTTTTGACTCAAATTTTGAAGTTGAAGATCTTAAGACTTTTTCCACCAGAGTAGTATCGGTTATGGTTTCACCCAAACTTCTCATACGATTTACAATATCATCTAGACGTAAAAAGAAACTAGCAATACTCTCATCACTATGCATCCTTAAATTTTCATATTCAATTCGGAGAGTTTGGAGTTTTTCACTTTTTACCTTTGTATCTCCTTCATAGCTCAGAATGATTTTGTCCCATATTTCTTTTGCTGAATTTAGCTGCATCACTTTAGCAAATTCTGGTTCAGACAGGCTTCCTAATAGGACATTGACGGCTTTGGCATTGATTTCATATTTCTTACTTTCTGCTGCATCAGTAGGAATACTTGCCAGATACTGATAACCTCCTTCCACGATTTCCCATACTTCTGCACCAAGACTTTGCAGATATGCTTTTGTTCGTATTTTCCAGAATAACAGATTATTTCCATTGAATAGAGGTGGCCTTATAGACATTAACCCTTCATGACTTCCCATTTCGACGGATCTCCTTCAAGCGATCAAGCTTCTGCAGAAGGACCGGCTCTGATACCAATTGTTGGGAAAAATACTGAGAGGGGGTGGTGAATCAGTATTTAGGGCATACTCAAGAATTTTTACTTTTTCTTACTTGAAAACACATACGCGACTTTCATGTAGCCAACTCGCGTATACACACGGATATACTTAATAAAACATGCGTATGTCCAGCAATCTTATTATGCAGATAATTCTTCACTTATATCATTCCATCATTCATTCATTAGATGTTCAATAAACAATAAGCATGTGCAGTAATAACAGAATAAACCATCACACATAAGCAACACACATGAACACCAGGATTTTAGGTGGAAACCCAAGTCGGGAGAAAACCACCGCTGTCGTTGTCTCAGCCTTCAATATTTTATTATAGAGAAAACATCTTACAACCATGTACTGGCGGAGACTCATACCAGCACGCAGGCACCCACCTGCAGAAGGCCACAACCTTCTCTCGTTTACCAGCCTCTCCTGGAAGGGAGCTACGACCCCCTACTCTCGTTTACCAGCCTCACCTGGAAGGGAGCTACGACCCCCTGCTCTCGTTTACCAGCCTCACCTGGAAGGGAGCTACAACCCCCTGACTGAAGGCTACAACCCTCAGCACCACCATGGACCACGTTTCATCAATTTTCATAGTGGATCCAACAACTTCCATACAACATATCTTGTAGGCCACTTTTCATCAGATTTTCAGACTGGACCCACTCCACACATTTAAGCTCAACATTCATCAAACTGAAACTTATAACCCCATCAATTCATTCATTGAATCATCAACCAATCAACCAACAAATTGATCTTCAATTAACATAATCAGCAGCATATTCATCATTCAAACAACCCAGTTTTGTATGAATACATCATTGACAGATAGCAGTAAAACAACAGAACAGATCAGATATTTCATACCACATACTTCAGTAAAACCCTAGATTCCATACGCGCTTTTACTTCACTGAACCTGCGTATGTACGCGCTTTCATATAGACCAACCTGCGTATACTTCAGTGCATTCTTCAGAAAATCCTTTCTGCCCATACGCGCTTTTCCTTAAGCAGACCCGCGTATACACGCGCTTTTGCTGAAGCGAACCTGCGTATACATCTGTAACTTTTCAGGACTGTGTAGCTCTTCATATCAGATAAACAACTCAGATTTCATCCCTTACTTCAAAGAGTATTTCGCCTCATCTCAGATCTAAACAATCCATAATCAGATCTAGAAAATACATATACATTTCAGATCTAGAGATCCCTCTTCATCATTTTCTTCATAGGTGCATCATAGATTCAGATCTATCAATCAAGAACAGATTTCATCCATGCAGATATTCCTTAGAGAGATTTATTCATTCACAACCCTTACTCATGCACACCCTTGCACTATGGTTTTCTTCTCCTTAAATAGATTTGGTCTTTATCAATACCATGAGCCAAAACCACACAACTTCCGATGGTATTCCTGGACGGGATCAAATAGATAATCCAACACTCAATACAATGGGTCAATACCATGGTAATGCCCCTAGGTATCATATTTTTTAGAGCGCAAAAGGCATACACGACTTTGAGCATGCGTATTCGCATGTATACGCAACTTTGCCTCGTAAAAACTGCGTATATGCTAACCCTGAATGTATACGCGGGTTCCCTTCACAAAAGTAGAGTATATACGCGGGTTTCCTTCACAAAAGTAGCGTATACATTGTGACATATTATATTTATCATTTTTCTGGCACTTACTGGAAATGTTTTCTCTGTCACATCTGAACTGATCTGTAGATACATCATTCTTACATCTTTAGCACATAGGTTGCTTATCATAGGAAACTCATCAAGTAGGTTTCCATCAAGGACAACTTCATTAAGCAGATTGCCATTATCTTCATCAAGTGGGTTGCCATCAAGGACAACACTCTGCATCATATTGCCGAAAGATGTATGTTATGTATCTTATCATGTTGTTTGTTGTTGTTTCTTGATCTCCTACAGGTATTTAAATGCCACACCTAGCGAGGAGCGAGCCTTAAGGATCGTGGATTCAAGGTCTTCATAAAAGGATTGGACGATAGCATTAAGAAGAGGTAGGTTATTCTTCTTCCTCTTTCACTTTGAATACAAGCTAGGAAAGGGTTCATTAGGTAGTCTCGTGTGTTGCTAGACCCACTCTAGGGCTAGAGAGATCACCTATGTCCGCAGAGGGGATTGTATTCACAACAGTAGATGGTAGCATCTACTGCCTCTCCTAAAGAAGAATCATCCTTCCTCCAGTTGGTAGCTAGAGGATTTTCCATAGGCTTGTAGTCCTACATATGAAATCTCTGAATAATTTCTTAGGAATACTTCCCATAACTCAGAATTAGCTCCCCATCTCCCTTCCATACCTCCAACCCAAGGAAGTAATACATCAATCCCACTTCCTTCATCTCAAATTCTCTTTCAAGGTCCTCCTTGCAAGAGTGTATCAACTACTCATCCCCTATAAGAATCAAGTCATCAACATACAATACCAATCTAAGAAACTTTCCATCTACCACAATGTGATAGAGGTTGGCATCTGCTTCACTTTTGGTGAAGAATAATCCATTATGATATGTGTCAGTCCAAGTGTACCATGCTCGAGGAGCATGTTTGAGACCATAAAGGGCTCTCCTGAGTCTATACACATGTGTATCCATGTCATATGTCTCAAACCCCTTAGGATACTCTATGAAAATCTCTTCCTGAACTACTCCTTTGAGGAAGGAAGTCTTCACATACATCTGGTGGATCTTCCACCCCATCTGTGCAACTAATTCTAGAATGGTTATGATTGAGGAATATCTTTCCATAGGGGGGAATGTTTCCTCATAGTTAAATCCCTCTACCTATGAGAATCCTTTAGCCACAAACTTATCCTTGTACTTCTTGATGCTACCATTAGCTGTGTGCTTCACTTTTTAAATCCATATAGCTTGCTTTGTAGTCTTGACAAAAACTCCCATACACTGTTCTTCATGTTGTATTCATACTCCTCCACCATGGCATCAACCCACACTGGTTGAGAAACTGCTTCCTCAAATGAGGAAGGCTCTGACTCAATGAGTTATGTCATGAGAGACATATAGCTAGTGTATTTTTCTGGTGACCTCATCTACTCATGAAAGGATGTAGGAGCGCCCACATGCTCCCTAGTAATTTGCACCAACTTTTCAACCTCTTTGGTTATCTTCCTCCCCTCTCTAAAATATTTTGGTTGAGTGGGTGCCTCCACTCAGCCTCGTGTCTACTCCTCCAAATGTGGCTACTCCAAAGTTACATCCTGAAGCTCTATCTAAGGCTCCTCCTTTGGTGCTAGAAGCTCCTCCTCTGGTGGGATACTCAACTATGGTTCTAGAGAGAATACCATAGCCTTCTCCTCATCAAATTTGACATCTATCCTCACCACTATCATCCTGAGTGAGTGAAAATACACCCGGTAATTATGTCGTATATCTGTGTCTCCTACAAAGACTCCCATCTCAGTTGTAGGCTCCAATTTCTTCATGCTATCCTTGGAGACATGAAAATACATAGTAGCTCTAAAAATTCGAAAATGGGATACATTTGGCTTTCTCCCAGAGAAATATTCTTCAGGTGTGATCATGCCAGTATTTTTTGAGGGCTCCTATTCTCCAAATAAAATGTTTTGTTTCATTCTTCTTCCTATAGATGTAATGGAAACCCTTGATCATGTAACATGGCTCTTACAGCTCCCATTATGCTTCTGTTTTTCCTTTCAGCCATCTCATTTTACTGTAGCTTATGAGGTGCTATCATTTATTTTATAATACCTTCTTTGGCACAAAATTCCTTGAATGTGTTAGATAAAAATTCTCCCCCATTATCACTTCTTAAGGATTTTAATTTATGATGAGTCTCCTTTTCAACCAAAGCTTTGAATTCAACAAATTTTTAAAAAACTTCATCCTTAATCTGCATGAAGAAGATTTATAATTTTCGAGAAAAGTCATCAACAAAAATCACATGGTACCTATTTTTTATTGTAGAGGTTGTAGAAATGGTCCACATGAAATAAAAGTGGGCTCGCTCCATGATTTATCTAGCCTGTTATCTCAACCCTGGAAGGTGGATTTGACAAATTTCCCCAGTGTGCATCCCTTGCACACATCATGCTATTCAAGGGTGTATTTTGGGAGACTGATGGTAATATATTGTATGGTTTTAAACACCCCATGGCGTAAGTGTCCCATGCACTTGTTGATCTGGACCTTTATGGGGGGGCGCCAAGATCTAAAAAATTGAAATTTTAGGAAAAAAAAGAGAGAATAATATGTAAATAAAAGCATAAATAATTTTTTTTATTAAAATAGAGAATAACTGTAAAAGCTACATTGTGGTGGACAGTATGTCCTTTTACAAAATGCGGCTTGTTACTTATAGCATTTTTTTTTGTTACAATGCCACAGGTAAATTACATGGGTGGGTTAATACCATGGGCGAATGAATACTATGGGTGGATGTCACTTACAATACCATGGGTAAATTACATGGATGGATAAATACCATGGGAGAATCAATACCATGGGTGGATGCCACTTAAAATACCATGGGTGGATTACACTTAAAATACCATGGGTAAATTCCATGGGTGGATAAATACCATGGCTAGATTGCACTTTCCATTCATATCATTCCTCCCTCCTTAAGAAGCAATGGTCCCCATTGCGTGAAGTTCCCTCTTGAGAAACCTTTATTGAATATGAAGAGCCACTAAACAGAATCATTTTGTGTGGTTAACCCATAATAATGATAAAAAAAGATCCAAAGACAGAGATACCCTATAATTCTTGCGACCAACTGTGATACTGACATTGTGAGACCTAGCAAATGGACTTCAATGAAGCATGTGTTTATGGATGACCCATAACCATGATGCTAACTATTGATGAAGTTTTTAGACTCCTGTATTTCACAGTATCACAAGGTGACTGATTATTTTCTCAGGTCTTTCATACTGAAAATAATATTCCATGGATATCATTTATTTTCAGGAAAAGAAGGGAAATCTTGATTGTCTAGAACATCAAATGAATCAATTTTCATTTCAGTTCAATTCAAAGAGGAAAGTATTGTTGATTAAGTGCGATGAAGAATTTACCAAAGGAGAAGGTTATTCAAAGGGTTATATGTTGCTTAGGATGTTAATATATCTTAGTTTATTTAACTCTTATCCTAAGTTGCAAAACTTATATAAATTACTCTGCATTATTTCCTTTTCATTTCATCTCCCTAATCCATATCCTTTATATCATCCCCGATGCCTTATTTTATAAATCTCAACCCCACTAGTCCACGTCACCCTTTCCCCGCATTACATCGCAACTTTATTTGTTTAGATCATATTGCAAAATTATCAGGTCTCAATTGCAATTTGCAATGTAGTTGGCCCCACCTTAAATTTCCAATAGTCCTTCCCTCATCCTTCGACAGCTGACAGCTCTCACAACCTTTCGTCCCCCCTTCATGATATGAACCTTATCACTGGGGTAGGGGGGGGGGGGTGTTTCAAACTCAACAATAAGAAATACCACTCACCTGACCGTTAAAACTCATCACACATCACAAAAAATAACCCATCGCACATCACAAAAAATAACTTATCACGTTTTCGCTAACCTTTAAATATTGCGATCGTTGATGTGCGATATTTATCACATCGCACAAATATTCACTTTTCTCTTATCACATCACATCACAAATATCTTATCACATCGCAACTTTGTTTTTTTAACCATGTTGCAAACTTATTCGGTCTCGATTGTGATTTGCGATGCGATTGGCCCACCACAATTGCCCTTCGCTATAATCCACTCACCACTATTATTCCTGCTCCATTTCTCCACTTCATCTAAACCATCACCCCTCCCTCCACGTCACCTCCGCACTTCACATCGCATCATCGATCCCATTCCTCATAACATAAATCTTAAAACCCGCAATGTGCGATATTGACATGGATGCGATGAAGCTCAAAGCTAAAACCTACAGAGTTTCAAGTCCATATGTATGGGCTTTATATGATATTTCATGAAGAAAAAGCTAACATGAAAAAAGGAATCGAGTAGGACCCAACAAGGAGCGAAAGGCAGAGAAAGGCTGAAAGTCATGATAGCAAGGAGATAGACAAAAAAGGTCAAGTCGGGAAAAAGCAATTATCAAAGGTTATTATGTTACAACTGCAAGGAAAAAAATGACAAAAAACACATCAACACGGCTGCTGATCCACGAAAGACGCTAGAACTTCATCAGTTTGATAATCCAATGACTATTTTCTGAAGAGGAAGAGCCAAGATGTCAGAGCCTTCCTTTCCTCTTCGGCATCAGACAAAGCTGGATTATGATCAGTTCACAATTAATAACGGTATGTTATTGCCACCATCTTGGTCCGAGTTATCTTGTCACTACCTGCAAGGTTCCACTTGTCAAAGTTTTATTCCATCATAGCCTCTTCATGATCCCAAGAGGCAATTCCTTCCTTATTCTGTAATAAATAATGGACTGGTAAAGCCACTATTATGGTCAAGCTCATCTTATCACCACCTGCATATTTCCACTTGTATAGTTTCTTCTTGAATGTAATCACTGCATTAGATAGATTAAACAACTTAATTTTTATATAAATACTACATGCATTAGCAATATCGAGGGCGATGAGGCCATGGAAGGTAAAAAAACTTTGTAAATAGACTCATCTGGTTGTAAGAAATTTCTTTTGGATGAATGAAATACTATGTTTTTTTCTAGATTCTTGTGTTATGATCTGTGGTGAAGTGCTCCTTTTCTTGTAATATTTCATCTCTAGTTTTACATATTGTTTTCTTTCTTTACTACGAATATAAATTTTTGTGTAGGATTTACCATGGGGTACCCTTATCAGCCTTGAAACAATACTTTATGTTTTCCTCTGAGACCTAAGTGCAGAATTCAGAGATGGCATGCTCTGCATTTACATTGAACCTTAATCTCCTCCTCCTTTCCATTTCATAAGTTGTAAAGATCCATTGACATGACTAGCTTGCCTGGTTGCACTGGATATCAATTATTCATCCATTTGAATTTGTTTGCACTTGTTTGACTCCATAGCCCAATGGCCCTCTTCTGCTGCCTCAACCACATATTTTCAAACCAACCCCTTTGCATTAATAACTAGCCTAAAATTCCCCATCAACAAAGCTATATCTAACAGAGAGAGCCCTTCTGAATCTAGGAAGGTTAGGTTCTGGATTCCAAAGCGGTTTGATGTTACCCCTACAGTTATGTCTTTAGCCTTTGGAATTTATGGGGTGCTAACATAATGGCGACCATACTAGGGACCAAGTTTCATCTTCCTCAGTAACATTTATCAAGTTTAGTTTTGACTTTGATGGTGAATATAAGTCAAACACTAGAAGGTTGTTCCATTCACCTGGCAACTCCATTGACAACAAAATCCAGAAACAGAGCTTCACTAGCAACTCCACAATTTTAAGTTGACCTAAAGGCTCCACTGGTAGAAGAATCTAGATTTGTTGTGGACATGTGGTGACTCCATTCTTTGATTTATTGACAAGATGAATCCAAAAATACAACGCAGGTATGTTCCAATGAACAAAGATCACATTCCTGGATTCCCACACAAAATGCCTCAGGTAAATTGGGAAATAAATCTTCCTATTTTTCAAGATGAGAATGTTGATGATGCTTTGTTACGTCTCATTAAATTTAATATACATTCATGGAAGTTGAAAGTCAAATGGTATGAGGATTTCCTCATGAAGATGTTCATGGTAACATTAGAAGGGAAAGCGAGGGAATGGTAAGAAGATTTGAACCCTGGTAGTTTGTTTTCTTTAAAAGATTTCCACAAGGTGTTTTATGAGCATTATAAAGAAAATTCTCCATCTTTATCGTTAGCTGAAAATTGTTGTGATGATTCTGAGGATCTCATACAATAACCTTGTAAATATTGATAAAGATCTAGAAAATTGGCATCTTGAGGATCTCTTAGAAGAAATTTATGAATTTCGTTCTCAAGTTAATTTTCATGATAACCAATAGAAGTTAGTTGAAAATGAAAGCAATCAAGAAATGGAAGTAGATCCACAGGATCTCTCTATGGAGACAAATGATAATTCATCGGTTTTTTTATATGAGGCTAAATAAGGCATTCAATCTCATTATCAGTCTTCATGAGAGAAATAAAACAATTTTTGTTTAATCCAAAGGAAATAAAGAATGCCTCCTCCTTTAACTGAAGAAGAAATTAATCAGATTCTAAGCATGCAAACAACCTCTCAATTTTTATGTAATGAGGATATTATTTCTTTTTGTTCTACCAATGATTTATGTACTAAATTATTTCCTCATGAAGAAATAAATGTATAACATATTGATATTGATGTTGTTTGACATTCTCAAGGAGTCTTATTTCCAAAAAGTGATTTTGTTCATCAAAATGATGGCCTTCAAAAAGAATTCCACAATCTCAGTCAAGATATACCAGGTTTGCTTGAGGACAACATATTGGTATACAATGATGATGCCATGTCAGATGACCATGAAGAATGTGTAGACATTCTCTTTCAGAAGGATCCTGACCAGGACAAATTGGAACAAAGAGAAATCCTAGATGAAGCTTGTTATTTGAATCCTTAGGACCAGGTATTGTTCCAAGATCCTTTTGCTGGCCTTTTAGAATCATCTAAGGAAGGAGTAGGTTATTCCATGAATGGTTTGATGTAGAGTTTAAGGAAAATTTTGAACACTGTTGTTCAATGGAAATTAAGTTGGGAGTGGCCCTTTTGTTTTCTCAACCTACTCAAAAAAGTGAAAAAGAATCAATCATGTAGTCATTTACTTGATTGGTTACATTGGAAAAAAAGTTCACTTAGTGTATATATCATCTCCGAGTTAGATTAGGATAATTAGGTGTGTAAATAAGCTTTGTACTATGAGCATATTTCCAGTTTTAATTTCATATTGCTTTCGAGTTTTCAATACAAGTATATTCTAGACTTCATTTTGCAGAGAGTGTTTATTTCAGCTTGAAGATTTGGGATCATCCCACTAGATTGGGCCACTAGTCTATGGTGTTCTTGAAACCTCCTGAAGGAGCTACCATCCCTAGCTCGAGCCACTGTTAGACTCCTATATTTCATAGTATCACAAGGTGACTGATTATTTTCTCAGGTCTTTCATACTGAAAATAATATTCCATGGCTATCATTTATTTTCAGGAAAAGAAGGGAAATCTTGACTGTCTAGAACATCAAAGGAATCAATATGCCTTTCAGTTCAGTTGAAAGAGGAAAGTATTGTTGATTAAGTGCGATGAATAAGTTACCAAAGGAAAAGGTTATTCAAAGGTTATATGTTTCTTAGGATGTTAATATATCTTAGGTTATTTAAATCTTATCCTAAGTTGCAAAAATTATATACATTACTCCAAATTCTTTCCTTTTCATTTCATCTCCCTAAGCCATATCCTTTATATCATCCCTGACACCTTATTTTATAAATCCCGACCCCACCAATACACGTCACCCTTTCCTTGCATCACATCACAACTTTATTTGTTTAGATCATATTACAAACTTATCTTGTCCCAATTGCAATTTTTGATGTGGTTGGCCCCACCTTAATTGTCCAACAGTCCTTCCCTCATCCTTTGACTTTTGAAAGCCCTCACAACCTTTTGTCCCCCCTTCACAACCCAAACCTTATCATCGGGGGCTCTGAACTCAACAATAAGCAATACCACTCACCTAACCATTAAAACCCATCGCACATTGAAAAAAATAACCCATCACACATCACAAAAAATAACTTATCGTGTTTCCACCAAACTTTAAATATTGTGATCGTCGATGTGCGATATTTATCGCATCACACAAATGTTAAATTTTCCCTTATCGAATTGCAGTGCAAGTATCGTATCGCATCACAAATTTGTTTGTTTAACCATGTAACAAACTTATCTGGTCCCGATTGTGATTTGTGATGTTCTTGGCCCACCACAACTACCGTCCGCTATACTCTACTAATCGCTATACTTCGCTCACCACTATTATTCCTGCTCCATTTCTCCACATCATCGAAACCATCACCCCTCCCACCACGTCACCTCCGCACTTCACATCGCATCGCCAATCCTGTTCCTCATAACATAAATCTTAAAACCCACAATGTGCGATATTGACATGGATGAAATGAAGTTCAAAGCTAAAACCTATAGAGTTCAAGTTCGGGTGTATGGGCTTTATATGTTGTTTCATGAAGAGAGAGCTAACATGACAGAATGACTTGGGTAGGACCCAACAAGGAGTAAAAGGCAAAGAAAGGCTAAAAGTCGTGGTAGTAAGGAGATAGACGAAAAAGGTCAAGTCAAGCAAAGGCATTTGTCAAAGATTATTGTTATAACTGCAAGAAAAAAAAGGGTAGCAAACACACCAGGATGGCTACTGATCCACGAAAGACGCCAGCACTTCATCAATTTGATAATCTAGCGACTGTTTTCTGAAGAGGAAGAGCCAAGATGTCAGAGCATTCCTTGTCTTTTCAGCATCAGACAGAGCCGAATTATGATCATTTCACAATTAATAATGGACTTCTACAGCCACCGTCTTGGTCCGAGTTATCTTGTCACCGCCTACAGGGTTCCACTTGTAAGGGAAAAAACCATTGTAATAGACTCATCTGGTTGTAAGAAATTTCTTTTGGATGAATTAAATACTATGTTGTTTTTGCAGATTCTTGTGTTATGATCTATGGTTAAGTGCTCTATTTCTTGTAATCTATCATCTGTAGTTTTACATACTATTTTCTTTCTTTACTGCGGATAGAATTTTTTGTGTAAGATTTACCATGGGGTACGTTGCTCAGTCTTGAAATAGTACTTTATGTTTTCCTCTGAGATCTGAGTGCAGAATTCAGAGATGGTATCCTTTGCATTTACATTGAACCTTAATCTCCTACTCCTTTCCATTTCATAAGTTGTAAAGATCCATTTACATGGCTAGCTTGCCTCATTGCACCTGATATCAGTTATTCATCCATTTGAATTTTTTTGCACTTGTTTGAATCCATAGCCCAATGGCCCTCTTTTGGTGCCTCAACCACATATTTTCAAACCAACCCCTTTTCACTAATGATCTGAAATGGGTGGATAAATTTTTATTCTTTTCAACCACCTCCCACTCACTTAAACAAAATAAGATCTAGCTTATACTTGACTGTGCGGAATTGAATTCTTGATTCAGGTATATGTGTTTTTTTTTATAATAAGCATGTAAAACAAGCATAAATTGCAGAAAATACTCATCAACACATAATTAGCAAATTTAATAAATAATTTCACCCAAATATCGTGGCCTACATCTCCTTGAGCCTTTGTCAACTGACATGGATATTTGGGATTACGAAGGGAAATTTATTTTACAAGTTAATAACTCAAATCCAATGGTTATCTGAACTAAACCAATGGGTTTATAATACCATCATGCCCTGGAATGGTTGTAATCTCTCTGAAGACAGATCTAGGTTCCCTTAGACTTGACCTCTTCTATCGGTGCCCTTAAGCTTCCCAGAGCTTCTCTGTAGAAATAACTCCTTAAGAAATCATTTTATATCCCTGAAACCTCACCTACTATCTCCAACATATTTCAGATATCCAAAATAGAGTGATCATTTTCTCCAAATGAGATCTGGCTCCCCAATTTAGGCCTTCAACTCCTATTGGCCCTAGGCTGCCTAAAAATTCCCTATGGCTTCTTCGGCTCTAGAAGTCTCCAAATGGCTCTCAAAAACCTTCCATTGCATTCATAATGTCCAAAATAGTCAGAATAGACTATTCACTTGCTCAAAAAGGCCTCTAGCTGCTCTAGTTACACCCCCAACACCTGGTGGCACCCCGTGGCTCTAGGCTCACTGAAAATTTCTCTGAAGTATATCGTCCTTTAGAGTTATTTAAAATACTCTTCAAATCATTCCATTGGATTCATAAGGTTCAAAATAGTTAGAATAGACTACTGGTTTGCTGAGAATGGTTACTGGCTGCTCTGGATAGGCCCCATTCTCCTAGTGGCCCCTGGTGGCCCTGGTGGCCTTGGTGGCCCTTGGAACTTCTCTGAAGCATCTCGACCTTCAGAAACGTCCAAAATTTACTATCAGTTTCCTGATTAAGGCCTCTAGATGCCCTGGCTAGGCCTCATTTTGCTGCTAGACCTTGGTGGCCCTAGTGGCCCCTAAAACTTCTATGAAGAAAAATATTTCTTAGAAGTTCTCTGATGGCTATGAAACTGTCATCAATGAGTCTGGAATGTCCAAGAAATTAAACATTGACTATTCACACTCCCAGAATGGTCGAATAATGCTTAAGATAGAGCATAAACAAATACTGTCCAGTTATCCCTAAAATAGCTCCACTAATTTCGGAGAACTTAACTTTAATTGGAGACAAAATAGGAAAACTTCCCAAATTTAGGGCGTGCTCCAAACTACCCACCATTATAGCCGCAACATTAAAAGTTATGGTTGGGTGACCACATGCCAACCTGAACCACGCGGTGAAATAACTATGGAGCGGAACTCCAGGTCTTAAACCACGGTAAAGTGGTTTAACTCGCATTTGAAGATGAGTTAACATAATGGTCAGATTTTTAAACCGCCAAGAATTTGCAACATGTGATAAGGCTGCCAGAGACCTGGTGGTTGTGGTGAAATTGGGGGGTACAAATTTTAGTGTTACGTTTTATGTTGCAATGTGAACAATATATAGGGGAGCCGTTATGGAGACTGCTGCATTAAACCATTTTGAAAACTGTCGAAGAATTTTCCACGTGACAACACAGTTTAATGCCGACGGTTGTGGATGGTTAAAGGTTTGCACCGGTATTTTATCCCATGGATCATGGGTGTGGCCCTATGGGGGAGGGGCTGGCCCCTCCACTCCCCCACTTACCAAAGATTCTAACAATAAATTAAAGTGGACCACCAATATGGTTAAGAACCATTGTAGCAGATGTGGTTAAGACGTTAGTGTGCTATGCGGGAGGTCACATGATCGATCCTGGAAAAGTCCAAACAAAATTTTTCTATGCCGTTTAAGGGCCATGTGAAGACCTCCGGGCCTTCCACGTGACAGTCTCTCATTGGCCAAAAACACAACGTTCAACCAATTCTCTAGTAATATCATGCCATTTTTCACCCTACGATTGGCCCGGACGAAATATTCTAGGGAATATTCTGAGGATTATTCTAGGAATATTCCCTGGAATATTCTTCTTCTTTTTTACTTTTAAAAAACCTAGTCAACCCTTGTCAAATGAAAAAAATTACAGTTTACTAGACTTTTCAAATCACGATAACTTCTTCATACTGTGTCAGTTTTTTGAATTGTTCACGGCCTCGAAATCAGGAAGATGAGATCTATCTGGTCACTCATGTTCGACACACTTTTGAACAATTTGAAATTTGAGCTATCACTTAGGTCCTTGATCCAAATCTGATCACTCCTCCCCATTAGGAACCTTTGGACCCTAAAAGACAGATTACCTGTTCAGTAAATGAGAGTAAAACACCCTCATATTTCCAGCCTCCTTCCACTTTTCCTTGCTTGGCTTAGTGCCTTTGAGCCCCAAACTCGAAGGTAGTCAACAATTTCCCTCTTTGATACTCTTGTCCTCCTCTCAAGAATTGTCTTCCTTGAGCTCATCCATAAAATTTTGGCGAGAAATCTTCAATTGAAGGTAGCTAAACATCATTTTCTTGATCATCAATCAAGGGTGGCTCAAACAAACATAAGTTTCCAACAGAAATACATACATGACTGAAATTTGCATATGTACAAATGAATGTATGTCTTACCAGGTTAAGAAGTCAAACCACTTCTTACCAAGCCACTTCCATGGCGATTTTTGCTGCTGAAAATCTTCTTCATGTGAAACATTTGTTCTCAAATCAATAATGGAATCTTTGGCACCAGTATTTTTATCCTCTCGCTTCAAATGCTTGGGATGATTAGTTGGATGCAATGTCCAACATTGGGCAATAACATGTCCCTTCTTCTGGCAATGTGTGAAAGTATTTTGCACCTTCTTTTTTTCAAGTTTCCTTCACTTCAACTATTTCCTATATGCCTTCAATCTCTTCCAGCATTTTGAAATATCATGGTTATACATACCACAATAGGAACAACAACTTTTTCTTCCATTCTTGCATGCAGATTTTCCATGCTTAACAAAACATAATCAACTTGACTATGGGAATATTTATACCTCAAATTTTGCTTTGTATGTCCATTTTTTTACCTTCTTGAGGAGATGAACTTGAAGAGGTTCCAACTTTCTTTTGAAGACCGACATCAATTTTCATGTCTTGATAGTTGTCAGAACCCTCTTGCTCTCCATAAGTTGCAAGTCTACAAACATATTGTTGCAACATAGGCTTCAAAAAATGGCAATCAACTTGAAAACAAACTTGACATGTTTTTGGTTTAGAACTTGAAAAAAAAGTTCTTCTTGGAGTTGACTCAAGTTCATTCATGGTTCTATAGTTTTCACCATAAGATTGAACATAGCCTAGACAAAAATTCTTAAGCCTTTCCTCAACCAAAATAGGATCAATCATGCCTTGTCCATGTTTGACTAGACCCTTGCCTTCATAGCCAATTTTTAACATCAACTTGGACCCTATACCTCTAGTGTGATTTTCAAATGAACCTACACATCTATCTAAAGAGGAATTTGAAGACAAATTTGAGTGATTTACCTCTGTTTCAAGCATGTGTTTGGTTAAGGCCTCTTTGGCTTGATGGAGTTGCATATACATCTCATGCATTTTTTGAATAAGTCCTTCTTTCTCTTGCTTCATAGCAACCAATTTCTCATGAAGTCTGGTGCTTTCCCTTCCATCTTCATACAGAATTTGCACCATATCCTTCAGGATGTAGAAGTCTCACTTCATCTCTTCATCGAAGAATATTCTAAAGGAGAATTTTAAAACCTCACTTGAAGAATTTTTCATATTTATGGCAATGAACTAAAGAACTTCAACAAAAAATCGCAAAGCTTTCAAAAATAGTTGACAAAGCTTCTTTTGCAAACAATCCCTCTTATGCTTCAAGGGTTTCCTTGAGGTCCTTTGGGTAAGGAGAATGCCTTCAACCTTCTTCATTCTTGTACTTTTCTGGAATTAGCTAACAAAATCTCTCCTTGAGAAACTAAAACTTGTAAGCATCAACCAATTTGCAAACAGTTAAATTCTTTGCACTATTAAACACCTTTCATCTCAAACAAGCAGACTAGTGCTCTATCAAGGAAACAACCTAGTGCTCTGTCAAGAAAATAACCTAGTACTCTGATACGACCTGATCTGAAATGGGTGAATAACTTGTTATGCTTTTCAAGCACCTCCCACTCAGTTAAACAAAATAAGATCTAGCTTATACTTGATTGTGCGGAATTGAATTCTTGATTCAGGTGTATGTGTTTTTAACTATTTTAAAACTTTATGTACGAGGAATTAAACTTTTGGTTTTTCTGACAATAATAATTTTCAAAAATCATAAATTGCAACAAATAAGCATCAACACATAATCATCAAATTTAATAAAGGAGTTCACCCGAATATCGTGGGCTACGTCTCCTTGAGCCTTTGTAAACTGACTTGGCTCTTTGGGATTATGAAGGGAAATTTATTTTACAAGTTAATAACTCAACTCCAATGGTTATATTAACTTAACCAATGGGTTTATAATACCAACATACCCCTGGAATGGTTGCAATCTCTCTGAAGACGGACCTAGGTTCCCTTAGACTTGACCTCTTCTATCGGTGCCCTTAAGATTTCCCGAGCTCATCTATGGCACTAACTCCTTAAGAAGTAATTTTTTGTCCCTGAAACCTCACCTACTGTCTCCAGCATATATCATACATCCAAAATGGACTGATCCCATTTTCTCCAAATGAGCTTTGGCTCCCCAATCTAGGCCTTCAACTCCTATTGGCCCTCGGCTACTCGAAACTTTCCTGTGGCTTATTTGGCTCTATAAGTCTCCAAATTGCTTTGAAAATTCTTCCATTGGATTAATAATGTCCAAAATAGTCATAATATACTATTCACTTGCTGAAAAAGGCCTATGGCTACTCTATTTACGCCCCCAACACCCGGTGGCACCCCGTGGCTCTGGGCTCACTGAAAGCTTCTCTGAAGAATATTGGCCTTCAAAAGACATCAAAAGATTCTTCAAATCCTTCCATTGGATTCATAAGGTTCAAAATAGTCAGAATAGACTACTGGTTTACTAAGAATGGTTACTAGTTGCTTTGGACAGGCCTCATTCTCCTCTTGGCCCCTATGGCCTTGGTGGCCCTTGAAACTTCTCTGAAGCATCTCGGCCTTCATAAGTACTTTAAAGGCTCTTAAAACCTCACCAATGGTTCCAAAATGTCTGAAACATAAAAAAATTACTATTGGTTTCCTGAGTAAGGCCTCTAGCTTCCCTGGCTAGGCCTCATTTTGCTGCTGGCCCTAGTGGCCCCTAGAATTTTTTTGAAGAAAAATATCACTCATAAGTTCTCTGATGGCTCTAAAACCCTCACCCATGGGTCTAGAATTTCCAATAAAGTCGAAATTGACTATTCACACTCCCAGAATGGTCGAATGATGCTCAAGATAGAGCATAAACAAATTTTGTCCAGTTACCCCTAAAACAACTCCACTAATTTTGGAGAACTTAACCTTAATTGAAGGCAAAATAGGAAAACTGCCGAAATTTAGGGCATGCTGCAAACTGCTCGCCATTCTAGCCTCAACATTAAAATTTATGGTTGGGTGGCCACATTCCAACCCAGACCACGCGGTGACATAACTGTGGAGCTGAACTCCAGGTCTTAAACCATAGTAAAGCAGTTTAACCCGTGTTTGAAGATGCGTTAACGTAACGGCCAGAGTTTTAAACCACCAAGAATTTGAAACATGTGATAAGGCTGGGGGTGACCTGGCAGTTGCGGTGAACCTGGGTGGTAAACATTTTACTGTTACATTTTATGTTGCAATGTGAACAATATAAACGGGAACCGTTACGGAGAATGCCGCATTAAACCGTTGTGAAAACCGTCGAAGAATTTTCCATGTGGCAACACAGTTTAACGTCGATGATTGCGGATGGTTAATTTTTTACCCTGGTAGTTTAGCTCATGGATCATGGGTGTGGTCCTATGGGGGAGGGGTTGGCCCCTCCGCTCCCCCGCTTACCAAACGGTCAAATAATAAATTGAATCCGACTACCAATATGGTTAAGAACCATTGTAGCGGATGCAGTTAAGATGTTGGCGTGCTATGCAGGAGGTCGTGCGATCAATCCCAACGGAGTCCAAAAAAAATTTTCCTATGTCATTTAAGGGCCACATGGCAGTCTCTCATTGGCCGAAAACACAAAGTTCAACCAATTCTCTAGTAATACCATGCCACTTGTCAGCCTATGACTGGCTCGGAAGGAATATTCTGGGGAATATTTTGAGGAATATTCCAAGAATATTCCTTGAAATATTCTTTCTTTTTTTTTACCCTTAAAAAACCCAATCAACCCTAGTTAATTTTCAAAAATTGCAGTTTACTGGACTTTTCAAATCACGATAACTTCTTCATATGTTGTCGGTTTTTCGAACCGTTCACGGCGCAGAATCGAGAATATGAGATCTATCTGGTATCTCAGGCTTGACACATTTTTGAAAACTTTGAAATTTGAGCTATCACTTAGGTCCTTGATCCAAATCTAATCAACTAATAAATAGCCTAAGATGCCCCATCAACAAAGCTATATCTAACAGAGAGAGCCCTCTCTGAATCTAGGAAGGCTAGGTCCTGGATTACAAAGTGGTTTGATTTTACCTGTGTAGTTTTGTCTTCAGCCTTTGGAATTTGCAAGTTGCTAACAGAAGTAGCAGGTACCTACATAGCTTAGGCTGGGATGGATTGTATCCAAAGAACCTGTTGTAGCCACTACAACACCACCCAAAATTTTGGGTGTATTCAAAATTTTCGAGTCCCCCTCTCCACGCGAAGCCTTAAGATGCATGTAAATCAGCCCTGGTTTGCGTTTAATCCCCACCCTCCAAGGGCATGGTCCCGATTATTTCAAGAAGGAATTTTATGTGAATGAATCATTAGCTTGTGGAATCATGAAGTGTCGGGGTCTACTGTGGTTGATGGTTGTATGGAAATATAAGTTTAAGCTGGTTTCTGGACTTAGAAATGCTCAAATAATTGACTTAAAGTTACAATATATTGGTTCGGATATTTCAATTTTTCTGCCCCTCAAATGAGCTAATTCTCTAATCACTTGTTTTCTTTCTCATTGTTACCAAGAGCTGACTCATTCTCGTACTATTCCTTTCAGGAAATCAGTCAAAGACGTTATCAATATACATTGAACAACGTATATTTTTCATTAAAGAGTCCATTGGTGACATCATTAAAATAAACCACAAAGATAAGGTTCCAATTGTCCATGTGAGCTGCACAAACTCTTCGAAATAGGTTTTTGAACATGGAATGATGATACCCTTTCCAACACGCGGTGATTTTTCAACATATGGCATATTTGGCATTCAATTCAAGTAGAGGATTAATTCCTTCGACGTTGGACTATATCAACACATTCAAAAGCCCCAAAATTCACATGGTGACCATTGCAAAGGGACCACACATTTCAAAGAAGTATGTAAGGATGTAAATGATGAAGAAGGATTCCAATGGTTGTGCGTTATGAAATAAATTCATGAGCCAGCATGGGCCTAAATCCAGGCTCCATAAAATGCGTAATTTTATTGAGAACTCAAAGAGCCATGTCCCGTGGAGTTCCAAAAAACTATTGCACGACATGGGCGCAGATGTGTAAGGAAACTTTGGTCAAAGAGATTTATACGCTAGACGATATCAAGCTCTCTCCTCACTAAACCTAAGGAAGATCGTAAAAGGTGAATACAAAACACATCCATGGCATCTTAATCTAGCGTTACTCAGGGCCATGCAAAGAGGAGAGAGAGTAGCCTGACGAAGACCATTTGTGGCCAGTCTGAAAGGAAGAATGTGACCATTTGAAAAGTCGCATATGCTAAGAGGGTGATGTGGAATGCATCTCATGGAGGCTGTGACTCAGCGACCTCGTCGAGTCGCAATGTCGGGGCTACATCCATGTGACTACATCTGGGAAATGAGACCAGAGTAAAAAATACATTCAGCCGCAGGCCATCACCATTGCATGGAAATAACATTAGTTTTAACCCTGGAATGAGACAACGATAGAAGCTGATGTGTTCAGGAAGATCTAAGAGGACACAACATTTTAGCCGCAGCCACAAACTTGCAGGAGGCATCCCTCAAAATGCAACGTTAAGAGAAACGCCGAATATACTTTCAATATCATCTCGTGTTCCGAATTTCTTCAAGCACATTATGCATTGTTTTCTGGTCTTTTTTGGTCTGGTGAAATCAAAATATATTCACAAAGGTACCTAGCTCATGGATTTGAAATCGGTGGTCCCAAGGTGTTTTGGACAGTCGTGTTTCCCCTCCACTGTTGCATAATCATGGGTGTTATGGCCTCATACCGCAAATTCACAATGTTTGCTTTCGATTAGGAGATGCAACCCAACTCCAATGCGACTATGTGACCTCTCCGAGGTCGCAAAGAAAAAATAAGGTGCTTTCAAGAGAGACCGCAATTGTGTGACCTCTTTCCAAGTTGCAGACTTCCACAGGTAGCGAGGTTGCAATCCTGAAGCATGAAAGCAATGTGAAACCCAGCCCCAAATGCGACTATGCGACCTCTTTTCAAGTCGCAGTTCTCTACAGGTCGCGAAGTCGCAAGCTTGAGGCACGAAGGCAAAGTCCGACCTACTGGGAGCTGCGACTATGCGACTTCTAGCAGTCTCTATCTTTGCCTAAGTCGCCAAGTCACACTTCCCAAAAGGATCCAAAAACGTTGAGTAGCGACCTTACTACTACCGCAAGTCATAGCCTCCTTTCAAGTTTCAACCTCTCGAAGCCCCTCCGAAGTTGCACGTCGTAGTCTTGTCCCAGTGCATAATAGAATGTAAAATTGGCTTTATAATCCTTACTCCTCATCTTCGCTGCCTCAACGCACTCTTGTTTGAATAGTAAAATGAAAGGTCGTAAGGTGTAATTGTCATCTACTAAAGGTCAAAGGATGGGTCTATGTATGGTTGATATGAAACAGTATCTCACCAAATGTGCAACATTGATGGCATTGTGCATGACATACAAAGTGATAAATAATGCATTAATGTCACAAGGTTTTTGGCATCATCACCATCGGAAATGAATATTAAGCTAGAGAGAGCTACACGTTTCAGTCATGTGATGAACTTCAGTTGACATTTCAGGTTTTCTCCCCATTACTTGGTTAACAAGCTCAGTATGGGCACGCATGGGTTGTACATGCATTCTTCTATAGGACAGGACCACACAGGGGTCCAGATTTATTATTTATTAAAACCACTTTTTTGGCTAATTTCATGTGTTTCCAACATCAATTTTATTATAAGTAAATGTGACCCGTGTTATTTGTTTACAAGTAGAAGCTGGTGAATTACATGGCGAAAGCTGGTGTTTCCTCCAACAAGGAAGGTGGATCCTTACAAAATTCAAAGAACTTCACTATGGGCTCAATGGCACACCTATCACCGATCCATTTGCATGGGACTGGTACTAGGGAAAGGCCTTGTGTTCTGTAAGAGCTGAGCTCCACAAAAGGAGAAGAATAGAAGGAATCACAGGTCGCAGATGACCCAAGGTCGCAGGTCACAAGCAACCCCTAGGTCGCAGGTTGTAGATGACTCAAGGTCACAGGTCTCAAGTAACCCTTGGGTCACAGGTCGCAAATGACCCAAGTCACAAGCCAGCCCAATAGTCAGGAAGACCAAGAGTCAAGGGAAACTCAAAGGAAATCTCAACCTATATATACAACTTTTGGAAATGACCATGGGGACTTTTAGCTCGGCAATTCAAGCTAGTATGATAGAGGAATTGTTGCTTGACAGCTAAAGGCACTCAGCTCTTGGTATCAAGTAGAGAGAGAGGTAGTGAGGCTAGGGTTTTGGTATGATGCATTGATATGAACAACCCATGTTCCACTATTGTGTTTTGACGAGTTGTAAACATGTATGTGATGTTGCAGCAACATTAATAATATATTCTCTTTTCTAGAATTGATTCATGTGCTTGCTTATGGTGATAATATTAATTGTCTAATATTTCACTATGTTGTATATATGCTTCCATGCATGCAATTGATTATGAACTAATTCACAGCGGTTGCATGTACATTGCTCTTGAATAAGTGTTTATTTGTTCCTTTCCATGTGAGTGATCTATTGTGAACTACTTTGCAATTAAATTCTGGCGTGTTTTCTTCCATGTGTGTCTGACTAGTTTTTCGACTAACTGATCCCACTCACGGCGTACCCCCTTCTTATTTTGCTGCTCAGAATTGCTTGTATCTTTATTTATGGTTCGTTAATCTTGGGCTTATTTCACTCCATTGATTGGTCATTTCACCTTTGTCTTTGCTTCATCATCTTCCCATCCGACAACCAAGAGTGGAAACACTTATTGCAGCATCCAGGCCCATATACCGGATGGGGCTCCTATCCCAAACAGTGTGATGTCTAATTGGGACCTTTCACCGGGGAGACCCCCTTGTTGTCGGTAGTACAAATTTTCCCGTCAAAAAATTGGCGCTAGAAGGAGGGTCAGATGACAAGCTGAGCCCTTAAAGCCTGCAGTTAGTCTCATATCTGTAAATGGTTCGTCCCCAAATCATTCTCCTGAGATGTTTATCAAATTTATTTTGTTCTCTATGCTCAATCCCCGATGAACCTCTATATCACTTGTCCCAGTTAAAAGTCGATTGTGAGAATGGAATTTCCATAACCGAGAACCTTTCATATTTCATTGAGTTTTGTGAGTGTTACGAAGTTGAGGATGAGGAGTTGGTTTGTGTGATTTTCTCCCTCACTCTCGAAGGTCACGTTAAGCAATGGTGCCGCACATTGCCAGCAGCTTCCATCCATTCATTTGAGAAGCTCGCCGGTGAATTACAACAAGCTTTTCACAGGTATGTTTTTCAAAATGTATTAATAAGGTTAAATAAGATTAGAATGGAACCTCAAGAATATTTAGAGTTTTCTATTAGATTTGTTCATTTTTGTTTTGAGTTCCCTAAAAGGGATGTTGATTGGACATATTTAATTGAGTGGTTTCGATAGGTGGTTTTCATTTCCCTAGAACACTTTGAGTTGGCAAAAAAACTTGATCTTGGTGTTTATTATGATAATCCTCAAATCCCCAATTGTTTGGACTTTGTCCCTAATTTTTTCTTGTCTATATCCCCGAGTCTAGAGCACATTCAGGTCTCCAAGAAATATTACCATTCCTCCTCTTGAATTTCCGTGTAATGGAGTTATGGTCACAAAATTTCTGAGTGATGATAGATGTGTGCAAGAAAATAAAACTTATTGTACCACCCCTGAATCTTTCACACACCCTATCAAACCAGAGCTTCAAAACTATATCGGCCCAAAATATCTACCTGTTAATGAAACCTATCTCAATTCCACTAAATTTTTACCTGGGCATAGTCCTAAATCTCATTCACATACTGATAATAAATTGAGTCTTGTCTCGGATAAAGTTAATTTCCCTACAAAATCATTGGACCGTGATGGGAATGCAGGATCATTGGTCTCTCTGGATGACATTGATGTGTGTGATGAAGGTCCTTGTATAGTTGATACCCCCGCATTTGAATCATTTCTTCCATTTTTCCCTGATTCATTTCGTGAGTCGGCCACACTAGTAATTTCTTCAAGTCATTCAAAGTTGTCTTATACTAGTCTTGACGAAAATCACGAACATGCAAGCGGTGCTTCACAATTGCATTACGAAATTGATGAATCTCTTATGTTTGATTTTTTTCATCCATAATATTTAAACAACCAAAGGAGTGACTTCCTATCTTGACAACCTCAAGATGTTTCTTTTATTGCTTCATCCCAACTATCAACCCCAGGGGAGCCTAATATACTAGATTGCCAACCTAATCAAATTGATGGCTCTAATAATCACTACTTATCTGAAAACATTGTCACTCACACCCCTGAGAACTATCATTCATATCTATCTGTTGATCGTATGAAGCCACCAAAATTTGATGATCTGCTCTGTGATGATTCAAGGACCCATCAGGAAATCGAAGCAATTCAACTTCTGCTGGCAGTTATCTCAAGTTCTTACGATCCTAATGAGACCCCTAAAACAAGTCAAAATAGGGTTTCTTGAAGTAATGTTTCTGAAATGAAAGTTCCCACGTATCAGACTCCTCTAGGCATAACCGTCCTAAATGTCAGCTGATCTGGGCAAGCCTTCCATTCAAGTGATGTTTCTCTGAGCACATGTTTCTATCCCATAATAGCTAATATCAAACAACCGATATACCCTAATTTATTCACTAGAAGGAAAACATCAGCCATCGTCTCTAATATTTTCAGTTGTTATCCAGCTAGTACTAGTCATATTCAGGCACAAACGTGTGATGTTTTACAAACCTCTCTATTGCTTGAGAATTTTCGGGTCAATTCATCCCACCCTGGAAAATCTAAAGAATCTGATACATTTGATTTTCAATCTGTCAGTGCGCAAACATTTGGTTGAATTAATACTAAGCCCACTGATAGTTTTCCAATAACCACAATTAATGATCACATCCATTTTCCAGTTGATCTCACAAAACCATCAAAGTTTGGAAGCCCCCCGCTCGAAGTTCCTGAGTTTGTCCAGGACGGTGAGGAATTTTAGCCTCCACTGAAGGTTGCTTTGGATCCTCATATCCTCGATGAAACACAAGTAAAACTTCGAACTAGGTTTTTCAAAATTAGGGTTTTTGCACTTGGATTCGCGATCACCTCAAATTCGCCTGGTGGATTCTTATCTTCTCCATTCCATCAAATTGATCATCCTCAACATCATGATGACATTCCTGGCTAGTTTGACAGATCCCATCCGATGAATATACCTACAAATAGGAAATGTCTTACTACGTTTCTGTCAGACCTAGGGTTGGGCGTGGATGGATGTTTGTCATTTATAAATGATTTTAGGTTTCAAGTACATATTTTTGTGTATCAGGATGGAAGTTCATTTCAGCTCGAACAATCCATTCTGACACATTCTATGGTAAGAAGCCACGACCTTCTTGTTGTCGGTGCACAATTGTGTATGCTAGCTCTGATTGTGAATATTGTTGTTCTTGCAGGGTGGGAAATAATGTAGTGGCTACATTGGAAAGATGATTTCACATAACCCAACCGCTTCTTTGGTTATATTAGGGTTTAGGTTTAGGCTAGCTAGGATCTGTTAATAAAATTTTGTTAGTTTTAGTTATTGATTAGGTTTACCTGCTAAGGTTTTGCTTTATGGTTTAAAATTATGCTTGTTGTATTTTCTTACAGTCAGTGTTTTATGCATTATAAGTTTCCATTTATTTTGAACTCATGCTTTTTCAGTTCACATATTGCTACATAATATTCAGATAATCACTGCATGTTCTTTGCCTTATTTTTTTCACCTGCAATTAGTTGATATTTCTTTCATATGGAATTTCATTGCATCATAAGCCTCATCTGTTGCATCGCGTTGTGTTCTTTCTTCCTCGTGTCATATGCACTGGTTGTTGACCTAGCTTTGAAAGTTTCTGTACATTGCATACCACTGCATGAGCCCTCATTGAACTCGGAGCCTTAAAACCGTCGGTGCCCTGACTAACCTCCTTACTCCTCCTTGTACATGTTTGAAGCCAGATGGGTTTCCTTCACCTCTCTGCATGCATCGAAATTCTAATGATATTTCATGCTTTCCTTGCCATAACTGCTAAAACCCTAACCTATTGTTTGCGTGAAGTTGTGGTGGTTACCCCAAGAGGCAACTTCCCTCAGAACAAGTCATCAAAGTCACATTCACAGCTTTATTCCTGCGATTCTAATTCATTAGATGGGGAGATACGAGCAGGGTGCTTGTGGGAAACTAATGAGTTTGAATGGCCTATACCCGCAACCTAAACCTTGTGTTTGACATGGTCTTAAATATCTTAATTATCTGTGTTGCATGTTTCGCCTGTGGGTGGTAGATGGGATGTGAATGCTTGGCATGAAGGCAAACCCAAATCAGAATATCTTTAAGTTTTTTTCAAACAAGAAACAACCTCTCTTGCCCTTAAAATAAGTCGGGATCCCTCATCCGGCCATGAAAAAAATAAGTGCCACGAGCACATTAAAATAAGTGCTATAAGCACATGAAGAAAATAAGGGTAAAGGATTGAGAAAGCCTTCCTGTGCAGAGAGGTAACGAAACGACTCCGCTGGGGTACTGACCAGGCTTGCTAGCAGTGGAGCAACATTTGTGATTTCTTGAAGTGACTCTGTCGGGGTACTGTCCAGGCCTGCTGGTAGTGGAGCAACAGCAGAGACTTATTTTAAAATTATGAATATAATAAGCCCGATGCCCTACTCTCTACATCATCATCAAGCTACTGGCATCCGTGAACTTCTACTTTGACATTTTTTTATTAACAAGACCTAGCTGAGGCACAAGGATTGGGCATCTCTTTCAAGGCCAAAGTAATTCAAAGGGTACCTGCAGAACCTATTCAATATTCCCTTGCATCACTATCGAGACACAGATTATTTTTGGGACATTGATAGAGATGCTGGATTCTACCAATTTTTCGCCATTTGTTGTAGCTGCTACAACACAACCCAAAATTTTTGGTGTATTCTAAATTTTCGGGTCCCAATTTACACACGCAGCCCTAAGATGCATGTAAATCAACCCTACTTTGCGTTTAATCCCCACCCTCCAAGAGCATGGTCCTGGTTACTTCAAGAAGGCCTTTTATGTGAATGAATCATTAGCTTGTGAAATCATGAAGTGTCAAGTTCTACTACGGTTGATGGTTTTATGGAAATATAAGTTTAAGCCGATTTCTGGACTTAGAAATGCTCAAATAATTGACTTAAATTTACAATATATTAGTTCAGATATTTCAATGTTGTTTCCCCTCAAATGAGCTAATTCTATAATCATTTGTTTTCTTTCTCATTTTTACCGAGAGCTGGCTCATTCTCATACTATTCCTTTCAGGAAATTGGTCAAAGACGCTATTAGTATACATTGAACAATGTATTTGTTTCATTAAAGAGTCCATCAATGACATCATTAAAATACACCACAAAGATAAGGTTCCAATTTTCCATGTGAGCTACACAAACTATTCGAAATGGGTTTTTGAACATGGCATGATGATACCCTCTCCAACACGCAGTGATTTTTCAACATATGGCATAGTTGAAATTCAATACAGGTAGAGGATTAATTCCTTCGACGTTGGACTATATCAGCACATTCAAAAGCCTCAGAATTCACATGGGGACCATTGCAAAGGGACCATGCATTTCAAAGAAGTATGTAAGGATGTAAATGATGAAGAAGGATTCGAATGGTTGTGTGTTATGAAATAAATTCATGAGCCAGCATGGGCCTAAATCCAGGCTCCATAAAATGCGTACTTTTATTGTGCACTCAAAGAGACATGTCCCATGGAGTTCTAAAAAACTGTTGCACGGCATGGGCGCAGATGTGCCAGGCAACTTTGGTCAAAGAGATTTATACGCTAGACGATATCAAGCTCTCTCCTCACTAAACCTAGGGAAGATCGTAAAAGGTGAATACAGAACACATCCATGACATCTTAATGTAGCGTTAAATGGGTCCATGAAAAGAAGAGAGAACACAGCCTGACAAAGACCATTTGTGGCCAGCTTGAAAGGGAGAATGCAACCATTCGCAAAGTCGCATATGCTAAGAGGGTGATGTGGAACACATCTTGTGGAGGCTTCAACTCAGTGACCTCGTTGAGTCACAATTCTGGGGCTACGTCCATGTGACTACATCTGGGAAATGAGACTGGAGTAAGAAATACATTCAGCCACAGGCCATTGCTGTTGCATGGAAATAACATCAGTTTTGACCCCGAAACGAGATAATTATAGAAGCTCATGTGTTCAAGAAGATCCAAGAGGACACGACATGTTAGCATGATCCAGGTGGATATCGGTGGCCACCCACCTAATCCATTTGGACCCACACCATCAATTCTTGTAACTTTTCACATTCAACACCACTTACTATTTTTAGCAGTTTTCGGGTTCTGAACTTCCAGAGCCGTTTTGAAGCCGTAAATGACATTTTTTGGGAAAATTGGGAGCAACATGGGTCCATGGATTAATGTTGCTCACATAAAAAGTTTTACTCCTTGGATATATCTTTCTAACGAGCTATTGATCACGTCAAATGGAGATCGGATGCCAAAGTTACCTCCCCGGGAAGTTGAAACACCAATTTACCCAAACGGGACCCACATTTTTGGCGCTTCATCTTCTAGAGTTAGGTTTTTGGACATTTCAATTTTTCCATTCTTTCTCAATAATAAATAGGCCCTCGAGCCTCATTGTAACATAGTTCAGAGGTCTGTAGCCACCACATCTCTTCTCAGAGATTCGCTACCAGCACCCTAGCTATTTTATTTCCATTATGTCTGTAATCATATTTCTTTTATTTGAAATTAATGAAATGATGCATTATTTCCACTCCATCTCTATGTTTATGGTTATTTCTGTATTCTGTTGCATTCCTGCATAAATCCGGATTAGTGGTATCAGAGCGGTTTTCTCTTTCTTTCTTTTTTCTTTGCATGTCCCCAACGCGGTCAGGATATAAGGAGTTAGGGCTCGATCTAGTTGAACCCTTGTAAGATCAACCTCACAAACCCTGACAACCTCCCATGGTGGAAGAAAAGAAAGACAAGGGAGCAGGAGATCCTATCAAAATATTTCTCGAGGAGGCCCTCGAAAAACAAAGGAACACGATGATGGATAACTTTACTCAGATCGTTCAACGACTGCCCACCTATGGCGCATCTACATCCAACAGCCACTCTGGAGGCGCCACTCCCTTCAAGGTACAGGTAAACTTTGATATTCCTGTATTTGAAGACCAAATAGATGCAGACACCATATATAGATGGTTGAATTTGCTGTAAGGGTGTTTCTCGGTCCATGATTTCTCTGACCGAGAAAAGATTATTTTTGCACTCCTCAAAGCCGCCCCCCATGTCAAATACTGGTGGGAAACCTACCATGAGCAAGAGGACGAAGGGGAACCCTCTCTGTTCTCGGCCACACCCACTTGGAATTCATTTCGAGATGGCATCAAGGAACAATATTACCTTGTGGGGAGCTACGAGGAAAAATACATCTAATGGACCATGTTGCGGCAACAAAGGGATCAAGATGTGCACGAACTGGTGAATCTGTTCCATACCCTGCGCACAAAGCTGGGTATTAAATATTCATAGAGAAATTTGGTGCTCAAGTACCACGGCTATCTACACAAACACATTCAGGAGGAAATGGAGTTCCTCGACATTACATTGCTTGGCACGGCATACTATGCCGCCAAGATCAAGCAGAAATTTAAGCAGAAGAAGCAAGACTTTGGATCTGCGAATTCGAAAGGTGCCTCTGAAACAAAGAACAAGGGGAAAGGCCAAAGTCATGCTACTAAGAACAACACCACAAATAAAAATAAGGACACAGGGAAGTGGTGTGAATTTCATAACAGCTCCACTCACAACACAAACGAGTGTCGGACCAAAAATTCATTGGTGGCTGAACTAAAGGCACTCGAATCAGATGCATTTTCTGATCCTGATTCAGAACCAGATAAAGGGAATGACAAAGGGAATTAGATCATTGATGTGGATCTTATTGCCATTTTTTCCACCACCAAGATCTAGAGGCAGGACCCAAAGGATCCACAGGAGGGGGGTGCCTCTTCCATTCGCAAATGTGGGCGAAGGGTTCTTTGCTGCAATTCCTTGTCGATAGCGGAAGCCAAAAGAACCTTGTTTCAGCAAAGGTCATGAAGCGGCTCGGCCTACCGACCATAGCACAGCTGCAGCCATATACCATCAAGTAGCTTCACCCAGGGAGAGATATCCACATCTGCCAACAGTGCCGCCTTCCGTACAACATCAAGCCATTCACAGATGAGGTATTATGTGATGTTGCTCCTCTTGATGTAGCTAATGTATTATTGGGCCAACCACACTTGTGGAGGCGACATGTTGTGTATGAGTCTAGGCCTTGTGCTATTATTATTACTTTGGGAAATAGCTTGTACAAGATACCAGAGATAGTACCGCCTCCTGTCATCTCTTTGACTACTGCAAAAAAACGCAGTAAGATTGTTTCCCAAACCAGGAAATCCATTTTCCTTACAACTTGCTCACATGGAAAGAAGAATATTGTGGCCACAGCCTCAAAACAAGGCTCCCCTGCATGACTGCAGCAGATGGACAAATTCATGGAGGAATATGAGGACATTTTCTCCTCACTCACAGAGGTTCCTCTAGACTGTCAGGACAAGCAATCCATTAATCTGACCCCCAACGCACCGCCGCCTGATGTTGCCATACCTCCTACAAATACACATACAGAATCCACACATGTACTGTCTAAGGCTGATAAAGGAACCAAATTTACTAAACGCATCTAGCATGTCTTCCCACAGGTCCAGGACATCTTCAACAAATCTAATACCCAGTTCAACAGAATTTGCTTCATCTCAGGGAGGATCTCAACGCAATCGGGACCATTGCTTCCTAAGGAGGTGTTTCAGAAAATAACTCCCTAGAGGTCGTTGGGTCAAAAACCTCCACAGATCAGGGCATGCTATTCAAGAAGGACTCACACAACCATACTTGTATGCTAAAAACTAGATATGATAGATTGTAGAACTCACCCGTAGATCCTACGTTTGATGTAGATCCCGCGGGATCCAAGCCCCCAGCAACCCTTCTTCCTCTTCAACCTGAAAATCAAGAAGAAACGTGCACGGAAATCTAGTTGTAAAGCATATATCTTTCCTAAATGTCAGTGAAATCCATCTGAAACATCATATAAACAATAATAAATTCTTAATTAAAAATATTTTCACATATGCAAGCAGATATTAACACGTGGATTCGAGAACAAGATGGTTCTTCTTCATTACGAACAGCATGTACAATAATAGAAATGTGGAGAGATCACGTAAATCCTTCCATGATCTTCAAAAAGATCATCATCTGAATCTGTCCCGCCCTTGCCTCACTAAGATTATTCCAAGACTTGTGCACATGAGATGACATATAAGCTGATGAACATCTCCAGGAAATAAGAGTTTCTTGTAAATACCTGGGAAGTGCAGGAGGCACGGGAAATCAGACTTGAATTGGGGCTCCAACAGAGTATAATATCTCTAATTTCTCTCTCTCCCTTAGGCCATGCATATAAGGGGCTTTTATACTCCCTAAAAGTAGTTTCAATCAGTTGGAAACAGTTGGCCACGGGCTGGGGTGGTTGAATTATTGGAATAACCATCAACCCAACCTCGAAAATAGGGATTTTATATATATTTTAATGATTTTAATGGCATACACGGAAAAGAATCTCTAGACTTGCGTATACACGCGGAAAAGTCTGGGCATACCTGCGTATGGGATTTGAAACACTGTTTTTTATGAACTTTTATTCAAGTCTATGGGAATGGGTGCCTAAGGCCAAAGAGACAATCATGAATCACATGAGGGTGAAAAATGATGCTATAACAGGAGGGAGGAATGATCCAGGTGGATATCGGTGGCCACCCACCTAATCCATTTGGACCCACACCATCAATTCTTGCAACTTTTCACATTTAGCACCACCTACTATTTTTAGCAGTTTTTCAGGTCCTGGACTTCCAGAGCTGTTTTGAGGCCCTAAACGACGTTTTTTGAGAAAACCGGGAGAAAAATGGGTCCATGGACCGATGTTGCTCACATCAAAAGTTTTACTCCTTGGATATATCTTTCTAACGAGCTATTGATCACGTCAAATGGAGATCGGATGGTTATGTCCCCGGGAAGTTGAAACACCAATTTACCCAAACAGGACCCACAGTTTTGGAGCTTCATCTTCTAGAGTTAGGTTTTTGGACGTTTCAGCTTTTCCATTGTTTCTCAATAATAAATAGGCCCTCGACCCTCATTGTAACATAGTTCAGAGGTCTGTAGCCACCACATCTCTTCTTAGAGATTCGCTACCAGTACCTTAGCTATTTTATTTCCATTATGTCTGTAAGCATATTTCTGTTATTTGATATTAATGAAATGACGCATTATTTATGCTACATCTCTATTTTATGGTTATTTTTGTATTCTGTTGCATTCCTGCATAAATCCGGATCATAGCAACAGCCACGAACTTGTGGGAGGCATCCCTCAAAATGCAGCGTTAAGAGAAACGTTGAATATACTTTCAGTATCAGCTTGTGTTCCGAATTTATTCAAGCACATTATACATTCCTGTCTGATCTATTTTGGTCTGTTGAAATCAAAATATATTCACAAATGTACCTAGCTCGTGGATTTAAAATATGCAGTCCCAAGGTGTTTTTGACAGTCATGTTTCCCCTCCACTATCGCACAGTCGTGGGTGTTATGGCCTCATACCATAAATTTGCAATGTTTGCTACCGTTCAAGAGATGCAACCCAACTCCAATGTGACTATGTGACCTCTCTGAGGTTGCAAAGAAAAAAAAGTGCTTTCAAGAGAGACTGCAACTGTGTGACCTCTTTCCAATTCGCAGTCTTCCATAGGTTGTGAGGTCGCAATCCTGAAGAATGAAAGCAATGTGCGACCCAGCCCCAAATGCAACTATGCGACCTCTTTTCAAGTCACAGATCTCTACAGGTCGCAAAGTCGCAATCCTGAGGCACGAAGGAAAAGTGCGACCTATCGGGAGCTACGACTATGTGACTTTCAGTAGTCTCTATCTTTGCCTAGGTCGCGAAGTCGCACTCCCCAAAAGGAGCCAGAAACATTGAGCTGCGACCTTGCGACTACCGCAAGTCGTAGCCTCCTTTCAAGTTGCAACCTCTCAAAGCCCCTCCAAAGTTGCACATCGTATTCTTGTTCCGGTTCATAATAGAATGTAAAATTGGCTTTATAATCCTTACTCCTCATCGTCACTGTCCCAACACACTCATGTTTGAATAGTAAAATGAAAGGTCATAAGGTATAATTGTCATCTACTAAAGGTTAGAGGATGGGTCTACATATGGTAGATATTAAAGAGTATCTCACTAAATGTGCAACATCGATGGTGCTATGCATGACATACAAAGTGATAAATAATGCATTAATGTCACAAGGTTTTCGACATCATCACCATCGGAAATGAATATTAGGCTAGAGAGAATTACACATTTCAGTCATGTGATGAACTTTAGTTGTTATTTCAGGTTTTTTCCCCATTACTTGGTTAACAAGCTCAATATGGGCACGCATGGGTTGTACATGCGTTCTTCTACAGGATAGGACCAAACAGGGGTCTAGATTTATTATTTATTAAAACCACTTTTTTGGATAATTTCATGTGTTTCCAACATCAATTTTATTATAAGTAAATGTGACCTGTGTTATTTATTTACAGGTAGAAGCTGATGATTTTCATGGCAAAAGCTGGGGTTTCCTACGCAAGGAAGGTGGATCCTTACAAAATTCGAATAACTTCACTATGGGCTCAATGGCACATCTATCACCGATCCATTCGCACGGGACTGGTACTAGGGAAAGGCCTCATGTTCTGTAAGGGTTGAGTTCCGCAAAAGGAGAAGAATAGAAGGAATGGACCTAGGTCGCAACACCTCAGGTCGCAGATCACAGATGACCCAAGTTGTAGGTCGCAGATGACCCGAGGTCACAAGTTGGAAATGACCCAAGGTCGCAGGTCGCAGGTCGCAGATGACTCAAGGCCACAGCTTGCAAGTAACCCCTCGGTCACAAGTCACAAATGGCCCAAGTCACAAGCTAGCCCAATAGTCAGGAAGACCAAGAATCAAGGGCAACTCAAAGGACATCTCAGCCTATATATAAAACTTTGGGAAATGACCACGGGGACTTTTAGCTTGGCAATTGAAGCCAGTATGATAGAGGAATTGCTGCTTGAGAGCTAAAGGCACTCAGCTCTTGGTATCAAGTAGAGAGAGAGGCAGCAAGGCTAGCGTCTTGGTATCACGCATTGAGATGAACAACCCATGTTCCACTATTGGTTTTTGATGAGTTGTAAACATGTATGTGACATTGCAGCAACATTAATAATATATTCTCTTTTCCAGCATTGATTCACGTGCTTGCTTGTGGTGAAAGTATTAGCTATCTAAAATTTCACTATGTTGTACGGATGCTTTCATGCATGCAAATGATTATGAACTAATTCACAGTGGTTGCATGTTTGTTGCTCTTGAATCATTGTTTATTTGTTCCTTGCCATGTGAGTGATCTATTGTGAACTACTTTGCAATTAAATTTTGGCGTGTTTTCTTCCATGTATGTATAACTTGTTTTTGGGCTCACTAATCCCACTAGCGGCGTCCCCCTTTTTACTTTGCTGCTTAGACTTGCTTGTATCTTTGTTTATGGTTCGTCAATATTGGGCTGATTTCACTTCACTGATTGGTCATTTCACCTTTGCCTTCGCTTCATCATCTTCCCATCTGAAAACCAAGAGTGGAAACACTTATGGTGGCAGTCCGACCCATATACCAGATGAGGCTCCTATCCCAAATGGTGTGAGGTCTAATTGGGACCTTTCATTGGGGAGACCCCTTTGTTGTCGGCAGTACAAATTTTCCCGTCAACGAAACCAAAGCCAGATATTGTTATGTTGAAACTAATGAATTTGAAGTAGGTGCCTACTAAAGCAAGGTGGGAGGGCACATCTCCAAAGGAAACTCCTCTGAATGCTTCTACAGATATAAAAACTAATTTAAAATGGGCATAACTCGATCAATATAACTCTGAATCTTTGTTATAACCTATTTTTGGAAATATAATGATCATTATGCATATTCCCATGTGATTGAAATCCTTATTTGGATGTTCTATAAACTTAGATTCGTGTTACAGCTGTCTCACCATCACAAAAGTTCTGAGAAAAATAATTGATATAATAGCCTCCATCCACAAATTTTCATCAAAAACATTTCTGCAACACAACTCATTTTAAATCAGCGATATCTCTCTCATCCGGACTCCAATTCTGCTAATTATTTTTTTGAATTTTGGTTTTTTTCACATGGAATCTAGATCAGTTATTTTTTTTGTAATTTTTGCACCAAAATTTTTATATCTTATCTAAAAACTCTCTGCCCCAAAATTTATTGTAAAAAAACGAAAAAAAATCTTCCCATGTTGCCCAAGAAAGTGCTTTGTGGAGGTCGTAGCACGTGCATGAAATTTTTTGAAGATTGTTGCAAAATTTTGAAACTGAAATATGCTTCAAACCTGCATTCCCATGGAGTTGCAACATGAATCTGATACCATTGATCTGTATCTTGGGGGTAGGCCCCCAAGATCTAAAAAATTGAAATGGATATTGGGAGGAGGCCCCTAAGATCTAAAAAATTGAAATGGATCTTAGAGGGGAAGGCCCCCAAGATATGAAACATTGAAATGTCGGATAAAAAGGAGAGAATAATCCATAAATAAAACCACAGAAAATTTTTATTAAAACAATCAATAACTATAAAAGTTACACTATGGTGGACAATCTGTCATTTTACAAAATGTGGCTTGTTACTTATAGCATTTTATTGTTAAAATGCCATAGGTAAATTCCATGAGTGGGAAAATACCATGGGTGAATGAATACTATTGGTGGATGTCATTTACAATACCATGGGTAAATTCCATGGATGGATAAATACATGGGATAATGAATACCATGGTTGGATGCGACTTACAATACCATGGGTGAATGAATACGATTGGTGGATGCCACTTACAATACCATGGGTAGGTGGATTTATACCATGGGTAGATGAATAGCGTGGCTAAATATCACTTTCCATTCAGATCACGTGTGCCAGATTTCTCCAACATCTCACCTCTTGTTGATGGTCCTGAATGACTTCATCAACATTGAGGAAACCATCCAATCGAGATCTTTAAATCAAATCCTTTTCCGTTTGGAGTGATGGCTCCGATTGAAATTTTGGGATCGGTCTCTCTTAACAAATAAATTATATGGGATATAGCAGATGAGATATACTTATTCTAATGTGTACTAATATGTTGAAATAAGAACTAATATAATATGCTACTAAACCCATGTAAGCTAATAGTACATTTGTTACAATGATATGACAATTGACATAATCATGCAGATCATTATGAAACAATGATATTAGCTAAATGAAAGGAAATTAATTTAATTAAATAGTTAATTAAATTAATTTGTTGAAGCATCGCATATACTGAGATCTCGTTGTTCACAAATGCATTTTATATTTCAATCAAACATACCAATAATGATAATGAAAGATCGATTAATATGCAGATAATGTGAAAAAAATCATAATACCATTCTATTTTAAGAAAATATACATACAAGGGATAGTGGTACCCAGTACACCATAGATCTGCACATCATAGAAAGCATGTGGTTCAAATTTGATAATAAAAAAAACTTAATTACATTAGTGCAACTTAAACCTCCTTTTTTCAAAAATTAAGAACCCTTTCTCTGTCTTAGAGAGTGATTGATCTGAAAATGGAAGTATTTGTTAATGCAAAATATCCATTTCCATTTAATTAAGTGTGCAAAGTATTTCCCATGAGTTGCAGGTTAAAAAAATGAGTTTTGGTTATGTTTTTGAGTCTTAAATGTAAGGGTATGTTATTTAAATTTACTGTTTAACATATCATATCAGCAATACACAGTAGAATAACTTCAACATAACATGACTCAGATATTTGGTGAGCAGTTCAACCCTCCTGGGCTACGTCTGCTGGACCAAGCCTCCCAAATTAGCTTGTCCTCTTGTATTAAAATGCTCCAAAATGCTAATACAAGTTTAAAAATGCCTCAATAGGCAAATCTGACTATAAATACAGAATCAAAAGACATGAAAATGCTAAAAATGCCTTTCCATATACACTAAATAGTGAAAAATTAAATACAGTGCCTTCTTCAACAAGGCCCTGATGGTTCTTTGAACTCCTCTTCAGCTTTTTGAGCTATATAAGTCCTCAAATAGTTCTGAAACCTCTTCCATTAGGTTCAGAAGGTAGAAATTAGATGAAAATGGTTTTTTTTTTCACCTCAAACAGTGAGGTACAACTCAATACCGCTCCATCTCCCTGATGGCCCTGGTGGCTCTCCAAGCTTCCCTGAAGCAAAAATGGCTGTAGAACTCCTTTGATACCTCTGGAACCTGTCCCAAACACCCCAAATTCTCAGACTACCAAAAATTGACCAGAATTTCGTCCAAATTGGTCCAATATTGGAGAAGTTATGATGAAAACAAACTTTGTCCCATCTTCCCTAAACAAAATCCACTAAATGTGGAGCAACTACAGATAACGCTCCAAAAATAGTAAACCCGACGAAAAATGCAGAAGCGCTCCATAATTGGCGGTGATGATAAATGTTAAGTTTTATAGTTGGAGTGGTGGTCACATGCAAATCCGTCGTTTTAGCCACCACCCCCAAATGTATTAACCTTGGAATTAAATCTGAAATGGGGCGCATTTTACATGGTCACATTTTACAGTTTTTGAAACCATTTTCCAACTAACATTTAAAATCCTTAGCTCTCAGTTTTGGTGGGGCGGTTAAATGACACCTGAGCTAGCCCTAAGGGGCTAGCCCCCTTCTTTTTTTTGCCCAAACCAATTGCAACGTTTAAAAAGATATGGTATTCCATTGATATTAAGAACTACCCTTGTGGCCTAATGGTAGGCACGTGTGTTAGCTGGCGGGAGGTGCAAGGTTCAAAATTGTGGACTTACAAAAAATTTTGACACACCAATTTTCCACGGCCTCGGACCACGTGGCGGCCTCCGAGCTTGCCACATGGCACCCGCTGATTGGCCAAAAATTACACAGTCAAACTAAAATTTGAATCACTGAATGACACTTGTCAAAAACTGATATGTCTAGATGGAATATTCCATGGAATATTTTGGGGAATATTCTAGGGAATATTCCAAGAAATATTCTTAGAAAATTACAAGGAATATTCTTTCTTTAATATTTTCCAAAGTCAAAGTCAACCCTGGTTAAACTGGATTTTTGAAGGTTATTGAAAACTTCAAACCTGCATAACTTTCACATACGATGTCGGATTTGAGTGTCGTTCATGGCACCAGAATCGAAGCAATGAGGCCTATCCGATCGTTCAAGTTGCAAGTGATTCTGAGAAGTTCCAATTTTGAGCATTTTCCATAGCTCGGATTTGAGCTCCTAGTCACATCTCCCAAATGAGAAGCTTTGGGTCCCCAAAAGCTCTCTGGAATACTGAAACTGATCTGTACAAAACATGAGAGAATAACAACATCCTCTTCTCTTCTGCCCCCTAAAATTTTCCTTGCATGGAAAATGAATTTGAACTTCAACTAGAAGGAAATTCACACCTTCTTTCCTCGATGCTTATCCTCCTGTCAAGAGCTGCCCTTCTTGCACTCATTTAGAAAATTACTGGTGAAAACTTGCAGAAGGAATCTAAATATCGCTGCCTTGATCTATGATGCAAGGTGGCTCATACATAAGTCGTGCAACATGCGACATCAATGGCAATTCGTCATAAAATGTGTTATACAATTGACACAAAATCAAAGTAAAAAGTGTGCAACACAAGTCGACAAACATGTGCGACACAATCGACACAAGTCAATAAACAACATGATACATGTTGGCAACCACATTTGCATGTATCAATGTACAATGAACCTATTTACAGTTCGCTATTTACACATACAACTTCCATGCACATGTACACATTCAACTCTTCCTTTCAAGTACCAACAAGTACATAATCCAAAAAACATGTGGGTGACTATAAGAGTTGAACTAAAAGATATTGCTGCAAAATAATTGAGTATCATACTCATATTTTACACCTCTGTTGGGACTCAGAAATGCCATATTTTTATCCACCTTTTCCTTCACTATTCCTTATATTTCATCATCCCATTAACCTTTCATTACATCATTTTCATAAATATATTTGGGTTTCACCTTCTTATTTTCCATTTTATTCATTTTTGTATTATAAGTGAATTTATGATTAAATATTAGAAAATATACATATTTTTATATAAATCTCAAGAATATGTGAGCTTTGTAATGTGTAGGAAATATGTGAAGGATTAATTCCAAGATACATCTCAAATATCTCCTCCACCATATTAAGGAGATAATTATTCAAGTCTATTCCTAAGGAGAGGATCATGGAGGATTTGGTTGGCATATCTTATCCAAGATATGTGAGAGATGTGTGGAGGATTCAAAGGGATAATGTTTTGTAATAATGGGAAATTAGTTGAGAATACTTGAGAGAATATTGGATATGTAATTATGAGATGGTTATCTTCCTCATGTATATAAGGGAGTGCTCTCTCTTCATTTTGATAATAATGGAGGAATAGAGTTTTTGAGTTTGGAGAAATAGTTTTGTAATTAGGAGAAGGGAATTCTTAGTTTATTGTTACGCTTTCATGATTTGTAATTTGATTCTTGTAATATAATTTGAGATAGCTTTATTGTTGTGAGCTCACATATGTTGTTTGTCATTCAATTCTTCACATGTTGTATTTCTTTTCCTTTATGCAATTTCCTGCTTTCCTAGTTAGTGTTTCAATGCCTTTCTAGATTAACTTGATTTCAGTAATTTAGATTAAATTAGTTCCACTTTAGTCCTGCATACATAGTGCATGTGTCTCGTAAGTCTACGACCCTCGGATTGACAAATTAAATATTTGGGTAAATACTACAATAGAATTAAATGAACATATTTGCACCCAAACATTTTGGCGCCATTGCCGAGGAGGCACGATGGATTGAAGTTTAGTTTATTTTTCATGCAAGTGTGTTTAGACATGTTCCTAACTCCGAGGTGTTAAGGTGGTAAGACGTGGGGAACAGCCTACGCATCGCATTTGAGATACCGTAACGGGCTCGACCTCTTATGGATCAGGGCATGTAGGGTGTGTTTACATTTATGCAAGTGCGAATTTCAATTTCTGCAAGTGTGTTTGATTTTCGCAACTGTGAAGAGTGTTTGATGAATTCATGGTTCATGGTTGTAGTTGAAGAATTCAATTACTAAATTAATGAGCAGTCCTTGTAAGAGGGTTTAATTGAGTATTGAATTCAATATTATCTCTGTGATATTTGTTTTTAATAAGTTCAATTTTTAGTGTGCTGATTTGAAAGAGTTTTTGTGAACTAAAACCTTGTAAAAGGATTAAAAACTCAGACAATTATTAGCACTTTGTTTTTAGAATCTCTTTCAACATGGTTTTATAATGAGTGTCAGCTTGGAACTACTCACTCAGATCCTTGCAGAAGTCGGAATCTCCTCTTCCTTGGAAGAAGAGATCTTGACAAGAATTGAAAGTTCAACTACTCCCCAAGAAATAAACGAAGATTCAACAGAATCCTCCATATCTGATGGCGAACAATCATTCGAACAGGAGATCAAGGAAGAAGAACAACAGATCGAAGAAGAACAGGAGTTACAACATGATATGAGTGAGAAAAACTGTGCCTATCAAAGCCTTATCGAACAATGGTTCCAGGTAAGTACTAGATTAGATTTATCTTTTTATTTTTTAGTTGATTTGCAGTTACAACAACTAGACTCATTCACTCTCGAATATTTTCATTTTTCATTTGAACAATTTCTACTGTTCTTACTGCTACGTGAATGGCTCCATTGGAAGTTTAAGTACACGTAACTAATTTTTTAATTAGTATAGAGTAGGTAGGCTTTCATTTTTAGCTTTTACTTTCATTTTCAGTTTTGCTTTTACCTAGAATAAGTATGCTCTCCTCTGCGCTTAGTGCGATCGCGAGGATCAGAAAATAGGGATGATTTAGACTAATTTCAGGAATAAATAAATGTTTTGCAACATGCTTGATCAAAAACATCTTTCAATATGCAAATCATTGTGTCCATTTGTTAAAAAAAAAATCAAGTCTAGAGAAATTTTAGTTTTTCATTGATTTAAAAAAAAAAAAAGAAAAAAAAAATTAAAAAAAAAACTAATCATTTTTGTTTTTGTAAAGATAGCGTTAATTTCATTTTTTTAGACTTTAAAAAAAAAAAAAAAATTGAACTAACAATTTTTCTAAGATAGGATACAATTTCATTTTATTTTTTTTTTAAATATAAAAAAAATAAAAAATAAAAAATAAAAACATTCATTAAAATAAAACAACACAAAACAATTTTAATAAAACAATTAAAAAAAAAAAATTTAAAAAAATAAACAAAACAAAAACATAGGATTCAAATTCATTTTTTTTAGATTTTATTAAAAAATAAATAAATAAAAAATAAAAACAAACAAACTAACTTACTAACTAAAAAAAATTTTAGGATAGGGTTCAAAATTTTTATTTTTTTTTAGATTTTAACAAACTCATTTAAATAAATTTTTATTTTTTTCACAATAAATCAAAACATTAAATAAAAATAAAAATTAAAAAAATTAAAAATTAAAAAAATTATTGCATACAAATTTAAAACAAAACGCATAATAAGAAAAAATACATGTAATACAATAAAACAAATGCACTCGAATGAGGATTCTGTTAACTTGGGCCGACTTGCTTTGTTGTGGTTGTGGGTTTAAAATGTGTGTGTTTAACTTGAGCAGATGAGGATGATTTTGTTGAAGCAAAAACCTGTTTGAACATCTGGAAGAGAATAAGCTTGAGGTATTTCATTCATAGAAATCGCATTGTCAAGTTGTTGGACGTGGAGACTGAACAGATTGAAGATCAAAAGCTTTCGATTTACCTAGTGTTTGAATTTATTAAAAATATACCCGCCTCAGTAAGCAACTGCCACTAATCACAACCAAAACCCGCCACTGTGGTGGCTCAAATCTTGCAAACCTCTTCCTTGATGTTCACCAGCACAACGGTACGTAGAGAGAAGAAGGGCACGAATTCTTCAAAGGAAATCAAATCAGTAAACTAAGTATCAAACAGAGAAACGATGACCAAACATTTGCGTGCAATTGAATCTTATCGTGGTGGAGGATTATATTCAAGATAGAGACCAAGATCAGAAACGTGGAAAGAAGAGGAAGCTTGATGGCGAAAGCGATGCACACAAAATCCTCCAAAAAGTAAATTAAAATCCGGCTATTTGTCCATGAAATCAGGAAACGATAATACAAATTCCACTTTTCCAGGAACGAATCACTACACGATAAGCCAAATCGGATTTATCTATCAAATATCGAGGAGTGGAGAAGAGTGGTGGTAGGGGAGGCCAACTCGTTGGGTGTTTTGTGAGCTGGAACAAGCTGGATATTATTTTTTCTGAGGGTTGGAAGCCACTAACGATCCACGTGCACAAACGATAAATGAAGTCAAGATCATCCATGGTGGATTGACGAAAAGGTGCTTCATAAATGTGCTGCAAGGTGTAATCTATTATAAAATGGAAATATTCCAAAAGCTTGGCAAGAGACGATGGGAATCTCCATTGGTCTGAGAGATATATTACTTTACACGACTTACAAATGAACCAGCAATTAATTAATATTAAAGTTGTTGGCCTTCTATATTTACTGAAGCGAGCGCATGAACAAAAGCCGAGGCATATAAAGTCAACATAATTAAGTTCTTGTCACATAATTTTCCTTTTCAGCTCTCTAAGTGTACATCCCAATTATCTAGAAATTATAAGCTCAGGCTACTGACCTTAGCTTTCTACAAAGTTGGGAGGCACCTTACCTAAGATCAATGGCCTTGGAACTAGTGATGGTGACCGGACAGGTAGAGGATGGATCAGGGGGTGAAGAGGATCTATCACCAAGTCGAGCAATACTGAATATTTCAAGCAATGAAGAAGATTTGTTGCCAAGCCCAGCAACACAGAGTATTTCAAGCAATGAAGAGAATGCATCAGGGACTCTTAAGATGGAGGAGAAGCCAGGATGGAGAAAATTTATATCTTATATTGGACCTGCAGTTCTTGTGTCCATAGCATTCATGGATCCTGGAATGTTGGCGTCTGATTTGTAGGGAGGGGCTAGGTTCAAATATGAGTTACTCTATGTCATTCTTCTGATGTCTATAAGTGGCTTGATTATTCAATATCTTGCATCGAATTTAGGAGTTGCAACAGGTAAGCATCTCGCGCAGCATTACAGAGAAGAATATCCAAGAAATCTAAATTTTATCTTATGGTTCCTATCAGAAATGGGAGCTATTGTTGCAGATATTCCAGAAGTGCTGGGAACTTCCTTTGCTCTTAACATGCTGTTCCATATACCTACTTGGGCTGGTGTTCTCCTAACCGGATTCAGCACACTCACTCTCATTGGAGTGTAGAGATTCGGGATGAGAAATTTGGAGGCGATCATAGCTTTTCTTGTACTTACAATGTTTGGCTGCTTCGTTGGAGAGCTGGCATATGCAAAACCTAAAGCCAATGAGGTGCTAAAAGGAATGTTCGTTCCTAAACTAAGTGGAAACGGAGAAACTGCTATTGCCATTTCTCTTATTGGAGCTTTGCTTACACCATACAATCTATTTCTTCACTCTGCCTTGGTTCTCTCCCAGAAAGTACCACCGACTGTTTCTGGATTTAATTCAGTATGCAGGTTTTTTTTCTCATTGAAACTGGATTTGCTATATTTATGGCATTCTTAATCAATGTCACTGTTACCTGTCTAAGCGGGGCAGTCTGGTCTTCACCAAACTTATCTACAGAGGACTCGGATAACTGTCAGAACTTGGACCTGAATACCTCATGTTTTCTATTAAAAAATGTTCTAGGTAACTGGAGCTCAAAGATTTATGGCATCGCACTACTAGCATCAGGGCAGAGCACATCGATCACAGGGAAGTATGATGGGCAGTATATCATGCAGGGTTTTCTCAATATGAAAATGAAGCCATGGCTCCGGAATCTTATCTCTCGGTCCATTTCCATCGTCCCAAGCTTGACAGTTGCTATTGTCTATGGTTCTTCTGGTGCTGCGAAGCTTATTATTTTTTCATCGCTTGTTCCAGCTTGATCAAGCCGCTTTGGTGAGGCTTGACTGTCAAAGCATTGAATGCAGCCTAGCTTTTCTAGGATTCTGTGATCCTGGGTATGAGTGTATGCGCGCGCCTGGTTATTCTTACTATGTTTGTTGCAAGTTAACGACGTACCCCCCTGGAAAACACAAGGGATGTGTAAATACTGTGCATTTTAATCCAACTGGTGACCTGCTTGTGTCAGATTCTGATGACAATATTAAAGGCCAGAATTAGCCTTTCTCCAACGATACTTTTGATGTAGTTTATGCAATTGAGGCTACCTGTCATGCACCAGATGCAGTTGACTGCTACAAAGAAATAAAAAGAGTATTGAAACCTGGCCAACTGTTTGCGGCATATGAATGGTGCATCACTGACTCTTTAATTTATGTTTTTCTATCAGAAGGAAACGAGGGTTTAATTTTACAGTTTTGAAGTCATTCTCAGAGCTTGACCGCATTGGATTTCTGTAACTGAGAAGGACGGATACCAGCAATCGCAGTGTTTAAAGCGAGGAAACATCAGGTGAGGTGCTTGTATTCTGCTCAGATTTATTTCCCCTTTCTCTTGGCAAATTTTCCAATAGAAATATGAATTGCGAATCTTCGAAATCTCCACAAATGCCTTGCCACAATAATTTCTTAGGCTGAAGATTGTTTTTTCAGACCCCTGCCACAGGTCGAATTAAGTCAAAATGTGTAGTGAACAAAACATGCACTGTGAATATCATGGCGTAATAGGTTGCCACTGCGAGTCGATATGGTTTTCATATACAATGTTAATCACTCTTTTGTCTAAGTTACTTATAGCCTAGTTTCTGTTAAATTCTTTTGGGTGGGGGAATTAATTTCAAAAGGAACGAGTATTTGATATTATATTATCAAGAGGCAGCTTTGTCTGAGCCAAAGACATATACATATTTTAAAAGTGCTAAAGGAAAATCGGTACTATCATTCTATAAAAAAACCGTCTTTTGACCCAAAGAATGAAGAACACCAGAAGATTAAGGCAAAAATTGAACTTGGAGATGGGCTTCCTGACATTTGTACTACAAACCAATATATCGAAGCTCTTAAATCTGCTGGATTTGAGGTACTCTTTGAACAGAACCTTACAGTCTCATCAACAGTTACGATCCAAATCGTTTATCCCTGAGTAGTTTTCGTCTCACAGCACTTGGTTGTTTTTTTTTAGGGTTAGTTTTTTTATTATTTTCATTATTAGTTTTGTTTAAAAAAAAAAAAAAAAACTTACATAAATAATAAATTAAAAACTTTTGTTTTTTTATTTGTTATTTATTAAAAAAAATGATAAAAAAATATATAAAAAATAAAAAATAAAAAAAGCCTTCATAAATTTGTTGTTGAATTGTAGTTTCTTTTATTATTTTCATTATTAGTTTTGTTTAAAAAAAAAAATTTAACATAAATAATAAATTAAAAAATTTTGTTTTTAATTTGTTATTTATAAAAATAAATAAAAATTAAAAAAAATTAAAAAAAAAAAAATCAAAATAAAATAAAATAAAATAAAATTACCCACATTCATTCATAAACCAACTACTTGTTCCCTAACAAATACAAAAGCCTTTTCAAATGTTTTAAATCAATTTTCCTGCAAACCAATAAAAACATTTTGAAAAAGTATTGCACAATCAATTATTACATTGCACGAGGACATGCAATAATTATAGTTGGGGGGAAATAAAAGTATGTTGGATTTTATCATTTATTTTAAAGTGAATTTATGGGCAAAAGTTAGGATGCATATACTAACAAGTGAAATGAGATTGGTGTTATGTGTAGGTCAAAGAGAAGCTTATGCAAAAAGCTCAACATTACGATGCGACACCCTTTTCATTCACAATTAGTGTAACTTTGAAAAATAATTTAAAAAATGGACATTTTATAAATTCTTGAAAATGAGCTAATTTGTTTTTGAGTCACTTCATACAGGAATGATCGATGGAGATGGCACACAAAGGCGAAAATTTTTATACAGGTATTGAAGACAATCATGAAGGCGAGATCTCTAGAGATCACATGCATCATGTCGTGACATTTTCCACTATACAAAAACCCTTTTGCATCGTGACATGATTACTCAAATTTTTCCTTCCAAGCGCCTAAATCATTCCTATGTTGCAGCCCATCTTCCATTTCCTTATCCTTCATGACTCCATACATGCCTATTTTTCTGAATCGCATACATTCCTTTATCCTTTTCAGTTTATTTTTTGCCTTCTAGTTTTCCTTCTGAATAAAACTCATTCCCTTTCCATGATTACATTGCCTTGTTTTCCTCGCCATGCTGATCCATACTGCTTGTCCGTGAGTTCTTTCCATTTATAGTCCTACCAAATCATTTTGTACAAACTCGCGTTGACTGATGTGGGATTCCATAAGGCCCACCTTTCAACAAGTCTTGCCCCATCGACTTCAGCACCTTATCTGGGAAATAGAGTAGAGTTCCTTTTGGGTACCTTGAGACTTGCATGCCTCAATGGCAAGTTCTCTCGCTGACAATCATGGGAATACATCAATGTCCCTTGATCATCAGATCTTGCAAATGGCTCGACGTCAACCCCTTTATTCGCATTTCGCAAGATGTACCCGGGTACCTTGGCACTCATTGACATCAATGGTGAGTTGCCTTGCATTGGTTAATGGCATGCATCAATGGCCGGTAATCCAATGATCTCTTTTCATGCTCGACACCGACACATTATTTCGCATGATTAGACTTGTACCATTAGTTTTGTAGCAGACAAAGACTATCCATTTTTTCACGACTCCCTCAGCAGTTACAGCAGCATGAATTATGATCGACGAGAGTACCACAGTTCCACTTTCAGCCCTTATCCTTTCCATGATTCAGCATCAGCAGTTCAGATTCCTTCATTTCCCAGGATCCATTTACAACAACATCAGTCACATTTTCCAGATCCAGCAGCAGCAGCATCTACATTCCTATTGCATAGTTCATCATTTTTGGGTAAGTAGAGGTATGTTGTTTTCTAATATTTAATCATGCAATTCCTTATATGCTAACGTGAATATTTTGGAAAATTCCCTCACCATGCTACATTTCCTTTCATAAGCCATGTCAAGATGCAACTAATTCAGTTGGGGAGGGGGAATTATATTCATTACATATTCACTACCATGATTCCATTTCTTCACCACTATCACTCCATTTTTTTTATCTCATTTTCCATTCACCAACATTTCTTTTCCAACGATACTTTGTTGCACTTTTCTTCATACGCATTAAAATACATATTGGCATGCTTCATTAATATTACAAAAAGGCTTTCTTATGCACATTATGATTTCCAGTGAATGTTTACATTATTATTGCAGCAAGAGAACATAAAACGAAATGAATGTTGTTAACACAAGAACCAACATTCTTTGTATTCATGAGAACCAACCAAAAGAAAAGAGAACAAAAAACGAAATGAATGTTGTTAACACAAGAACCAACATTCTTTGTATTCATGGTTGTCACACAAGAACCAACCATAAGAAAATGTAAGTTGTTACTCATGTCTTTCACATATCCTAGAAACATTCATTATTAAAAGACATCATCATGTTAAGCCAAATTTCAAGATGCCAAATGTTCTTAAAGAGACTCATGCATGGTTGCATGAGGGCATGCAACAAGTTCAGTTGGGGAGGATGTTGGGACTCAGAAATGCCATATTTTTATCCACCTTTTCCTTCACTATTCCTTACATTTCATCATCCCATTAACCTTTCATTACATCATTTTCATAAATATATTTGGGTTTCACCTTCTTATTTTCCATTTTATTCATTTTTGTATTATAAGTGAATTTATGATTAAATATTAGAAAATATACATATTTTTTATATAAATCTCAAGAATATGTGAGCTTTGTAATGTGTAGGAAATATGTGAAGGATTAATTCCAAGATATGTCTCAAATATCTCCTCCACCATATTAAGGAGATAATTATTCAAGTCTATTCCTAAGGAGAGGATCATGGAGGATTTGGTTGGCATATCTTATCCAAGATATGTGAGAGATGTGTGGAGGATTCAAAGGGATAATATTTTGTAATAATGGGAAATTAGTTGAGAGTACTTGAGAGAATATTGGATATGTAATTATGAGATGGTTATCTTCCTCATGTATATAAGGGAGTGCTCTCTCTTCATTTTGATAATAATGGAGGAATAGAGTTTTTGAGTTTGGAGAAATAGTTTTGTAATTAGAAGAAGGGAATTCTTAGTTTATTGTTACGCTTTCATGATTTGTAATTTGATTCTTGTAATATAATTTGAGATAGCTTTATTGTTGTGAGCTCACATATGTTGTTTGTCATTCAATTCTTCACATGTTGTATTTCTTTTCCTTTATGCAATTTCCTTCTTTCCTAGTTAGTGTTTCAATGCCTTTCTAGATTAACTTGATTTCAGTAATTTAGATTAAATTAGTTCCACTTCAGTCCTGCATACATAGTGCATGTGTCTCGTAAGTCTACGACCCTCGGATTGACAAATTAAATAGTTGGGTAAATACTACAACAGAATTAAATGAACATATTTGCACCCAAACAAGCTCCATGGCGAAATTTTGCAACAACAAAGAAATTCCTTCAATTGAACCGCATTAAAATGCAATCTTGCATCAATTTTTCAAAAGAAATACATGCATACAAATCTGAAATTTGCATGTACAAATGAGTATGACTTACTGCATTAAGAAGTACATCCACTTCTTTCCAAGCCACCTCCATGGCATCTTTTCCTGCTGCAACATTTCTACATGTGAATCTTCCATCTCCACATCCATAATGGAATCCATAGATCCACTTGCGCCAATCTTTTTGTCCTCTAGTTGCATGTGCTTTGGATGACTTGTTGGATGCAAAGTCCAACAATGGGAGACATCATGTCCCTTCTTTTGAAAAAATTTGCAACTCTTATGTAATTTTTGTGAAAGTTTTCTTTGCCTCTTCTGCTTCCTGTGTGCTTTTTTTTTCAACCAGCATCTTGAAGCAACATGGTTAAATCCACCAAAAAATGTGCAACAATTTTTTTTTTCATTTGAACAAGAAAAATTATCATTCTTTTCTGAAACATAATAAAATTGATCATGTGAATAATTATACCTCTTGTGTTGTTTAGAATGTCCATCCTTTTTGTCTTCATGAGACGATGAACTAATAGAGGCTAGAACTTTCTTTTTCAGACTTACATCACAGTTCTTGTCTTGAAAACTGTTTGAACTTGAATGCTCGCCATAAGCGGCATGTTTACCCTCTACTTGTTGCAATGAAGGCTTAAAACAATGGTAATCATCCTTAAAAAAAATTTGACATATATGCATTTTAGAACTTGGAAAAAAGGTTCTCTTTAAATTTGCATCACATGCATTCAAGGATTGGGAGTCTTTGTTATGTAACCAGCTTCAAAAATAGAAGAAAAGAGATATCAATGCCTTAGAAATGAGCCACTTTGAGGGGGCAACCTCCAATACATTACATAAATGAAACATTCTTGGATGATACAATTTACAAAACCTCCTTTCTATATATAGGAGTCCATGGGGCCATAATGTAATCCTAGTGGGCCACAATGTAATCCTAGCCGACCTAACAATAATAATTTAAGGGCACAATAATAACAAAATGGGGTTACAAGGGTACAATAATAACAATAAGGGGGTTACACTAACAATAATAAGGGACTATACTAGTGATATAGGGACCTAACATGCCCCTCTCCTTCAAAAAAGTGTTGTCCTCAACGCTTGAGTAGCTCCGGGTGCTTCTGTATAAAATTCTCATCCTCCCATGTAGAATCTTCAGTGGGTAAGTTCTTCCACTTGATGAGATACTCTGAAATTGATCGATTCCATAGCTGTCAAGTTCTTGTTTCCATGACTGCTTCAGGTTCCAATATAATTTTTCCTTCCTCATCAAGTTCTGGCAATATTGTTTGAACCGGAAGATTTTCACCTATAACCTTCTTTAGGCATGAAACATGGAAAACTAGATGTACTCGTGAAGAAGCAGGAAGCTCCAATTTGTATGCCATAGTACCAATCTTTTGCAACACCTTGTAAGGACCATAGTACTTTGGTGATAATTTATTATCCTTCTTAGCTTGCTTGAGGGACATTTGTTTGTATGGTTGTAGCCGTAAAAATACCCAATCTCCTACATCAAAACTTCTCTCGCCGCGATGTTGATCTGCCTGTTGTTTCATTCGATTTTGTGCCAAATTCAGGTTATCCTTTAAGAGTTGGAGAACTTCTTGCTGATGCTCGATGTGATCTTCCACCGCTTGAACCTTAGAATTTTCTCTTAAAGATGATGTGATGGATGGTGGATGATATCCATAAAGTGCCATAAATGGGGTCATTTTTGCTGCAGTATGGAAGGAAGTGTTATACCTCCATTCAGCGAGAGGTAACCACTTGACCCATTGTGTTTGTTTATCAGATACAAAACAACGAAGATATCCTTCCAAACATTTATTTACTATCTCAGTTTGACCATCTGATTGAAGATGATAAGATGAGCTATGAGCTAATTGAGTACCCAAACAAGAAAATAACTCCGTCCAAAAATTTCCAGTAAAAATGGGATCTCTGTCGCTCACAATAACCCTTTGGCTTCCATGTAGCTTTTGAATTCTGTCCACAAATGTAGTAGCAACTGTACTTGCTTTAAATGGATGAGATAATGCACAAAAGTGTGCATACTTGGTAAGTCTATCAACTACCACCATGATGACATTCTTGCCTTCGGACTTCGGTAAACCCGTGATAAAATCCATTGAAATCTCCTCCCAACGTTGACTTGGAATGGATAAAGGTTGTAGAAGTCCCGGGGTCTTAATTGTCTCCACTTTATTCTGCTGGCAAACCAAACATTCCGCCACAAACTTTTGAATATCAGATTTAAGGCCATCCCAAAAAAAATCTTTCTTCACCCTGTGGTAAGTTTTTAAAAATCCCGTGTGTCCTCCTAAAGGAGAAGTGTGCAATTCCAGAAGAATATTTTGTTTTAGTTGGGAATTCTTACAAAGATATAAGCGATATTTGTACCATAAGGAATCATTTTTCCAACTAAATGTATCGGATGTACTAGGATCTTGCTGCAACTTTTGAATGAGTGTCCATACATCTTTGTCCTTCTTCCATTCATCTCTTGCTTCAGTTATCCAATCTGGTTTGATAATAGAAATGGCACAAAGCAATGCTTCCACCTCTTCATTCTTTCTTGAGAGTGCATCTGCAACAACATTAAGCTTTCCTTTTTTGTAGATTATTTCAAAGTCATAACCCAACATCTTTGTGACCCATTTTTGTCGCTCTTCTGAAGATAGTCTTTGTTCCAAAAAGTGTTTAAGACTATCATGATCAGTTTTTACCTTGAAGTGTCTTCCCATTAGGTAAGTTCAACATTTCTTTAGTGCATGCAGTATTGCTAACATTTCCTTCTCATAAATAGGTTTTTGTAAATACTTTCCTTTGATTGGATGACTTTCAAAAGCAATGGTTCTTCCTTCTTGCATTAAAACAACACCAATTCCATTTCCTGAGGCATCACATTCCACAATAAAGGTTTTTGTGAAGTTTGGCGTAGCTAAGACTGGTGCTAGGCACATTGCCTCTTTAAGATGTTCAAAGGCCTTAGTTGCTTTAGGAGTCCATGAAAATGCATCTTTCTTCAATAATGTTGTTAGAGGTACTGCTATTCTCCCATAATTCTTAACAAACTTGCGATAATACCCTGTTAACCCGAGAAATCCTCGCAACTTCTTTATGGTTGTGGGGACTTTCCATTCCTTAATGGCTTTAATTTTGTTAGGGTCTACTTTAACACCCTCGTGAGATACAATATGACCCAGATATTCCACCTCTTGTACTCCAAAGAAACATTTGGATTTTTTGCATATAATTGTTTCTCCTGCAATAGTTTGAGCACCCCGTCAACATGTTCAACATGATCCTTCCAAGACCTATTGTAGATTAGTATATCATCAAAAAATACTAGCACAAATTTTCTAAGGAAGGGTTTGAAAATGGAATTCATCAACCCTTGAAATGTAGAAGGTGCATTGGTAAGGCCAAAAGGCATGACCAAAAATTCATAATGACCCTCATGAGTTCGAAATTCTGTTTTTGGAATATCTTCAGTCTTCATTCTAATTTGATGATATCCCGAACGAAGATCCAACTTGGTAAAATAAATTGCTCCATGTAATTCATCCAATAATTCATCAATCACAGGAATGGGAAATTTATCTTTAATGGTGAGCTTATTTAGCTCCCTATAATCTGGACACATTCGCCATGATCCATCCTTCTTGTGTACCAATACTACAGAAGCAGAGAAAGAACTTTGACTAGGTTGAATTATACCTGCCTCTAACATTTCTGCAATCATACGTTCAATTTCGCTCTTTTGGAAGTAAGGATATCTATAAGGCCCGATGTTTGGAGGAACACTTCCTGGAATCAAATGAATAGCATGATCATGATCATGAATAGGTGGGAGTCCTTTGGGAGTTTCAAACACCTTGGAATGATTGTCCAAGACTTGTTGGAGATCCGCAGAAATAGATGATTTTGATGTTGGAACTTCTAGTGAGCATAATTGTGCAATTACGCCTCGTTGTTCTTTCTTTAGAAGCTTTGTCATGCCATTAGAGCTTATTATCCTTCCTGGCTTCCCTTCAATACCTCGTAATTCGACTTCCTTTCCTTCTGAAAAAAATTTCAAGAAAAGTTCTTGAAAATTAAAAGCTACCGTCCCCAAAGATTGTAACCATTGCACTCCTAGTACAACATCAGCACCTCCCATAGGAATGGAAAGCATTGGACTAGTCAATACATATTCCCCCATGGTTAGCTTGATATTATGGCATTTCCCAGAGCAATTTATAGTTCCTCCATTTGCAACCATCACTTGGCATTCTAGTGTTGGGTATAGGAAACAATTTAATTCCTTGGCTACCTTACAATGAATAAAATTATGGGTGCTACCTTAATCAATCAACACTATTACCTTTTTCTTCTTGATCTGTCCTGCTATCTTGAGAGTTTGAGGAGTGGTAATTCCTGCCAGTGCATTACATGATATGGTCGGATTCATTTCTTCCTCTTCTATGGCTAGTTCCTGGTGTGTATCCTCTTCTTGTTCATTTTCTTCTTCTTATTCACAATCTATGTAAAATAATTTCTTTTCAGCACACTTATGACCTTTGGTGTATTTGCTATCACAACTGTAGCAAAGCCCTTTTGCTCTTTTTTCTTCCAATTTTTGTGGTGTCAACCTTGTAGGTTGTGGAAATCTAGGCGTAGCAACACTTCCTTCTTTATAGAATTGAGTGGTAGGCTTCCTTGTCGCCATAATTTTACATTCAACTTTTCTTGCCAACCTGAATGCCTTCTCTAATGAATCAGGTTCCAACACACGAACTTCATGTTGGATGTTATCCTTTAGAGTACCTATGAAGAGATCAATCGTATGTTCCTCTGGAATATCAGTTACCCTTATATTCAATTTTTGGAAGTCCTCAATGTGCTGCCCCACTAAACCCTTTTGTTTGAGATTTATCAATTGGCTAAAGAAAGTGTTTCTCTTTTTATCCTCATAATGTGCTATCATTTCCTCCGTAAAAATTGACCAAGTGACAATTTTTTTACGGGAGCAAAGCCATCGATACCATACAAATGTATTTTGTTCTAAATGTAAAGTTGCAATGTTTACCTTTTGTGTTTTTTGCACGTTATGGAGATCAAAATATTGCTCCATCTGTAGTATCCATGTTACAGGATCCTTTCCATCAAACTTCCTCATATCCATCTTTGGAATATGGTGGTTCTTCCCGCCAACATTAGAGTTTATGAAATCACAATTAACATTTATTTTGTTCTCATCATGAGGTTCTTCTACTATCTTTTCACCATTGGGAAACCTTTCTTGTATAAACTTTGTCAAACCTTCCATGTCTGCTTTTAGAAAATTCTTCATGTTTTCCATTTTCTCATCGATCTTAGCTTCCATGTCATCCATATTAGATTCCATGCCAGCCTCCATGCCATCCATCTTAGCTTCCACGCCTTTCTTCAAACCGTCCATCTTCACTTCCACGCCATCCATCTTAGCTTCCATGCCTTTCTTCAAACCGTCCATCTTCACTTCCACGCCTTTCTTCAAAACTTCCATTTAATTTTTTGTTGCTCTTTGCGAGAGTGAAATTTGTTGCACTTGCTCTTGTAATTTTGATAGATCATGTTGCAATTCTTCATCTTCATGAGTCATGGTAGAGCCTTCTAAAGGCTTAATGGGTGTTGAATTATTTTTAGGGGCAATTTTAGAATCCAATATTGATACCTATTCTACAATATGCCCTTGGAATCAATTCAACTTGATTCTTCAAACAAGACTTATGCAATTCGGAAAAAAAAATACACACCTTTTACTTGCTTTAAGGAGCTCAATATTGAAATTGAATTATATCTGTAATTGAAAATCTTCAATATTTGAAATTTAGCCCTGTAGTAGCCCTCTGAAGCTTCTTTCAAATGCCACAGGTCTGATCTAATTTGGATTCCCCAAGACAAAGTTGTGTCCAATCTCCCACAATGACCTAATTCTAGACTGGTTCAGTAGAGCAAACGTGTAGGACTTTCCACGTGTCACTGTTTCGTCCTTTGTCTCTGAAATTGATAGCCAAGAAACTAGAGTCCGTGTACTTACGACCACTTTTAATGAGACTCAAATCCACTGCCCAAAGAGAGAGTTATTGAAATTTTCCCATGATCACCTCTTTGAGATGAAATTCAGGAGCCTGAAAAAGCACTACCTTCCACAGATCATATCTCCAAAAATATTGCGAACCAAGCTCTGAAAATTTTTGAAGAATGTCCTCAGGATTTCAGCTTTGCACCATATGAATTTCAGATTATGAACCTTCGTATAAAAAAAATTATAGCGAAAATTCCACGATGACCTATTTAGGAGCTTGAAACAATACCTAACTTCCACAGATGATATCTCCGAAAATATTACGCACCAAGTTCTGAAATTTTTAGACAATCGGCCTCAGGATTTCAGCTTCGCACCCTAAAAATTTCAACTTCTAAAACTTCGTAGAAAAAAATTTATAGCGAAAATTTCACGATGACCTGTTTGGAGCAGCGAAACCCTAGAATCCAAAGCTCTGATAGCAAATGTTGTGTAACCAGCTTCAAAAATAGAAGAAAAAAGATATAAATGCCTTAGAAATGAGCCACTTCGAGGGGAAAACCTCCAATACATTACATAAATGAACAATTCTTGGATGATACAATTTACAAAATCTCCTTTCTATATATAGGAGTCCATTGGGCCATAATGTAATCCTAGTGGGCCACAATGTAATCCTAGCCGACCTAACAATAATAATTTAAGGGCACAATAATAACAAAATGGGGGTTACAAGGGTACAATAATAACAATAAGGGGGTTACACGAACAATAATAAGGGACTATACTAGTGATATAGGGACCTAACAATATTTTCCATTAAACTACATATAACCAAGACCAACATTCTTGGGTCGCTCCACAACCAAAATAGGGTCAACCATGCCTTGTGCATGCTTGCCCAAACCTTTGCCTTCATGATAGCCCATTTTAACCATTAATTTGGACCATATTCCCCTTGTATGTTTTTCAAAAGAACCAACACACTTTTCAATTGAGGAAATTGAAGACAAGTTGGATTGGTTTACCTCTTCCTCACGCTTGTTCTTGGACAAAGCTTCTTGAGCCTAAAGGAGTTGTTTCTCCATGTTATGCAGTCTTTGGAGAATTGTTTCCTTCTCTTCCTTCATGGCTAACAATTTTGCATGAAGCTTACCACTTTCTCTTTGATCCTCAATCAAAATCTGCACCATGTCCTTCACCTTAATGAACTCATTCTTCATGTCATCATTGAAGAATCTCCTGAAGGAGGAAACTTCACTTGTGGAAGAAGTTGTCATTATGTAAATGGTCAAATTAACAAAAGGAACTTCCAAAGAAAATTTCTCAAAGCTTTCAAACAAATGAAAAGCTTTTAACCAAATGGCTATAAAGACCCCTTCTTATTCAAGCAGTCATAAAACACAAACTCCAATAGCTTTTGTAGCAAAAACTAATCAAGTGGGTTTGTTTTCCAAAGATAATCTTGACATACTTTGGGGTAAGGAAATAGTCTAAAACTCTTTGCAAGACTTAGCTATCAACAACTATATTTTCAACTCAATAAAACTCATACAATCAACCATTTTGCAACCAATAAAACAAATGCTTAACCTAAGCTCCAATACCATCTGATCTGAAAATGGAAGTATTTGTTAATGCAAAGTACCCATTTCCATTTAATTACGTGTGCAAAGTATTTCCCATGAGTTGCAGGTTAAACAAAGGAGTTTTGGTTATGTTTTTGAGTCTTAAATGTAAGGGTATGTTATTTAAATTTACTGTTTAACATATCATATCAGCAATACACGGTAGAATAACTTCAACATAACATGACTCAGATATTTGGTGAGCAATTCACCCCTCCTGGGATACATCTGCTGGACCAAGACTCCCAAATTGGCTTGTCCTCTTATATTAAAATGCTCCAAAATGCTAATACAAGTTTAAAAATGCCTTTATAGGAAAATATGACTATAAATACAGAATCAGAAGACATGAAAATGCTAAAAATTCCTTTCCATATACACTAAACAGTGAAAAATTACCAAATACAGTGCCTTCTTCAACAAGGCACTAATGGCTCTTTGAACTCCTCTTCAGCTTTCCGAGCTATAGATGTCCTCAAATAGTTTTGAAACCTCTTCCATTAGGTTCAGAAGGTAGACATTAGCTGAAAATGGTTTTTGTTTCACCTCAAACAGTGAGGTACAACTCAATACAACTCCATCTCCCTGATGGCCCTGGTGGCTCTCCAATCTTCCCTAAAGAAAAACTGGCTATAAAACACCTCTGTTGCCTTTGGAACCTATCCCAAACACTCCAAAATGCTTAGAATACCCAAAATTGACAAACATTTCGTCCAAATTGGTCCAGTATTGGAGAAGTTATTATGAAAACAAACTTTGTCCCATCTTCCCTAAACAAACTCCACTAAATGTGGAGCAACTGCATATAACGCTATAAAAATAGTAAACCCAACGAAAAATTCAGAAGTGCTCCAGAATTGGCTGTGATGATAAATGTTAATTTTTATTGTTGGAGTGGCAATCACATGTGAATTCGTTGTTTTAGCCGCCACCCCCAAACGTATTAACCTTGGCATTAAATCTGAAATGGGGTACATTTTACGTGGTCACATTTTACAGTTTTTGAAACTGTTTTCCAACCGCCATTTAAACGTCGTAGCTCCTAGTTTTGTTGGGGCGGTTACATGACACCCGGGCTAGCCCTAAGGGGATAGAACCCCCCCTTTTTTTTGCCCAAACCAATTGCAACGTTTAAATAGATATGGTATTCCATTGATATTAAGAACTACCCTTGTGGACTAACAACGGTAGGCGCGTGTGTTAGCTGGCGGGAGGTCCAGGGCTCAAACCTGCAGACTTACAAAAAATTTTAACACACCAATTTTCCACGGCCTGGGGCCACGTGGCAGCCTCCAGGCTTGCCACGTGGCACCCACTGATTGGCCAAAAATTACACAGTCAAACCAAAATTTGAATCACTGAATGACACTTGTCAAAAACTAATACGTCTAGATGGAATATTCCAGGGAATATTCCAAGAAATATTCTTTTTTTAATATTTTCAAAAGTCAAAGTCAACCCTAGTCAAACTGGATTTTTGAAGGTTACTAAAAACTTCAAACCTGCATAACATTCACATATGATGTTGGATTTGAGTGTCATTCATGGTGCTACAATCGCAGCGATGAGGCCTATTCGATCGTTCAGGTTGCAAGTGATTTTGAGTAGTTCTAATTTTGAGCATTTTCCATAGCTCGGATTTGAGCTCCTGATTAGTGATTTTATAGTTTAACAATAAAATACAAAGATATAAAGAAATAACAACTCATGAACAAAAGTAAAAATAAGGGACAAATTCAGAAATGGTTACAACAACTTAGGATGAAGATTTCCCAACAATTCTCTATTGCAAATTAAATATATCGATAATATTTTTGAGCTCATAAGGACACTTTGGCTTGATCCATATTTGACCAGTGAATATGGCATTTTTCAAAGCTGGAAATATTTGAATGGAGACATTTGAAAGGCATCAAAGCAATAGTCATTGACTATGAGGCTTGACTAAGAACTACTAGTGATGCTCAAGCGTGACTTTAGTTAGTTGTTCAATTATCTCGACAATTTTCCTGGAGCATTTTGGCCACATCTTTGTCAATAATTTGATGTCAGGTAGAGAACCTTCGATACAACTTGAGATAAGATTTGACTGCTTCGACCTATTTCATCTAAATTTCTCATTCTCTTAATATAATAAGTTCATGAGCCTCTTCAATTTTTCGTATATTGGCAGTTGTACCCTCTTCACTATCTTGTCATGTTAAAAATCCTAAGAGATTTACATCCATATCTTCAAAATAATTATTCATATCCGATAAATTATCAACCAAGGAATTGATTGTCTTGCATAGGTCTTGAACAATTTCCAATTTATGGAAAAATATTTTTTGTTGTTGAGCAAGAAGAGTGTTTAATTATTTGGCATCCCTGTTAGCCACCTATAAAATTTGTGATATCAAAAGGTGGCTAAATCATTTTTTGAGCCTTCAAGGAACACTTTTATTGCTAAGAATGTTATCTCTTGAAGACTCATGAAGACATCATGCCCTTTGTTTAATCTTCACTACTGTTTCCATTGTAAACTCTGAAAATTTGTTATTTTCCATGAATAAAAGACTGCTGCAAAAATCCCCATTTTTCCTCATTTTAGCCTTCTTCTCACTTAAAATTAACCTCGATTTTTACCCCTTTATTCCCCATGAAATCCCTCTATTTTCCATTGTTTCCCCTTTCTCCTTCATGAAAATCCTTTTTACAAAGTTTAAAACTCACTTTTAAACTTTGCCGAAACCCCCAAATCCATCAAAAACCTTGAAAAATTTCATAAAAAATAATTTTTTTGACTATGGGTTTAAGCCCCTTTGGGCTAAGTCCTAACCACTTCCCCCCCATATGCCTTGGTGCTCGAACCAAGTGCTAAAAATTGTTGACACTTATTGCATTGGATAAAATCGAAGCGCGTAAGTCTTTTTGTCATATTAAGCTTCTGATGTGATTAGCCCTTTGTTTATAAGCCCCAAGCCTCTTTGCCACTTCATATAACCCTTGGGCCCGCAATCGGGCGCTTAACACATTATAAAAACCATTCCCGATTGCTATTTTCCTTTGTAAAACATAAAAACCCCTTTTTGCTATGTTTTACACTAAACGCACCAATACAATGTTCTTAAATGATAAAGACCGTTGATCTTAAAACCCGATGAACGATCCGCACGTTATCACGTCAGAGAAATTTTAATGGGTAGATTGAAAAGCCCGCACCAAAATTTCGATTTCCGATTGGCCCTTATACATATAAGCCCTGGGCCTTTTCTTTTTCATATGAACCAACGGCCCCACAGTCGGGCGCCAAGCCTTTTATATAACCTGCCCCCGAAGCCAAAAAAATTTATATCATTAATTTTTGGTTTTCGTATGTTTTAAAGGGTTTCTTCCAGTTAAATATTTGAGATAATATCCACCATCGATCTGAAGTGATCGGACGAATCGCGCAATATCACATCGCAAGTTTTATCAGGTGCATTTTATTCCCCCTTCCGATTGACTACCCCCGATGAATCGACCGCCGTTGATCTATCTGCCACATCTCTGATCTAACGGCCCTTATTTGCTCCGATCATAAGCTCTTTCCTCCGCCTTGAACCGCTCCGACTCATCCTCCACCGTCGATCTGATCTGCAGATTGATGGTCCAAAGTTAATCGCATCGGCGCCCCTCTATCCATTGCCTCCTCCGATCGCGAAGCTCTGATTTCATCTGGGCCATCCACGTGTCCAAATCAGACGGTCCAGATTGCATCTCCTGACCTTGGTTAAAAAAAAACATCCCTGTTTTATAGTGTTTTCCAAGCCAATCTCGGCCGTTGATCTCTGCAAATCAATGACTCATATTAAACCTTTCTCCGCCTTGTGTATTATTTCGTTTAAACCCACTTTTCAATCCTGACCGTTGATCCTTTACATCGGACGGTCCATATTAACTCTGACAGGCCTGACCCCTGTGGGTCCTGCCTCCCTCCATATCTAATCTTATCCGTCCAATCTTTGATCCAACGGCTCAAAACAAAACCACCCCACCTCGTTTAGCCTGCGCATCTTATCAATATTGTGCTCACTTCCCACCGTTAGATCTGAGGCCCCAGATCTAACGGTTAACATTCCATATCATTTAATTTCCCAAGGGCTGCGCAATATGAGTTGTTTTCAAATGCAACGTGTCGGGAAGGAAGGCATATCGCGTCCAAAAAGGCAATACCGCCTACTCGCCTTTTCATTGCGCGATACTGCATGTTTTATCTCCCAAAACCACCCTTCCCAATTTTCACTATGATCTATTGCGTTCTTCCTCCGCCGTTGATCTCTGTAGATCAACGGCTCATGTTTAATCTCTCATTACACTATCTCCCTCCGCCATAATCCAAAGGTTTTCAACGAGCGATCTCCACCATTGATCTCGGGGCCACATCTGATCTGACATCCCATGATCATCCCAAAGCCCCAGTTTTCTTTCCTGTGCATTTTTCCTACACCAAAGGATTTTTTGCTCATTTCCTTTGTTTTTCTTCCAATTTCCAATAATGTTACCCCTTCGCATTATTAGTTCACAGCTAATCTCGATCGTTGATCTATCCAAGATAAACGGATCTAACTTAAGAACTCCCCACCATTTCATCAACCACCTCCTTTGACCCCTGCAAGCAATCTCCATCGTTGGATGCCCTCATCCAACGACCATGCTCCTAACCGCAACCTCCTAAGTAATTTTCCCCCAATAACACAGGATTTCTTAATTATTTTTTGGTTTGTGCAGGACTTTAAAGGTTTTTCAAATATTTTAAAATAAAATGGAAGGCCGAGAGTGACGACTCTCTAGGCCCTTGTTTATCAAAGAAATATTTTGGCAAAGGTTCCCATCAAGGTTTATCAGTGCATTATGAGCACTAATATTATTATAAAACCTCCTGTCGCACCTGCACATCAGCAAGACATGGAGAATTAAAACAAATCAAAGAGTATTAGTGTCGAAGACCTAACTACAGCAAGATTGAAGATTAAAGGTTAAATCCACAGTTTAATGGATTACGGCTAAGATCGACTATCAAAATCCTGATCCATTAAATTAAACACAGATAAAGGAAAATCAAGAATATCTATCAGACAGAGGATGCCTCCACTGCCACATTAGAGGCTAATTGATTCCTCTCAGCTACCTAATGCCACCTGTAGCCTCAAAGCATTCAACAGATGGCCGCGTAATGACCAGAACAGAGCATATCTTCCCCGATACATCTAAATAGTTATTTCGAATCAAAGAATCTAATATAAACTATCAGCAGAGTTATTACAGAGATGACATAGAGCCTTAAAGTCAACAAAAGCTCCCACCAAGCTTACTTCTTAAATGTAAAACAATTAATATAGAGAAAATATCTATAAACTTCTCCATTGAGCCCCTCAAAGGCCGAGAAGCATTTATCTGTATTAATTGAACCTGGGAGATCTTTTATCCCATCCCACCTCCTCATTTCTTCTATAAATACTTCTGTAGAAGATGAAACAATGTTGGTTGCAGAACGTTGAAATATACTTGAGCTCGAAACTTCTACTTGTAAATAGTGTCCAAAGGCTCTTGGAGCTCTGCTTGTGATTAAATAAATTAGGCTAAGTAGTGAAGATGATTGTTGAACTGAAACATTGGACTTAAAGCTGGCACTGGTTTGAAGCATCAATACAAGTTGATTTATGGGATCTTGGTCTATGTCAACGGTGATGTTTTTCTTATTGTAAATCTTTATTTTATTTTTGTTTTCACTTTGTCCATCTTCTCTTAAATAAAAACAAGCATAGAGTTATGATTTACTGTATATCAGTACCCTTCTCTGACTAATAAGCTTTATCTACATGTTTTCTTCCAAATTGTGTTGTTTAGGAACGATTCAATTCAATTTAAACAGTTAGGAATGCTCGCGTTCCCTCGTCCTTCTGTCTGAGCTAGATATTGTTCTTGAATGTTATTTTCAGTTTATGTTAAGTAGAGATGAACTAAGGAAGTGATGGTGAGCCCTGTCCTTTAGTTTTATCCCAAAAAACTATCTGAAAGTTTCCCTAAGAGTGTATTGAAAGCAAGCTAGGTTAAAATTCCTTACCTGATCTTAGACTATTCTTTGTTATCTTATGTGTTTGTATTGAAAGTTTACTAAGTAAAGCAGAGCTAGGGAAGTTTATGGTGAGCCCTTTCCTCTAGTTTCTTCTCCAACAGTTGCTTTTAAAGTTTCCCTTTGTGTTTAAAATGTTTTTCTATTGAAAGTGCATCAAAATCTGGCTAGTTTCGAAGTACTTACCAGATCTTAGATTACTTTTATGTCTCTCTTAAGTGTATGATGAAAGCAAGATAGTTTCAAAGTACTTAATTGATCTTAGGCTACTGTTTGTTCTTCATTTGTTTAATTCCCCTTCTTGTTGTATCATTTCACTCCATAAAATCAACTTTAAAGAGATCCTTAGACATAGATGACTTGCTCCATGGACTACTCTTGAACCCTGTTGTTTCAATTAAACCCTATTATGACTCCATAGCCCAATGGACTAAAAACTAGGGTTATATCTATCTTTTTAGCCAAAGCTTGTTCTGATTGCTTGCAACTTCACACATTTGAAACTCTTTCCATTTAGGACTTTCCACTCAAATAATAATCATGCTCAACCATCCAAAACAAACAAAAAACCCTCGGCCTTCATAACTTGCCTAATATCATTACCCAAAAGCTTTAAAGATAAATCCATCTTTGCACTTATTGGAGAGATCCCTCTCCGGATTCAGGAGGGCTAGATCCTAGAATCCCAAAGTGGTTGAAATAGTGTTCTCTCTGCAGTTTGACTTTGCTAATCTTGCAAATTACAGGGAGCTAACATTTCTAGCGACTTTGCTGGGGACCTTTTGAGTGTTCTTAGCCTAGGTACTTTTAAGACCTCAAGAAATCCTAGATTCAAGAACATTGTGCAGTGAGTAAAAGCGGCCCTTTTCAAGGACTACCAAGCAATCGATAATCATGATGAAACTTGTTTGAATCAGTGACAAACTAGGAAAAACTAGGATTCTCATAAGAGTTTATGTAACCTTGAAAGATCAGCTAGCTTAGCCATAAGAGCAAAATATCTTTGTCTCATAACCGTAGCTAATTTTTGAAACAAATTTAGGACACTCTTAAGAACCAATAGGACTGAAAAATAACTCAGAAAAACCCAAAAATATTTTAGATTGGTATTCAATAAACATGGTGGTGGACCATAAAACGTTTTACCTCTAAAAAGAGCTAAAAATTTCCGCTTGGCGACTCCACAATCCTAAAAAGGCCTTAAGACTCCACTGGGAAGAACCATTATCATCTTAATATATTTTAACTCAGTAAGAGGATTTTTAGGATAAAAGTTTCTTGTTTGAAACAGATAAGTTAAACTCTCAAATATTGTTATATCTGGTTAAATTTTTCTTGTTTAGTTGGGTCTGAAAAACACAGCATAGTGACTCCTAGAAAGATCCATACTAGAGCTTATCCTGACCCTGACCCACCTGAGATAGTTGATAACCCTAAAAGTATACTTAGGAAGTCTCCTAAGATTAAATTTTCAACTGTTTTTAGATCACCCTTGAGAGCTAATTTAGTTCCTGAAAATCTTTTAGCTCTACAAAAATCACAAGTTGACTTAGTAAATCCATTTAGAACTAGGTCACTTGATGATATAATTCAGATAGACTCCGAGTCTTCACTTTCATCACCAGAAACAAGTGAACATCCTGGTAGTAGAGAAACAACACCACCTGATTCACATTTCCTTCACAATTTAGGTGTCTCTCATCCAAGATCAGCTCAGCAATCTATTCTTGGTCCTTCTACATCTATTCATCCTACATTCACTATCCAAACCACTTCACTCCAACCCACTTTCCCTCTTGTTAATCCACCTCTTGTAAATCCACCTCCACCAAATATCATGGCAGCATGGTATGCTCCCTTAGTCCTTCCTGTACCCTTGGTCAATCTTCCACAAGACTATCTGTCCAAAATACCATTGTATGATGCCAGTAATGCTACAACTACATCACAACATGTGGATAAAATGAATGACTACTTTGACGTAAATGAAATTGATGATGATTCTGTCAAACTTAGACTATTTGCTCAGAGTTTAGGGGGAGAAGTAAGAAAATGGTTCAAAGGCTTAGCCCCCCATAGTATAAATGATCTCCAAGCCTTCCATCAAACATTCTTAAACAAATGGGAAGTAAGAAAAAACCCTCTTCAAATACTTTCTGATTACAAAAATCTCCACAAAAACACTAGGGAAAGTGTACACGCTTACTGCACTAGATTTAATAGTGTGTATAATGCCCTTCCCCCAGATCTAAAACTTCCACAAGGCTCAGCGTTAAAAAATTTCCCTGAAGGGCTTGACCCTGAAATGGCCTATCGGCTGAGAGAAAGAGATCCTTTAACCCTTGAAGATATGCAAAAGGGGGCTCTTGCTGTGGAAGTTAACTTGATGGAGAAAAGAGCAAGAATGAAGAATGAGAAGAGAGTGTCCTTCAGAGAGGAGTCCACACCTTCTACTTCTAGCTCTAAGATGGAAAGAATGATGGAGGAGATGATGAAGAAAATGAGCATCCTTGAGAGAGCACAAAAAAGTCAAAACCAAACTGCTCCTCAAAACAGAAACCAGAACCAGAATCAGAATTTTAGAAGAAACCAACCTCCAAACATACCTAGGGAAGATGATCAACATATCACTCCTCCCTTTCATCAAAACTATGTAAGTGAGGTTGAAGAAACAAATGAACAAATAGAGGACGATGAGATAAATATGTTGGGAGTAGATAATGATGACTTTGAAATTCATTATGATAAAAAACAAGGTCTTTACACACCTTATGATGACAAAAGAGATGTTGATGAAAGCTATTATCAAGACATGGAGAATTTTATCATAGAGTCCCAAAAATAATATGACCTTCGAAGTAAAACTAATCAAGAAACTCCCAAAACCAAATCCTATGAAAAATCTTCACAAAACAGCAATGTAAACAAACCCAAAATTGTAAAATAAAAGGACAAAATAGTGGCTGGAAATTCTGATAAAGGTAAAGAGAAAGGCACTCAAAACAGTACAAAATAGAGTGCAGAACTTAGTAGTGTTGGCACTTCAGCTAATACTCCTGTTAAAAAAATTTTGTCAAATGTAAATAGAGAAAATTAGCAAACAGATTTCGCTGACAAAGTGGCAGTTAATAAGACTGAAACAAGTACTTCAAAGAATCAGATTCCTTTCAGTTTGGAGCAAGAAATTTCAAGAATTAAAATCTCTGCTCCCCTTACTGAATTAGCTGCCTAGAATGTATATAGATCTCAAATTTTGAAGGCTTTAAACATTAAAGAGAATAATGATACAATCAATCTTAACGATGACCAATCAGAGCTCATTTTTGGTCCAAAGATTGAAGGTAGATATCAAGAGGGACCTGTTCCTCCCTTTTATGTAAGTTTAAACATTCATGACAAGATTTTGCACAACGTTATGCATGATTCCAAGGCCTCTCATAATTTAATGCCCAATGCTGTAATGGAGAGCCTAGGTCTAGAAATCTCCAGACCTTATAAAGACCTTTACTCCTTTGACTCAAGCATAGTAAAATTTTTAGGATTAATCAAAGACCTCTGCGTTAACTTAGCACAGAGTCCAGCCAAATGCTTAGTCATGGATATTGTTGTGGCTGATGTACCCCCAAAGTATGGAATGTTGTTATCATGATATTGGGGGGCTAAGTTACAAGGAACTATGCAGATGGACATGAATTATGCGACCATCTCTGTTTTCAATTAGACAAGAAGACTTTACAGGGAGTCCCATATTCAGTACATGGTAACTAGCCAAGACAGACCTCAAAAATCTCCTCTTTATTTTGTTAATATAGGCCTTGATTCTTTTAGTTTGTTTAACGATGAAAAATTCACTAAACAGGTCACTTTAACTAAATTTATGGCCAATAGAGAGGAAAGGTAAACACCACAGAAGTGTCAAAACAGTTTGTTGCATTGGCAAACTTTAGCTAACCAAATACAGGTCTTGAGCTACAAATCATGCATCCTTTGCTTTTAAACCTTGACAGTCAAGAAACAACCCTCAACGTAGTGAAAAACCTGAGGAGTTAGAACAAATTCAACCAAGTGCTGATACTCAAGAACAATCAGAAAGCACTTTAGTTAGAGAGGATGATAGTCAAACTGATAAACCTGAGACTAGTCCTTTGTGGAGTATAAAATTTGATGGGTCGTGCACTAGAAGCAATGCTGGTGCAGGTGTTTGGATTCGTAACACTGAAAAAAACCACATAGAGAGCATTTACTGTAGATTAAACTTCCAGTGTTCGAATAACATATCAGAATATGAGTCCCTTCTTTTAGGCTTACATCTGTTGAAAAAATTAGGAGCCAAGAGAACTAAAGTGCATGGGGATTTAGAATTAATCATTAGGCAGGTAAACGGGGAATACAACGCTAACCACCCTAGACTTAGGGCTTACCGAAACAATGTCATGGATCTATTGAAAATTCTTGAGTCCCAATTAATTTTTGTCCCAGGAAGAAAAAATAACATGGCCCATAGTTTTTCCTTTGCAGCTAGAACATGCTTAACGCCATACGAAACCAAAGAATGCACAACTCAGATTAAATTCATACTAGCCGTTCCTGATAACGAAAAATATTGGCAAGTGTTTGACGGAGACAAACAAATAGAAGACTTCATGCAATTCAGAAATGAATTTGAACTACACAGTTCGGATTCAGATTATGAAACAGACTGCAATAGTGAATAAAATTTTCTTGGTGAAGAAGAATAGTCTCCTGAGATTGCCAATATAAATCTACTATCTAGAAAACTTAAAAACAAAACAGAGATGAGTGCAGAGTCAGAAACAAAATATTTAGAAACCCTGCAGTCTAAAGATCAGATTTTGCCAAAAGGTCTGGCCCCTTTAGAAGAGTTGTTTGATTTTAACGATGTGGCCAAGAAGCCAAAAATGGAACCTATAGAGACCGAATTTGAGGAGTGAAATATAGGCAGTGAACTAAAACCAATGATGATCAAACTATCTAAAACTTTACCATCTCACATTAAACTCAAATACATAGAACTGTTTAAAGAATTTTCTGATGTTTTTGCGTGGAGTTACAAAGATCTAAAATCCTATGACACTAAAATAATTCAGCACAAAATCCCTCTCAAAGGAAACTAAAAACAATTCAAACAGAAACTACACAGAATAAACCCTATTAAGTTTCCTTTGGTTGAGAAGGAAATCAAGAAAATGTATGAAGCTGGTATTATTGTCCCTATTAGATATTCTGAGTGGGTGTCTAATCTGGTGTCAGTTAGGAAGAAAACAAGAGAGATTAGGCTTTGTATAGACTTTAGAGACTTAAACAAAGCTTCTTTGAAGGAAAAATACCCTTTACCTAAGATGGACCATATTTTACAAAGGGTAGTTGGTTCAAAAATAATTTCTTGCTGGATGGCTACTCAAGGTATAATAAGATTTTAGTTCACCCTGATGATCAATTAAAGATAGCTTTCACTACACGTTGGAGCACTTTCATGTATGTGAAAATTCCCTTTGGTCTAATAAATGTTGGTGCAACATTCCAAAGAGCCATGGACATAGCATTCTCGGAAGAATTAGGCTACTTCATCATTACTTACCTTGATGATGTTACTGTGTTTTCAAAGACAGATGAAGAGCACTTAGCACATTTGAGAATAGTTTTTGAGAAATGCAGAAGGTTTGGGATATCTCTAAACCCTAAGAAAACACTGTTTGGGCTCCAAGAAGGTGAACTTCTTGGGCACATTATTTCAGAAGAAGGTATTAAGATAGACCCAAAGAGGATTGAGGCAATATTGCAAATCTCTCATCCTCGAAACATCAAGGAATTGCAATATTTCATTGGAAAGATCAATTTCTTGAGAAGGTTCATACCAAACTTGGCTGAGCTCCTTAGAAACATTACAAACATGCCGAAAAAGGAGCAAGGGGTAAAATGGACCTTGGAAGCAAAGAAGTCCTTTGAGCTAGTGAAAAAAGCATTAACTAAAACACCAGTTCTAATAAGTCTTGATTTTTCAAAAGATTTTTATATTTTTTCATTTGCATCATAATATACAATAGCTTCTGTCCTTTTACAGAAAAATCCACAAGGACAAGAGCAGCCTATTGCATTCTTTAGCAAGGCTTTGAGGGATGCCCCTTTGAAGTATAATATTATGTAAAAGCAAGCCTTTGCTTTGGTTAAGGCTTTAAAAGACTTCAGAATATACATCTTGCACTCACACATCATTTCCTTTGTCCCAAATTTAGTTGTGAAAGACATTCTAACACAGGACCCTGATGGTAAGAGAGGTAAGTGGATTGCGGTTATTCTTGAATATGATTTAGAGATAAAACCCACTAAACTCATCAAAGGCCAAGGTCTAGCCATATTAATGGCTGAATCAAATTTTGAAGTTCTTGATATTAATATGATTAATACTTTAGATGAATAAGAGGAAATCTCAACTCCCATTGTTGAAGATCATTTTATGAATTCCTCTTGGTATGCTGATATTTTGTTTATTTTGCTTAATTTGAACACACCTCCTGGTTTGACAAAAACAAAGGCAAGGTTTTTGAAGTTAAAAGCTGTAAACTATTGCATTATAGATAAATGTCTTTATTGAAAAAATGCAAGTGGGATATTGCTTAAATTTTCACCTAAGTATGATGCAGAGAAGGTTAAGCACGAGTTCCAGGAAGGAGAATGTGGAGGCCACCTATACTGGAAGACAACATCGAAAAAAATCCTAAGGGCTGGTTACTATTGACCTACTCTCTTTCTTGATGTACATAAGATGATCATTGCCTGTCATAAATGCCAAATTTTCGAAGGAAAAAGGATGATGCTACCCTTACCTCTTCATCCAATCACTGTTGAAGCTCTTTTTCAATAGTGGGGACTTGACTTCATAGGATAAATCCATCCACCATCCTCTACCCAGCATAGATGGATTGTCACTGCCACAGACTACTTCACCAAATGGATAAAAGCCATCCCTTGTAGGCAAGCCAATGATTTTGTCATTATAAAATTCATGGAGACTAATATTCTCTCTAGATTTGGCTATCCTACCAAGATCATCACTGATAATGCAACAGCATTTGGATCAAATAATATGGTTGAATTCTGTCACAAATATCATATAACATTGTGTCATTCCATGACCTATTACCCTCAAGGTAATGGACTTGTAGAATCCTCAAACAAAATTTTGGTGAACATAATCAAGAAGCTGTTGGAGAACAACAAGAAGTCTTGGCACACAAAGCTTGTGCATGCACTATGGGCTGACAGATTGACATTGAAGAAATCTATTGGCATGTCATCCTACCAACTTGTGTATGGTACAGATGAAATTTTTCCAACCAGCCTTGGTGTACTAGTTATGAAGTTGATTCAAGAGATTCAGTCTGAAGACAATGATATGATCAGAAGGATAAATTAGACTATTCACCTTCAACAAACCAGAGAGGAGGTTTATAACAAAGCATTACAAAAGCAAGACAGCATTAAAAAGCTTTCTGATAAAAGAAAAAAGGCCAGCAATTTCAATATTGGGGACAAAGTGTTAAAGTGCGACTCAAGAAGAGAATACAAGGGCAAGCATGGGAAATTTGGTAACTTATGGCTTGGCCCTTATCTCATTCATTCTGCTGCTAGTAATAATGCCTTTTTCTTGCAGGAGTTGAGTGGAGCTGAATTGTTTGGGGGTCCTATCAATGGCAGGATGCTCAAACATTACTTCTCTTGAACCATGTCATGTTTGAAGCCTTTTTATCTTTTTCCATTATAAATATTTCATCCATCATTACATTCAAAGTTAGAAAAAAAAAATACAAAAACAATGGAAGAAAGAAAAGAGGGCAGATTGTAAAAAAAATAAAGGTACAACCCCATAACAAAAAGAGAAATAAATTCTAAAAGTGTGCAAGTTGAAATGCCACTCCTAAAAACACACTTCTAGTTAGTCATACAGCCTAATCATGACTAATTAGTTTTAAATTGACTGCTGATAGGTTAGTGAATTCGATTTTCCAAAAATTTTAATCTTGGCTTATCAGTAGGTAAATTAGGCTAGAAATTAAAGGTTCAAACCAGCTCAAAATCTGAACCTAAGTTTCCAAACAAGAATGACTCAAATCTATTTAAAATTCTGAGTCAAAATAGAGGTAAAACTGGTTCTAATCAGCTCAAAATCTGAACCAGATAATAAGGAAAGAACAACTCAAATAGAAGTAAAAACATAGCTGAAAAAAGATGAAGGAAGTGCTTTGAACTTTCAGATCTTAAGCCTTCCATTTTGATTTAGTTTTCTGTAAAATAATATCTATATGTAGCTTTTTGTTTATGCCATAGATTAGGATCAAGTTAGACTGTTCAATCCTGACTTGTATGCTTTTAAATTTCTGTTTTAGAAATTAGAGAATAAAATCTGTTAGACTATTTAATCCTAACAGATTTGTAGATTAGGTAGAGAAACATATGGACTCAACTGTTTAATCTGAGTCCATGGAGAAATAAGAAGTAGAAATATATTATATTTTTTGATTTCAAAAGAATAAATTTTGTAAGAGATTTTGCCAATCTAAGTGCACTCTAAAGAAGAAAAAATGTTAAATCAATAGGATTGGGTAGGTAGAAAGCTTGTTTTGATGAAAATCTATTATTTTTCATGGCTGCTAATATTTACAGAACAAAAGAAGATCATCCCAATGAAGAAAGGGCAGCCCAATGGATAAGGCACTGATTAGCCTCCAGAGAATGCAATTCTGAAATTCTTGATGCCTTCAAGAAGGCACCATCCCCAAGTGGAGCCACTGTTAGCCACCTATAAAATTTGTGATATCAAAAGGTGGCTAAATCATTTTTTGAGCCTTCAAGAAACACTTTTATTGCTAAAAATGTTATCTCTTGAAGACTCATGAAGACATCATGCCCTTTGTTTAATCTTCACTACTGTTTCCATTGTAAACTCTGAAAATCTATTGTTTTCCATGAAGAAAAGACTGCTGCAAAAATCCCCATTTTTTCTCATTTTAACCTTCTTCTCACTTCAAATTAACCTCCATTTTTACCCCTTTATTCCCCATGGAATCCCTCTATTTTCCATTGTTTTCCCTTTATCCTTTATGAAAATCCTTTTACAAAGTTTAAAACTCACTTTTAAACTTTGTCGAAACCCACAAATCCATCAAAAACCTTGAAAAATTTCATAAAAAATAAGTTTTTTGACTATGGGTTTAAGCCCCTTTGGGCTAAGTCCTAACCACTTCCCCCCCATATGCCTTGGTGCTAGAACCAAGCGCTAAACCTTTTCGGCACTTATCACATCGGAGAAAATCGAAGTGCGCAAGTCTTTTTGTCATATTAAGCTTCCGATCGATTAGCCCTTAGTTTATAAGCCCCAAGCCTCTTTTCCACTTCATATAACCCTTGGGCCCACAATCGGGCACTTAAAACATTATAAAAACCATTCCCAATTTCTATTTTCCTTTATAAAACATAAAAACCCCTTTTTGCTATGTTTTACACTAAACGTGCCAATACAATGTTCTTAAATGATAAAGACTGTTGATCTTAAAACCCGATCAACGATCCGCACGTTATCATGTCGGAGAAATTTTAATCGGTAGATTGAAAAGCCCGCACCGAAATTTCGATTTCCGATTGGCCCTTATACATATAAGCCCTAGGCCTTTGCTTTTTCATATGAACCAACGGCCCTGCAGTCGGGCGCCAAGCCTTTTATATAACCCGCCCCCGAAGCCAAACCTTTGTATATCATTAATTTTTGGTTTTCGTATGTTTTAAAGGGTTTCCGCCGGTTAAATATTTGAGATAATCTCCACCGTCGATCTGAAGTGATCAGATGGATTTCGCAATATCGCATCGCAAGTTTTATTGGGCGCATTTTATTCCCCCTTCTGATCGACTACCCCTGATGAATCCTCCGCCATTGATCCATTCGCCACATCTTCGATCTAACGGCCCTTATTTGCTCCGATCATAAGCTCTTTCCTCCACCTTGAACCCCTCCGACTCATCCTCCACTGTTGATATGATCGGCAGATCGACGGTCCAAAGTCAATTGCATCGGCGCCCCTCTATCCATTACCTCCTCCGATCACGAAGCTCTGATTACATCTAGGCCATCCACGTGTCTAGATCGGATGGTCTAGATTGCATCTCCTGACCTTGGTTAAAAACATGCATCCCTTCTTTATAGTGTTTTCCAAGCCGATCTCGGCTGTTGATCTCTGCAGATCAACAACTCATATTAAACCTTTCTCCGCCTTGTGTATTATTCCGTTTAAACTCCCATTTCAATCCTGACCATTGATCCTTTACATCGGACGGTCCATATTAACTCTGACAGGCCCGACCCTTGTGGGTCCTGCGTCCCTCCATATCTAATCTTAGCCATCCAATCTTTGATCCAATGGCTTAGAACAAAACCACCCCACCTCGTTCCTCCCGCACATCTTATCAATATCGCGCTCACTTCCCACCGTTAGATCTGAGGCCCCAGATCTAACGGCTAACGTTTCATATCGCGTAACTTTAAGCGCGAAGGTTAATTTCCCAAGGGCTACATGATATGAGCTGTTTTCAAATGCCACGTGTCGGGCAGGAATGCATATCGCATTCGAAAAGGAAATACCGCCTACTCGCATTTTCATCGCACGATACTGTCGGTTTTCTCTCTCGAAACCACCCTTCCCCATTTGCACTATGATCTATCGCGTTCTTCCTCTACTGTTGATCTCTGCAGATCAGTGGCTCGTGTTTAATCTCTCATTACACTATCTCCCTCTGCCATAATCCAAAGGTTTTCAATGAGCGATCTCCGTCGTTGATCTCAGGGCCACATCTGATTTGACGGTCCACGATCATCCCGAAGCCCCAATTTTCTTTCCTGTGCATTTTTCCTACACCAAAGGATTTTTTGCTCATTTCCTTTGTTTTTTTTCCAATTTCCAATAATGTGACCCCTTCCCATTATTAGTTCACAGCTAATATCAACCGTTGATCTATCCAAGATAAACGGATCTGACTTAAGAACTCCCCACCATTTCATCAGCCACCTACTTTGACCCCTGCAAGCGATTTCCACCGTTGGATGCCCTCATCCAACGGCCATGCTCCTAACCGCAGCCTCCTAAGTAGTTTTTCCCCAATAACGCAGGATTTCTTAATTATTTCTTGGTTTTTGCAGGATTTTAAAGGTCTTTCAAATATTTTAAAATAAAATGGAAGGCTGAGAGTGACGACTCTCCAAGCCCTTGTTTATCAAAGAAATATTTTGGAAAAGGTTCCCATCAAGGTTTATCAGTGCATTATGAGCACTGATATTATTATAAAACCTCCTGTCACACCTGCACATCAGCAAGACACAAAGAATTAAAACAAATCAAAGAGAATCAGTTTCGAAGACCTAACTACAACAAGATTGAAAATTAAAGGTTAAAACCACAGTTTAATGGATTACAGCTAATATCGACTATCAAAAGCCTGATCCATTAAATTAAACATAGATAAAGGAAAATCAAGAATATCTATCAAACAGAGGATGCCTCCACTGCCACATCAAAGGCTAATTGATTCCTCTCAGCTACCTAATGCCACATGTAGCCTCAAATCATTCAACAGACAACCGAGTAATAACCAGAATAGAGCATACCTGCCCCAATACAGCTGAATAGTTATTTCAAATCAAAGAAGCTAATATAAACTATCAGCAAAGTTATTACAAAGATGACACAGAGACTTAAAGTCAACAAAAGCTCCCACCAAGCTTACTTCTTAAATGTAAAACAATTAATACAGAGAAAATATTTGTAAACTTATCCATTAAGCCCCTCAAAGGCCGAGAAGCATTTATCTGTATTAATTGAACCTGTGAGATATTTTATCCCATCCTACCTCCTCATTTCTTCTATAAATACTTCTGTAGAAGATGAAACAATGTTGGTTGCAGAACTTTGAAATATACTTGAGCTCGAAACTTCTACTTGTAAATAGTGTCCAAAGGCTCTTGGAGCTCTACTTGTGATTAAATAAATTAGGCTGAGAAGTGAAGATGATTGCTGAACTGAAACATTGGACTTAAAGCTGTAACTGGTTTGAAGCATCAATACAAGCTGATTTATGGGATCCTGGTCTATGTCAACGGTGATGTTTTTCTTATTGTAAATTTTTATTTTATTTCTGTTTTCACTTTTTCCATCTTCTCTGATAAAGAACAGCAAGCATAGAGTTAGGATTTACTGTATATCAGTACCCTTCTCTGATTGATAATCTTTATCTACATGTTTTCCTCCAAATTGTGTTGTTTAGGAACGATTCAATTTAGTTTAAGCAATTAGGAATGTTGGCGTTCCCTCATCCTTCTGTCTGAGCTAGATATTGTTCTTGAATGTTATTTTCAGTTTATGTTAAGTAGAGATGAACTAAGGAAGTGATGGTGAGCCCTGTCCTTTAGTTTTATCCCCAAAAACTATCTGAAAGTTTTTTTAAGAGTGTGTTGAAAGCAGGCTAGTTTAAAAGTCCTTACCTTTTCTTAGACTATTCTTTGTTATCTTATGTGTTTGTCTTGAAATTTTACTAAGTAAAGCATAGCTAGGGAAGTTTATGGTGAGCCCTGTCCTCTAGTTTCTTCTCCAACAGTTGCTTTTAAAGTTTCCCTTTGTGTTTAAAATGTTTTTCTGTTGAAAGTGCATCAGAATCTGGCTAGTTTCGAAGTACTTACCAGATCTTAGATTACATTTATGTCTCTCTTAAATGTGTGCTGAAAGAAGGATAGTTTCAAAGTACTTACTTGATCTTAGGCTGCTCTTTTTTCTTCATTTGTTTAATTCCCCTTCTTGTTGTATCATTTCATTCCATAAAATCAACTTTAAAGAGATCCTTAGACATAGATGACTTGCCCCATGGACCACTCTTGAACCTTGTTGTTTCAATTAAACCCTATTATGACTCCATAGCCCAATGGACTAAAAACTAGCATTATATCTATCTTTTTAGCCAAAGCTTGTTCTGATTGCTCGCAACTTCACACCTTTGAAACTCTTTCCATTTAGGACTTTCCACTCAAATAATAATCATGCTCAACCATCCAAAACAAACAAAAAACCCTCAGCCTTCATAACTAGCCTAATATCATTACCCAAAAGCTTTAAAGATAAATCCATCTTTTCACTTATTGGAGAGATCCCTCTTCGGATTCAGGAGGGCTAGATCCTAGAATCCCAAATTGGTTTAAATAGTGTTCTCTCTGCAGTTTGACTTTGCCAATCTTGCAAATTACAGGGAGCTAACAATCCTTATTGAATTTCATTAACTTAGGATTGAAATGTAGTTGTTAAATCCTTGCTTGCATTTCTTTAATTTTTTTATCTTTGACCTTTACCTCTATATCATATTGGACCTTGAGAGAATCACAATTTTATTGAAGTGTTGTTACCTATTACTGCCAGTGTTAACTAACCTTCTTATTTTCAGTTTCAAGGTTCTACTCGAGTAGGGTGATCTTTTCCTCTTTTTATTTTAGTAATTATTGCACTTTTGCAACTTTGTTAATCATAGTCGAGGCATAGGCACTAGTGAATTGAGAGAGCCTATCCAATTACTTTGTACGATTTGTTGTATAACATTTCCATAAAACCTCAAAGGAGGAAAAATTTCCAAAAACTAATGCCTGTGACTCATCAAATTTTCTTTTTTTTCTTCCTCTCTTTACTGAAACCTTATGTTGAGGACTATATAAAATATCTAATGGAGGGATATCCTCAATGTTTAAAACAATCTCAGAGGAAGGAAAATGAAGGATAACTTTGGAATTATTTTCACTAAGGGATTTTTTAGTAATGTTCTTTTCTTTTGAACCTTGCTCATGATTCTTTGAAGTATCTTTAACATTCATCTGTTGTGTAACTTTAGTAGTTTGGGGCTCATCATTCTTGGAATTGAGAGTTTGACTAAAATATTTCTAAATCTCATCTAATATAGGATCAGTGAAAAACCCTTCTTCATGAGAAGAATATGAAGCAACTATCCTTTTAGGATAGGGAGGACCGATGGACTGAGAAGAACCAGTAATCAAAATATTATCACTTAAATTTTTCTCCTCTGGTACCTGAAATAAATATGTAGGGAGATTGGCTATCCTTGAGGCATTGTATTGTGAAAATTGGTTCTTTTCCTCAGGATTAAACTGCACCTCTGCACCTTTTAAAGCTTTGGAATAAGAGGAATACTACTCAAATAAATCATCTAATATGTCAGACTCATGAATAAATTGTTTGATATTTTGTGTGGCTATGAATTTATTTACTACAACACTGGGTTCATATTGTCTATTAGTTACAGTAGGAAGGCTAAGGGCTTGAATATCCTAGATTTCTATCTCCACGTGCTTATAATTAGCCAAATAAAATATACCAAACTTGGCTGGAAAGGTAGGCCACATTCTCTTATTTGAGTCTTTCAGGACTTTAGAAATACGTTGTCCAACGGTTTGATATGACACTTCTCTGCTCAGAAGTTTGTTAGGAATGTATAATGGAAAAACATGAGAGTTAGAAAAACTTCCAAAAACCATGATTTATGTGAAATATTCCTCACCAAACCAATTTCCAACTCGTTCAAGATCATCTCAAGCCTTCGGGGACATCCGATGAGATTTTAAACCAAAAATAATTTGATAAGCTAGCAATATGACTCTGTGACATATTTGGTACATATGTTGATGATACTTTGATTCCCATAACACATCATGATAAAAATGAATGGGCTTTGGATATTTGAGGGCCCATTTCCACCCCATAGAATGAAATTCCATAGATAATAATAAAGCACCCACAATATAAGCATGCATATAAAAAGGAGGTTTTTTTTTTTTTTTTTTTCAGAAACAATGTGCCCATTCCTAAAGGATAGAATATGGGAAGATAGGTTATTGGAAAGCATAGTCTCCCAATAAAATATAAATCCCCATGAGGCTCCATATATCATAGGTACCTAGACATTGGGAAATTTCGACACATTAGGTTGCACACGCAACCTACACATCATAGAAACAACTTGGGAAAATGGACCAACAAGAGAGACAACGACATACCTACCACTTTCTTCCAATTTATTCTTGTTTGAATATTTTCTCCACTGTCCAATATGCTTTGACGGTTGTCCATGTTCCTTTAAGAAAGACCTGATATATTCCTTATCGTATTTGTGCCATGGATCGGGTAGATGATACATGCTCTGTAAATATTTGCTGGTGAATGATCCAATGAGTATGCCCTTTCTAGCGAAAATATGTCTATCGAAAATATTATAATTTTCCACATCGCATAAAACCACATCAATATAAGGAAGAATTTGTGGGCTAGACACTACCTTATGCAGAAAATAATTAGCAGCATCACTAAAATTAGCTTCTGGTACCAGGGTGCTATCATTAACACTTATTGTTCTCTAGGTAATTTTGGGCTTTTCATCTTCAAAATAATTGTAAATTGCTTCTTAGGAAGAGTGCCCTACATCTTTAGTGCAAACTGTATCAAAGAATAATCCCGATCGTGGTATATTTTCATAAATTTATTCAATGAAAGGGCCATAATACTGTTGTGATGATGCCTTTTTCTTAGCCTTCCCTCCCTTTCATCATTTCTTCATAATTCCAGGAATCAAAGCTTGCTTGTAATGAAAACACAGAGGATTAGAAAAAATAGGTTCTAAACTAGAAATCAATGCAAATACAATACACTTTGCAATAATAAATCACAATAACTCCCCTTTTTGAATAAATCTTATAATATCGAAAAGAATTAAATAAATAATTTTATGTTTTCGAGACCATTAAAATCAACTAAGTACAAAAGAGGGAAGTCATGTGACAATGCCATTTCAGATTAGCGAGGGTATGCTTTTCAGAGAGTAAATAAAAATAAACTTATGATGTGATGATATTCCAATAGGAAAGGCTTCCGATCTCATAACAGTCATGAAAATCATCTCAAAATGCAAGCTCTGATGAATCATAAACAAGGCTTATCAGAAGTATTGTATCAAAAAAAATTTAATTATAACACTCTAATAAAGCATGGTTCGAAATTGAAACTTTTATTAATAATCATATATCGAAGAAGTAATTTATCACAACATTAATCTAAAAGAAGTTATGATGGAGGAGGCTCGATAAAGATTCTTGAAGGATTTAATATCAGAGGATTTGTTATCTGGGATAAAATTTAAATGAACCTTTAATGCGATAAACTCTTATGAGATTATTTTATTATTGAGTTTTTGAGGTTGGAAGAGTTACGGTAATAATTTTTATAATAAGTATTCTGAAACATGACATTTTATAATATTTAATGAAAACATCAGGGAATTGGACATCAGAAAGGATCTTCATCGTAAATTTTATTTAAAATAAGTTCCGATGGAGGAAAGGTCGGTGACAAAAATTCTCTGATAACAAGAGAATTGCGGGAGTAGGCCCATCAGAACTTTCATTCATCATAACATTTTTAAAATTAAAACTTTGATATGAAAAGGTCCAATGAAAAGGAAAATTCGTAAAGTTTTTTCCAAAGTTATTCTAAAAGTGCTTATTGTTAATTCTTCATATGTCCCTTATAAATAAAATAAAATAGTAAAGAAACTAAATGGTATAAGATAAAAGGGTCCCCATTATTTATTAGGATTTAATTAAAGATGGGGTTTTTTTTTTTTTCTAAAACAATTGGCGATACATTGGGTGAAACAATTATGCCTGTTAATAAAATTAATATAAAGAAATAAGATTTGAAAATATCATAATGTTAGAATTCATATTAAAATTTCTTTAAATAAAATGAATATCATTATTTGCAAACTTCATAACCTGTTATGTATGGAAGAATTTATTTAATTCTGACAGTCATTTATATTGGTAGTTTTAACGATAAAATAAAGAACTACTAAAATTTTAGGCAGAATATAAACTCTTGAGTCACTAGTAGTTCCATTGCTCGCAGTGTGTGTCCATAGCCTTGATAGGGTTACCATTTAACTGAGAAATACCAATATCCCATCCACTAGAAAAGGTTTAGAGGAATATAGTTCATACTTTCTTAAGTTTGATTTGTGCTCGAAAGCCATTGTCCTGGTTTGGTGACCAGATATTCAAAATGTCATTCATAAGTATTAATGATATTGAACAAGATGACTTGTGATGAGACCTCTTGTCATACAACCTTTTGACTATAAGCCACTATCCTAGCTTGGTAACGAGATATGATGATGCTAATAACATTAGTTACTCATGATCATGGTAAGTTGGCTATTAATAAGACCCCTTATCCTTCAAGCTTAATATTTTTGAATTACACTCTAAAAATGATAAATTAGTGGATGGGTAGGTAGATATTCTCCTTAAGAGGTGTGTATACTAATGAGGGTCAAAATATGTTATAACCCTTTTATAGTCTTTATCATTTTAAATAATTGTTTTAAGAAATGACTAGTCATAAGACCAAAATGTCATTTTAATAATTCAAGATAAAAAGTATAGGAAACAATGAAAAATAAAATAGAGGTTGTAGTATTAAAGACTTTGAACTTCAACATGATAATCATTTTCTTGAAAGTTTTCCTTTTTTTGTGTATGGATTTGATGATAATGATCCAAGAATAAACAAAATAAACCAAGTATAAATTCAAGAGAGTAACATACAATTTTTCTTTACTATGGACACTCTAGTATATACATATGATTATTTACATATTTACAACAACGTGTGAGTAATCAAGAAAATTATTATTTCAAAATTATCCCATTTGCAGGGAGGGATTCTTTCCTTCCTTGTAAATATTGAAGAATTAAAGTAGATGGGACAATATTTTCAACGATTTGAAATGGTCCAAGCCATAGTTTCTAAAACTTCGATTTTTTTAACATTCACCTCATGGGCTTTATCCCATTTCAAAACCAAGTCTCCAATTTCAAATTTTTTATTTCCAATTGAATTTTCATTAAACCATGACTTAATAATACTTTGATGTTTGGCATGACTTTTCTTTTCATTTTCTCTCCCTTCTTCTAATTTCATCATTTGATATAATCTTAAGGAAGAGAAGAGCAAGGTTGTTCTTCAATTGATTGTACCAGGGCTAATGAAGGTAAAGCTAAATTAGGAGGCAACACTGCTTATTTTCCATAAACTAGATAATAAGGTGAAGTTCTTAAATAATATTTGTGGTTAATCATATCTGCCAATTTTTTTGATTTTCATATATGGTTCGTTTTATGATTCTTAAGAGATTTTTATTAGTTGATTCTACCAAACCATTTCCCTAGGGATAATAATTTTCAAAATACTTAATTTTACAACCCCTTTTCAATTAAAATTTAGTAATTATATTTCCAGAAAATTATGAAGCATTATCAAACATGAGAGCATTAGGAAGGCCAAACCTGATAATTATATGTTGATCAATAAAATCAATGACAATTTCAAAATTGACCACCTTTAAGGGCATTGAATCCACCCATTTAGTGAAGTAATCAGTAGCAGTGATAATATATTTGTGTTGCTTAGAAGAATATGGAACAATCTCACCTGTGATATCCAATCCCCACTGTTGGACTGGTTTCTCAATATTAATTAGTTGTGAAGGAAAGGTTGCTTTCTTCTCTTTTCCTGAGTATCTTTGAATAAAGTAGGTTAGTAATATCCAACATGGAGGATTTTATGGGTAGTAATATCTATACTATAATTTCCACCAGATCATCCATCATGTAACTCCTGCAACACCTCTTCATCTTCAGGTTTCTCTAAACTTACAAGAAATACAAAATCATAATTTTTTCAGAACAAAACATTATTAATGAGTTGATATTAATTGGATTTCAATCTCAATGCTCTTTTAATTTTAAAATATAGCTCAACAGGTGCATAACCATTTTTTATATAGAAAATTAAATCAACATGTTGGGATTCAATGTCAATAGGACATGCCTCCAAAACTTGAATATTTTTACCTAAATCATCTTCCAATGTATTATTAGATGCACCGATAATCAAACTACAAAACCCTTGTCCTTTAACAATCTTGGTTGGTTTAATTTCAAGATAAAATTCATTAAGGATGTAACCAAAATAGCTATAATTTCTCCTAATTCCTTTTGAATAAGTAATTTCCTAACTGCGGGGAAAGGTACAATCACTTTTGTATGTGATTTTAAGAGAAAAGGTCTAAAATATTTAATTGATTTCAAAACTGCGAAATCTTATTTTTCTACCTCATAATAATTTAGTTCTTCTCCTTGTAAAGTATAACTAAAAAAAATAATAGGAGCTTCAATGTATTCTTGATTTTGTTGAGTTAACACCACTGCATAAGAATGATCACAGGAAAAAGTGTAAAGAACAAATTCCCCAGAATAATTTGGAGATGATAATGAAGGATCATTAATAATGGCTTGCTTAATTGATTCAAATGGTGTTATTTTCATTTTTTCCCCATTTGTAGATTGCTTTCTTTCTGATCAAATTTTGTAAAGGCATGAAAATCTGTGAAAAATCAAGGACAAAGAATTTAACAAAATTGATTTGACCAAGAAAAGACTGCATAGATTTCTTATTATGAGGTAAGAGAATTTTTGATATAGCCTTGACTCTTTCTGGGTATATACTAATTCCTTATTTTGAAACAATGAAGCCTAAAAGCCTCCCCTCACTAAGAGCAAAGAATTTTTTTTTAGGATTTAAAGAAATTCCAAATTTCTTGCATCTTTCAAATATTTGCTTTAAGTCATTTAGATGATTGTTTCTTTTCTTTGAATATATTGTAAGGTCATATAAAAAACAACAATTTTCTTATTAATCAGACCCTTGAAATCAATATATATAGCTCTTTGTAATGTAGCTCCAACATTAATCAAACCAAAAGACATTTTTTGATAAGCATACGTTCCCCATTTGGTTCTAAAAGTTGTTTTCAGTCTATCTACAGGGTGAACAAGGATATGGTTATAACCTAAAAAACCATCTAAAAATGACATAAGTTCAGATCCTGCAACAACCTATAGAATTTGCTCCAACGAAGGGAGAGGGAAATTATCCTTTTCAAATGCTTTATTCAAATTTCTAAAATCTATAAAAATTCTAATATCACCATTTTTCTTCCCGAGAGGGGCTAAATTGGACACCCACTTGGAATGGATGGCCAAAAATATAATTTTAGCTTTAAGCAATTTATTCAACTAGACCTTTATTTTTGTTTCAATATTTGGATATATTTTCCTAAGTTTTTGTTGAACTAGATTTACATTGGGTAGCATAGGGATGGTATGTTGGATAATAGAGGTATCATAGGTCTTCATATCATCATAACTCCAAGAAAATATATCTTTATATTTCCTTAATAATTGTATGAAGGCAAACCTTTCATTAGGATAAATTCCAAGTCCCAAATCAATATTTTGAGGATTTTCCTCGGACCCTAAATTAAAAATTTCAAACCTTAAAGTAATACTCTAGAGCTTATAGTTGGTGGGGTTTTTGAACCTATCCTTCAGATCATATAAATATTCTAACTTTATCACAGTTTTTGGTAAACAATTTTCATCAGAAGATTTATTGAGTTTCTTATCATGTTCATCTTCATCAATAATATGATCTAAATAAGAACCCTCATAAGTCAAAAATGTTCGAATATCATTATCATCATTAAAAACTTTCCAATTCGTAATGTTGTCAGGAATAGAAGGGTGAAAAATCAATTCTATTGAAAACCTATCGGGACTAAAGTCTTATAAAACTATGAGTTTGGATGCAACACTAGCCAAAAGGTCTGCATTAGCATTATGAATTCTAGGAATAAGAGTTTTATTGAATGATATAAAATGTGTAGTCAACTCTTAAATTAAGGGTTGATAATGTTTAAGGTGATTAGAAGGAAAGTGAATTTTATTTCTCATGTGTTTGATAACGATCTTGGAAACACCAAATACCTTAAGATATTTGACATTTAGACTAATGAATTTTTGTATTCCTTGGATAAGTGCTTCATATTCAGCTATATTATTAGTGCAATCAAACTCTAACCTGCAAGTAGCATGGTTATCTCTCCATTTGGACTAAATGGAATACAATGAGCTCCTACACCATCATTAGACTTAGGTCCATCAAAGTAAAATGTCCAAAACAAAACATTAGGCTTATTTACAGAATAATCTACAATATTGATACATCTTGATGAATTTGTTTGTGAAAATGTTTCTAATTGTGAAGAAACAAAATCAATAGGAATGGGAGAATAATGGGTAGGAAAACTACCAAATAAGGATTCTAAAAATAATTTCCCAAAATATTGTTTGTAAAAGCTACAAGTTTATTTTCCTCATCTAAATCAGTCACAAAATACTTCATATATTTTTCTTTGTCATTTCTAATATGATTAGGCTTTCCATTGTATGGAAGCACAAGCGTGACCAATCTGTTGCGAAATAACCATGCAACTTTTTGGACCAATCCTTGCTTAAGTTTATACCATAAAAATCAGGGGATATCGGCTACCAAAATGTCAACAATTTGAAATAATTTAGGGTTGGAAGAAATTCTAATCAGTACTTCATTAATTTCTCCCAATAATTTGACCTTTTTTCGATCCTACTCAACAATTTGTACAACATATTTATTAAGTGTCACATTTAATTTAAGACATACTAAATAGGGCATAATATTAGATAAGGCACAAGAATCTACTAGACAATTGTGAACATTTTTGTTAAATATTTCAAAATTCATAATAAATGGAGTATGGGAATTAGATCTATCTATTATCAAAATTGAATCGGAAGGATTCAATTTATCCATAGAGGCATTTGGGGTTTTATTATTTCATTTTGAAATTTTTTAAGTAACAAAAATTGTAGGTAAATGCGATGAGGGGGAAACATTTAGCTCATTAAGTAACATTTTTTGTTGTTTTTTTAATATATTAACTTCATACAAGGAAATATTAGCTTTAATAGTTTTCATATCCTCTACTATATTGTACTCAATGGAACCTAATACTATTAAGGTTTTGGATGAAGAACATGAAGGAGAGGAAGGCTTTGAAGTGATCGAAGAAGGATCAGATGACTAATTTAAAGGATTTTTGGACATACCTTTTTCTTTTACCAAGCTAGTCAGACTTTTTGGAATTTTACTAGTTGAAGTAGAATCTGTTGCTTTGTTACTTTGGGTGCTAACTAGGAGGGCTTCCTCCTCTTATTAGTTCTCTTAAGTAGTCAAAATAAAGTCCCATACGTAATGAAATTCTAATATATCGTCCTCTTCGGCTTCCTCTACTGATGTAGATTTTTCTTCTTCTTCATCCTCGTCATCAGAGTCTCCGTTTGATATTTGAGCAGGAGGTTGAGGTTGAACAAGTTGATTCTTTTCTAATGGTCTAAAAGGTATATTTGATGATTCAAAAACCTGCTTTTTAAGTTCCACCATTTCATTAGACATATTTGTTATAACCTTTTGCAACCCTCCAAAGTTATAAGGATGTTTAGAGATTTCATTCCTAGGGTCTTCTTTGAAAGTAACCTTCTTGGTTTGTTTCCTTTCTTCTATATATATTTATTTTCAATGGAAAGTACCTTTTTTTCAATAGATGGAGAATCTTTTGTATTATCAAGGAGTACATTTTTATGGGATCTATCAATGAACATTGCAATATTTGAAGAAAGAGCGTTGATATACCATTCAATTTGGACATCAACACCAGGTATAGAATAAGTTGAGATTTTATTTAATAACTTATTGAATCTTGAATTAAAATCCTTTATTTTCTCATTTGGGGAAGATTTGATATTTGATAAATCATTTACTAAAGTGGAAATTGTTCTGTCATCCTCAAACTTCTTTAAAAAAAATTCTTTGAAAGTGTCCCAATTTGTGATTAATGTTGTTGGTAAAGAAAAATACTAGGATCCTGTAGATCCTTCAAATTTATAAGGGAATAACCTAAAAACTACATCTTCCTCTAAAACCCCATTAAGATGTATTTCCAACATGAAATTATGTAGATGTTACTCTACTAGTAAACCATCATCTAGATTAGATTCTGGTAACCACCTCTCTGGGTGTTTTGGAAGAGAAAGTAAAGAACGTGTCATTGCAACTACTCTTGGTCCATTTTTTGATGATTTGTTTTCCATTCTTGGATTAGGTCCAGAAGAAATTGTACTTGATGAGGGGGCTGAGGAATTATTTACAGTGGAAGAACTTGCCCCTACAATACTACTAATAATAATAGCACTGGTTGATTGTGGAAGAGGAATATGGGTGGAAGATGATGATAAATGGTGATAAGAAGAATGAAAAATGAGTTGAGAAGAAATGGGTTGAATAGAGGGAGTTTGAGGTGGAGAAGACAAGGTAATCCCACTACTTAAAATTTCAATACCTAAAATAATTTTCTTTTTCTGATGTGTATTTAATGGGAATTCAAAATTTTTAACTCCTAATTTCTCACTTTGATATCAATTTTAAACTCTAGAAGATCCTTGCGATGAAGTACCATTGTCTTTAGACAATTCAGTCTTAGCAATTAGTTCTCTAGAAATGGAATTCCCTTCCAATTTCTGAATTAAATTTTGTAACTTGGGAACTTCAACAGGTTGATCTAGAAGAGAAGAGGAAGTTTCACCAATTTTCTTACTAGGATATTTAGTGGAAAGATGAGCAACTACAGATCTAGAATCTAGGGATTTAGAATGAGATTTGGATGTTGGAGGATATTTTGAGGTAGAGTGACTCTTTGAATGGCTTCTAGTTTTAGGATGAGACTTTGTTTCCATTCATAGTTAGTAGGCCCTACTTCTAGCACCAAAAGTGTTGATGGTCATAAATGACTTCATCAACATTGGGGAAACCATCAGGTCGAGATCTTTAAATCAAATACTTTTCCATTTATAGTGATGGCTCCTACTGGAATTTTGGGACCAATTTCTCTTAACAAATAAATTATATGGGATATAGCAGATGAGATATACTTATTCTGATGTGTACTAATATGATGAAATAAGAACTAATATAATCTAATACTAAACCAAAGTAAACTTATAATACATTTGTTACAATCATATCACAATTGACCTAATAATGTAGATCATTATGCAACTATGAGATTAACTCAATGAAAGAAAATTATAAAATTAAATAGTTAATTAAATTAATTTGTTGAAGCATCACATATGCTAAGATCTCATTGTTCAAAAATGAATTTTATAATTTAATCAAACACACCATTAGTGATAATGAAAGAGAAATTAATATGTAGATAATGTGAACAAAACCATAATACCATTCTATTTTAAGTAGATATACAACCAAAGGATAGTAGTACCTGATACACCATAGACATTCTCATCCCATAAAGAAAGTGGTTCAACTTTGATATTAAGAGAAACTTAATACAGTTGTGCAACTTGTTAGCCACCTATAAAAATTTGTCATATCAAATGGTGGCTAGATCTTTTTTAGACTTTAAGAAACAATTTCATGGCCAAATTTTGAGTTCTTAAAGTCTTATGAAGATAACTTATCCTTTAGTTAATCTTCACTACTCTTTCCCTCATAATCTTGAAAAAATTTATGTTTGTAAGTAGAAAGACTACTCAAATAACCCATTTTCCCCTTCATTTTTCCCCTCTTTTCACTCATAATTGACCTCCATTTTCATCCCCTTTTTCTTCATAAAAATATTTCCATAAGCCTCATTTAACCTTCAAAATCACTTCAAGACCCTTTTAAAACCATTTGGTCTCCTACCATTTTGTTTAAAAAGCCTTCATTCCCTTATCGGAACCCTCAAATTGGCTTAAAAACCCTGTTTTTAGCCTAAAAACACTTATATTACATTATGTAAAATTTTAGCCCTCAAGGGCTTAACTTCTATAACCCCCGCCTCTCATAGGTCCATAAGCCCCACAACTGGGTGCTAAAAGTCCTTAAACCCCCATCCAAAACCTTTTTCTCCTTTGTATTTTATAAAAACCCGAATTTCCTTTGATATTTCATAAATCTGATAGATCAAAGTTTAAATGAATATCAGCCATCAATCTAAACTTATCAACGGTAATCGGCCCATCGCATCGCAAGTCCACTTCGGGTCCGCCCGTTTCTTCATATCCTTCAAAACCTGCGATGCAATCAAACCTCAGTCATCGATCGCCTTTTCGATTTGACGGTCAATCCATAATCGCATCGCAAGTTTTCATCCTACCCCTTTTTTCTTTCCCTCCTCTGATTGCGATCCCGCAATTTAATCTGAGTCAGTCAAATCCACAAGAACCAATGGCCTAGATTTAATCGTGCTTCACCATAGCCCTCCGACATTAAACCCATCGATTCAATCCTGGTCATTGATCTCTCCTAGATATAATGGCCCGCGCTTAATCTCATCGGTGCATTCCCTTTGTACTTTCCCTTTGCCTCCGCCGATTTGCGACCCTGCGATCAAATCTGGGCCGTTCATTTCATAGATCTTATGGTCCAGATCAAACCTGACTTTCTTTGTTGTTTCACAAAGCCCCACAGTTTAAATTCCTTTGGTGAACATCCACCGTTGATATTTGCAGATCAACGGTCCTTATTACACTTGATCTCCCCCTGACCCCCATCTCATATTGCTTTCATTTCCCCAAGATTAAATCTGAGCCATTAACCTTTTAGATCCTACGGTCCATATTCAACCCAATAGGCCCAACTCCTTTGGGACCTACCTTCCCTATCAACAGATCTGGACCGTCCATTCCTATGATCCGATGATTGAGATCTAAACCGCCTTGACCCTACCCACAATTTTCCACCCACGCATCTTATCCCATCACTCTCTCACCCTTACCGTTAGATCTCTCCACCTTTCATCCAATGGTTTCTATCTCATATCGCGTAATTTTGCGCTCGAACGTTAATGCCAAAAATTTATGAGATATGGGCGATATTTAAAGGACACGTGTCAGCTAGAGAAGCATATCGCGTTTTTTTCGAGAAATTATAAAACCACTTTGGAGCAGCACGAAACCAGCGGTTTTTTCAGCCGAAACCACCTTTCCCCATCACATTAATTTTTCTCATTTAAATCTCTGCCATTTTTTCTTTTCAATCCAACGGCCCAGATTGCATCCAACCATTAAGCCATCGCCCTCCATCATTCTTCCAAGAGATTTCATCAAAGAATCTCTACCGTCAATCTCTATTAGTCAATCTAATCTAATGTCCCAGATCATTCTGCAACCCCAAATTTCATTTAAGCCCATTTTCACTTCCGCCAAAGGTTTTCTCCCATTTCTTTTGCAATTTCCTCCATTCTGCTGTAATATCACCCCCATTGCATTATAAACTCCCGATTGATCTTGGACGTTGATCAATCTAATCTAACGGCATGGACTTAATCTAACTCTCATTCACCCAACCGCCTCCCCATTTTACCCCAGCAAGCAATCCTCGCCGTTGGTTGATTTCATCCAACGGTCACGATTAAATTTGAGCCTCCAAAGCAGTTTAAACCTATGCCTGTAAGATTTTTATAATTTTTTCTTGTTTGCGCAGGTTTTAAAGGTTTCTCAATTGTTTTAAAAGAAAATCAAGGGCCGGGGATGACGATCCCCCAGACCATTATCCATGAAGACAAAGAATCCGCAAGGTTCAAATTATCATTTTGTGATGCCTCATGAGCACTGATAACACTATAAAACCCTCTGCGCACCTGCAAAAGCAACAAAAACACAGTGAACCTTAATCAGATAAAGAGTATCAGTGTCCAGGGATAAAATCAAAGCAGAAATGAATGTTTAATGATTTTAAACACAGTTTTGAGGGATTAAGGCCTAAAAATTCGATTAATCAAAAGCCTAATCCACTCATTTGAAGACTGTATGAAGACCAAAAGACAGAAATTAGGCCTAATTAAGCCTAAAACACAGATCAAAAGCAAATTAACAGTGTTTTAGGGAAAAAAATGAGATCTATCAGTCCAAAAAGTCTCCACTGCCACATCAGAGGCTAATTGAATCCTCTTCAGCTACCAAAGAGCCACTTGCAGCCTCAAAAGAAATCAACAGAAGGCATAGTTAATGCCTATTTCAAAGATATTTGTTTAAAGATAGCTGAACAGTTAATACAACTGAAGAAACTTATTACAACTGTCAGCAAAGTTATTATAAAGATAAAAAACAGCCCTGAAGTCAATCTTCTCGTCCATTAAGTCTTTAAAAGCCGAAACAGAGTTATTGAACAGATTTATAGGTTGAATGCATCCCTGCCTTATGCCTTGCACGGTTTTCAAGGCTGAGGATTACATTTACTATGAAATTAATGATACTTAAACCCTAGAAATTCTTTCACCTCCTCATTTCTTCTATAAATACTTTTGAAGAAGATGAGATAAGGGTTGGTTGCTGAACTTTGATGTAATACTTGTGCTCGAAAATTTCTACATGTAAATAGTTTTCAGAGGCTCTGGAAGCTCTGTTTGTGATCAAAGAAGTTAGGATGAGAAGAGAAGATGATTGTTGTACTGAAACATTGGACTTGAAGTATGTAACTGGATTGACATCAATATACAAGCTGGTTTTTGGGATCCTGGTCTATATCATTGGTGAAGTACTTCTTACTATGTTATTGCTTTCCTTTCATGTATGCCATTTTGTTCACTTTTCTTTGATAAAGAACAGCAAGAATAGAGTTAGAATTTACTATTTACAGTGCCCTTCTTTGACTGATAAGCTTTATCTTCATGTTTTCCTCCAATTTTGTTTTTAAGAATGACTTAAGTTAAGTGTAAACATTATCAAGGAATTTTGGTTTGCCCCTGTCTTGATGTGCAAAACTTGAAAGGATCTTGAATTATATTTTCATTATATGCTGAGTACAGTTTGACTGGAAAAGTTTATGGTTTTCCCTGTCTTCTAGTTTCTTTCTCCAAAGGTTTTTTTGAAGGTTTCCCTAAGAGTATGCTAAAGCAAGTTTAGATTTTAATGTATCTTGCTTGATATTAAGTTGCACTTTGATTTCTTATATGTTTTCATCCCTTCTGAAATTAGTCATGTGGATTGCTGGATTTTTTGTCTGATAAGTTAGCTTTAATACAATATTTTCCAAAGAAGTTTATGGTTAGCCCTGTCCTTTGGTTGGTTTTAAACAGTTGCTTTAAAAGGTTTTTCTTGTTTGGAAAGTTGATAAATCCTTGTTGAAATTATTGGATTTTTCCACCTTCTCAACACTTTTAATGTTCCATTCCATCATTTAATATAAAAAGATCTTTTGGTATAGATGACTTTCCCCTTGGATCACTCTTGAATTTTTTGCACAATTAAACCCTTTTATGACTCCATAGCCCAATGGAATAAGTGTTGTTTCATATATATCCTATCAGTTTAATCTTCTCCTGATTGTTCACACCTTCACTCCTTTGAAACTCTTTCGTTTTTAGGATTTTCTACTCAACTAAAAATCATGCTCAACCATCCAAAACAAACAAAAACCCTTGTTCTTAATAACTAGCCTAATATCATACCAAAAACCTTAAAGATAAATCAATATTTGCACTTATAGAGAGATCCCTCTCTGGATTCAGGAGGGCTAGATCCTAGAATCCCAAAGTGGTTCATAATGTTGTCTCTGCAGCTTTAGTCTTACTAGTATACTAGAGTTATAGGGACCTAACATTTCTGGCGACTTTGTTGGGGATCTCTGAGTGAATTTCATCTTAGATACCCTTAATACCTCAAGAAAAACCCTCGATTCAAGAAAATTGTTTAGTGTAGTAGAAGTAGCCCTCTTCAAGCACTACCAAGCAAATGGTAATCATGATAGGACTTATTTGAATCAGTGACAAACTAAGTAAACCTTAGGATTCTCATAAAACTTGTCAATCCTTGAAGGAATCAGCTAGTTAAGCCATAAGAGTAATATTTCTTTGTCTCATCACCCTAGCTAAGTGGAGAAACATATTTAAGGCACTATTAGAACCCATAGGACTGAAATAACTCAGAAAACCCAAAAATATTTCAGATTGGTATTCAAATAAACATGGTGGTGGACCATAAAACATTTTACCTCCAAAAGAGCTAAAAATTTCCACCCGGTGACTCCACAATCCTAAACAGACCTTAAGACTCCACTGGGAAACTCATTATCATCATAAAATCATTTAGACTCAGTTAAGAAGGCTATAAGGATTAAATTTTTCTTGTTTAAAGATTAGTTAGCCTCTTAAAGATTGTCATATTTAGTTAAAATTTTCTTGTTGATTGGGTCTAAAGAGCATAGCATAGTGGCTCCTAGAAGAATTCATACTAGAGCCTATCCTGACCCAAATCCTCCCTTGATATTTGATAATCCTGAAAGAATTCTTAGGAAGTCTCCAAAGACCCAAGCTTCAACTATTGTTAGATCACTCTATAGAGCTAATTATGTCCCTGAAAACCTTACAGCTCTACAAGAATCACAAGTTGACTTAAGAAACCCATTTAGAACTAGGTCACTTGATGATATAGATCAGATAGACCTTGAGCCTTCACTTTAGTCTCAAGATAGAGGTGAACATCCTGATAGCAGAGAAACTACTCCACCTGATTTACATTTCCTTCATAATTATGGTTTCTCTCATCCTAGATTTGCTCAATAGTCTCTTGCTAGTCTATCCACTTATGTTATCCACACATCAACTGTTCAAACTACACCATTCCATCAACCTCCTCCACTTGTAAACCCCCCACTTTTTCCACAACCTCCTATCATGGAAACATGGTATGCTCCCCTAGTCCTTCCTTTACCTCTAGTCAATCTTCCATAGGAATATCAGTCCAAGGTACCATTGTATGATGCTAGTGGCACTACTACTGCTTCACAAGACGTGGATAAGATGAATGACTACTTTGGCAGAAATGAGACTGATGATGAAACTGTCAAACTTAGATTATTTTCTCAAATTTTAGGGGAAGAAGCAAGAAAATGGTTCAAAGGCTTAACCCCTCACAGTATTAATGATCTCCAAGACTTCCATCAGTTATTCTTAAACAAATGGGAATTTAAGAAAAACCCTCTCCAAATACTTTCAGATTACAAGAATCTCCAAAGAAAACCCGGGGAAAGTATTCAAGATTATTGCACTAGGTTCAATAGTGTGTATAATGCACTTCCCCCAGATCTGAAACCTCCACAAGGCTCAATTTTAAACACGTTTCCTGAATGATTTTATCTTGAAATGGCCTATCAGCTGTGAGAGAGAGATCCTTTGACTCTTGAAGATATGCAAAAAGGAGCTCTCGCTGTGGACGTTAATTTAATGGAGAAAAGAGCAAGGATGAGAAATGAGTGTAGAAATTATATGCACTATGCATGCATATGTCCAAGATTCTCCTGATCACACACTATTTTAACTTCATGCACAATACAGAATCTATTCCACCATTGATCATCACATGCAGAAATTAAATCAATTGCAATGCACAAATGAAACCATAAAAATTCACACACATTAACACAGTTGTTTTAACGGGAAAGCCTGAAGCTAAAAACCCCAACTATTTGTATATAATATATGTCATAGAGATCATGTAACAATCCTCATGCAAAGCTTATCACAAGCTCTTAGTACAATCCAATCGCTACACATTAATCAGGCCCAATCTTGCAAATCCATGCACCGATCTTTGCCAGCCTTTAGCCTGCCTCTACTGTGCAATCCCTGCTGAAGAATGGCTCTGGATGAACTCAAATCCACCCTATATTGACTGCGCAATCCTCATTGGCATCTCCAATGAATGTGTGGTGCAAACAATGCAACACTATAGTCACAACTGATAGTCACACTTGCTCATTCACCTACCTCTCCACTGGTCTCCACTGAAATTGTCCATGCACTGTAGTTCACTGATGTATTCTTCAGTTGATTAATGAGTTGTTATTTTTGAATTAATTAACTAATTAATTCACACCACTCTCACTAGTGTATCAATCAGTTAGACTAGATGCAACTAGCTCAACTGTGTCTAACTGAGTTAAACTGAACACAACTCCACCAACTACTTCTAAAACTCCACCAAACTCTGTCACATGAGTTCTAACTGAAGTCCTCTATGCAATAGCTCTAGTAAACCCTCAGGAATAGCATAATTCCTTCTGTCAGCTCCAGCGCCACATCTGTGCACTTAACTGAAGTGCTCCAAGAGAATAAGATAATTTTTAGAGTCCAAATATTATTAAGAGCTAATAATATTCAACATATCTATTTTTAGAGTGGCAATCTAAAAATAGATTCCACCCAATATGTCTAAAAATAGAAGTCCATATATTTTTTCCAACTTGATCAACCATCCACAAATAGCATCCTACAACTCATAGAATATGATCGACATGTCTAAACATAGACATAGTATAAAAATAGACTTTGTGCCAAAATCACTTGTGTGGGCCCCACCTAGTTTAGGTGATTATTTTCCAACTAGGATCAGGAATGATGTTTTAGGATGCCTCCTTCACTGTTTCTTGTTGCAATCTTCAACACTCCCTCTCAACAAGAAAGGACTGTCTTTGCATGCGACATGCAACTCAATGCATTCACCCTGCAACCTTTGCAAGTGCCATGCAACTCCATGCATCTGCTCTGAAACTCTTACAAAACTTAAAAGGCTCCAAAAAACTCAATCAATCTGATGCATCTATCATCAAAGTCTTCGACTTCTGCTGGTACCAACTGCACATGTCTTCAGGAACCACTACGCTGTTGAACTCTGCGCCCATGCACTTTGCACTTGCTGTCAACTCTGAATCGCGCTTCAGTATCCGACACTGTCACTTTGATCTCACTGCATCAATCCAACTGATCATGCTCCTACTACTTTATGGGCACCTCGTAGCGAGGTTCAATTCATGAGATCCACACCATCTCAATGAATCCTTCCCAGAAATCTCCTCTTGGGATTACTCATGCATGTCACCCCACCTCTCACCTGGTGGTATAGCTACATGCACTCCCTCTGCCCATTTGGCACGAAATTTCTCTACATGAGTGGTTGCTCCCACTCCATGATCCTCATCTTGTGGCTGCTCCACATCTCGAGGTTCACTCTTACCTGCATGCAAATCCTACTCCCGCTCAAGCTTCAATTGCATGGCTTTCTCACACTTCCCAACAGTAGGAAGCTCCATAGAAATCCCATCTACTTCAAGTCTGTAGAGATTCTTGGCTCAAATCCCAACCTTCTTGACTTGTCTTTTTGCTTTGTATCGAAGGAAAACTTTCCTTCACTAAAGACAACATCATACCCTTTATCCTCTAACATTGCGACTGAGATTAAATTCTTCTTTAAACCTGGAACACGCACTACATCTTGTAAAAGAATGAGTTTACTTGACTCCCTCTGAAAGTTAATGGTACCAATGTCGGTCACATTGTATCGTCCATTTTTTCCCAACTCAACATGCAACTGGAGATCTTTCTCCACCAAGTCACTGAAAAGATTCACATCTCCCGTCATGTGAAAGGAAGCACTAATATCAAAGTACCACCCTGATCCCAATGCACTAGACACCATGCATGCGATCAATGAAAAGTATAGCTCAAATTGTGAGGCAAGAGCCTCACTAGCTGTAGCTCTAACAACCTGCATGTTCTTCTTCTTCTGTGGACAATGTGTGGCGAAATGCCCATGTTCGTGACAGTGAAAACACTTCACTCTGGACATGTCACGCTCTTTGCCATCCACACCAGATTGAGAAGGATTTTTCTTCCCCTTCCCTTTCCTTTATTTGATAGCCAAAGCACAATCCTCTTCATCATCATTCTTTGATGAAGAGCCATCCCTGGTACTCCGCTTTATCTCCTCCTGCACAAGATCCGACCAAAGTCACTCCCATCCTGGCAGTTTCTCCCAACCATTGACAGAGTCCTCGTAGCTATGCCAATTCTTCGAAAGCCCAAGGAGAACCAAGATCACCAAGTATTATTCATCCACACTGAATCCTACACTCCCAAGCTCATCCCTGCAGTGGACAAACTTTGTCAAGTATACTGGAATAGTGTCATTCTTCTCCATTTTTATTTTCCTGAGCTTGTTTTTAAGTGCCAACTTCCTCTAGTAACTTCTGCTTTGGAAAAATTCTGTCAAAGCCTTCCACATCAAGAATGCAGTGGATTTACCGTGAAGGCTAGAAAAAATTTGATCCTTCACACCTTCCAACAGAATCCTTCAACACCTTGCTACCTTCTTTTTCCATGCGTCAAGTGCGGCTGCATCGCTAGAAACCGGTTTAGGAATTTCAGCATCTATGAACTCCTTCAACCCATTATCCTCCAGAACCGCCTCCATCTTGTACTTCCATGAAATATAATTCCAACTGCCATCAAGAGCATACTCCAATCACAATCCATTGAAAGACATTTCAATGAATGCTCAACTTCGACACCAAGAAAACACTGCAGCAAATTCGAATTCCACCAGCAAAAAACTCAATCGCTTCATTAATTGCAATTGCTCCAATGATCAAATGCTTTGATACCATGTAGAAATTATATGCACTACGCATGCATATGTCCAAGATTCTCCTGATCACACACTATTTTAACTTCATGCACAATACAAAATCTATTCCACCATTGATCATCACATGCGGAAATTAAATCAATTGCAATGCACACATGAAACCATAAAAATTCACACACATTAACACAGTTGTTTTAACGGGAAAGCCTGAAGCTAAAAACCCCAACTATATGTATATAATGTATGTCATAGAGAGCATGTAACAATCATCATACAAAGCTTATCACAAGCTCTCAGTACAATCCAATCGCTACACACTAATCAGGCCTGATCTTGCAAATCCATGCACCGATCTTTGCTAGCCTTTAGCCTTCCTCTACTGCACAATCCTTGATAAATAATGGCTCTAGATGAACTCAAATCCACCCTATATTGACTGCGCAATCCTCAATGGCATCTCTAATGAATGTGTGGTGCAAACAATGCAACATTATAATCACAACTGATAGTCACACTTGCTCTTTCACCTACCTCTCCATTGGTCTCCACTGAAACTATCCATGCACTGTAGTTAACTGATGTATTCTTTAGTTTATTAATGATTTATTATTTTTGAATTAATTAACTAATTAATTCACACCACTCTCACTAGTGTATCAATCAGTTAGACTAGATACAACTAGCTCAACTGTGTCTAACTGAGTTAAATTGAACACAACTCCACCAACTACTTCTACAACTCCACCAAACTCTGTCACATGAGTTCTAACTAAATTCCTCCATGCAATAGCTCTAGTAAACCCTCAGGAATAGCGTAATTCCTTCTGTCAGCTCCTGTGCCACATCTATGCACTTAACTGAAGTGCTCCAAGAGAATAAGATAATGCTTAGAGTCTAAATATTATTAAGAGCTAATAATATTCGACATATCTATTTTTAGACTCACAATCTAAAAATAGATTCCACCCAATATGTCTAAAAATATAAGTCCATCTATTTTTTCCAACTTGATCAACCATCCACAAATAGCATCCTGCAACTCATAGAATATGATCGACATGTCTAAAAATAGACTTTGCGCCAAAAATCACCTGTGTGGGTCCCACCTAGTTTAGGTGATTATTTTCCAACTAGGATCAGGAATGATGTTTCAGGATGCCTCCTTCACTATTTCTTGTTGCAATCTTCAAAAATGAGAAGAAAGTTTCCTTTAGATAGGAATCTACATCTTCCACATCTAGCTCAAATATGGAAAGAATGATGGAGGAGATGATGAAAAAGATGAGCATACTTGAGAGAGCACAAGCTAGTCAAAACCAATCAGCTCCTCAAAATAGAAATCAAAATAAAAATCATAATTTTAGGAGAAACGGCCAGCCTCAAAATAGATCAAGAGAGGATGATCAACAGATTACTCCTTTTCATCAAAACTATCTAAGTGAGGTTGAAGAAACAATTGAAAAAATAGAGGAAGATGACATAAACATGTTGGGAGTAGATAATGATGATTTTGAAGTTCATTACAATAGAAAACAAGGTCTATACACAGCCTATGATGATAAAAGACCAGAAGGTGAATTTTATTATCAAGAATTGGAAAATGTCATCATAGAGACTCCAAAAGAATATGACCTTAGGAGTAAAAAGAATCAGGAGACTCCAAAAACTAAAACCTCTATAAATCCTGCAAAAAACAGCCCTGAGAACAAAACCAAAGTTGCAAAACAGAAAGATAAAACAGTGGCTGTAAATTCTGATAAAAACAAAGAGAAAGGCACTCAACTTAATGAAAAACAGAGTGCAGACCTTAGCAGCGTTAACACCTCAGCTAGTGCTCCTATTAAAACAATTTTGACCAATGTAAATAGAGAAAATCAGCAAGCTGATTTTGCTAAGAAAATGGTGGTAAATAAGGCTGAAACAAATGTTGTAAAAAATCAGTTGCCTTTTAGTTTGGAGCAGGAAATTTCCAAAATAAAAATCTCTGTTCCTCTTACCAAATTAGCCACCCAAGATTTATACAGATCACAAATTTTGAAGGCTTTTAAAATAACCAAAAATAATGACACTGTCAATCTTAATGATGACCAACCAGAGCTTTTATTTGGTCTTAAGATTGAAGGTAGATATCAAGAAGTGCCAATTCCTCCTTTTTATGTTAGTTTCAAGATTCATGACAAAATTTACACAACGCTATGCATGATTCAAGGGCCTCTCATAACTTAATGCCAAAATCAGTGATGGAGAGCCCGGGTCTTGAAATTACCAGACCATACAAAGATATATACTCCTTTGACTCCAGTAGAGTGAAATACCTAGGTTTAATCAAAGACCTTTGTGTAAACTTAGCACAAATTCCATCCAATTGTTTAGTAATGGATATTGTAGTGGCTGATGTACCCTCAAAGTATGGTATGCTGTTATCAAGATCTTGGGGAGCTAAGTTACAAGGAACAATGCAAATGGATATGACATATGCTACCATCCCTGTTTTTAATAAAACAAGAAGAATTTATTGGGAAACTCATATGTAATACATGGTTAGTAGCCAAGATAGACCAAAAAACTCTACTCTTTATTTTGTACATACAAGCCTTGACTCATTCATTATTTTTAATGATGAAATATTTAATGAGCAGGAAACCTTAACTGATTTAGTGGCCACTCCTCACAGTAATGTAGTGGCAGACATAGAAAAGGAAGGAGACATAACAGAAGGGTCAAAACAGTGTGTCAAAACAGAAAATCACTGTAAACTAATCATGGGTCTTGAGCTACAAAACAGTTATCCGTTGCTTACTAACTTTGAGAACCAAGAGAATAATCCTCAACTTAATGAAGAACATGAGGAACTAGAACAATTTCAACACAATACTTACTGTCAAAAACAATCTGAAAACATGCAAGATAAAGAGGATAGTAGTCAAACTACTGAAACCAAAACTAGTCCTTTTTGGAGTATGAATTTTGATGGGTCTTGCACTAAGAACAATGCAGGTGTAGGCATTTGGTTACATAACACTGAAAATAATCACACTGAAGGGCATTCCTACAGATTAAATTTTCAGTGTTCGAATAACATAGTTGAGTATGAATCCCTCCTCTTGGGCCTCCACTTGTTGAAAAAATTAGGAGCCAAAAGGATAAAAGTGTATGGAGATTCAGAATTGATTGTTATGCAAGTGAATGGGTAATATAGTGCCAAACACCCCAGACTTAGAGCCTATAGAAATGATGTCATGGATTTGCTAAGAACATTTGAGGAATCCCAACTTATCTTTGTCCCAAGAAACCAAAATATCCTTGCCCATAGTTTAGCTTTTGCTACTATAACATGTTTAACACCGTATGAAACCAAACAATGCAAAACACAAATTAAATTTCAACCAGTTGTCCCAGATAATGAGAAATATTGGCAAGTGTTTGATGGAGACAAACAAATAGAAGACTTCCTATAGTCCAGAAATGAATTTGAGCTACCAAGTTCAGATTCAGGTTATGAAGATGACTATTCTACTGAATAAAATTTACTAGATGAAGAATTAAAATCTCCAGAGATTGCTATTATAAATCTGTTAGCTAATAAATCTGAAAATGCCATAGAAATTAGTGCAGAGTTAGGAAAAGAAGACTTAGAAACACTGCAATCTAACACTCAAAGTTTTCCAAAAGTTCTGGTCCCATTAGAAGAGTTGTTTGATTTCAATGATGTTGCCAAGAAATCAAAGTTGGAACCTATTGAAACTGAGGTAGAAGAGTGTAATATAGACAGTGAACTAAAAAAAAAAATGATTAAACTGTCTAAAACTTTACCAGCTCACATCAAGTTGAAATACATTGAGCTGTTTAAAGAATTTTCTTATATTTTTACATGGAGTTATGAGGATTTAAAGTCTTATGACACACAGATAATCTAGCACAAGATACCCCTCAAAGAAAACCAAAAGCCATTTAAACAAAAATTGCGCAGAATCAACCCTGTTCAATTACCTTTGGTTGAGAAGGAAATCAAGAAAATGTATGAAGCTGGAATTATTGTCCCTATTAGATATTTAGAGTGGGTGTCTAATCTAGTGTCAGTTAGGAAGAAAACAGGAGAAATAAGACTTTGTATTGACTTTAGGAACTTGAAAAAAGCTTCATTAAAGGACAACTATCCTTTACCCAAGATGGATCATATTTTACAAAGGATAGTTGGTTCCAAAAGAATTTCTTTACTAGATGGCTTCTCAGGATACAATTAGATATTAGTAAATCCTGATGATTAATTAAAGACAGCTTTTTCTACACCTTAGGGTACTTTCATGTATGTGAAAATGCCCTTTGGTTTAATGAATGCAGGAGCTACATTTTAGAGAGCCATGGATATTGCATTCTCGGAAGAATTAGGCTACTTCATCATTATTTACCTTGATTATATCACTGTTTTTTCCAAAACAGATGAAGAACACCTAGAACACTTGAGAATAGTCTTTGAGAAATGCAGAAAATTTGGGTTATCTTTAAATCCAAAGAAAACATTGTTTGGTCTCCAAGAAGGTAAACTTCTTGGGCACATCATATCAGAAGAGGGAATAAATATATACCCAAAGAGGATTGAGGGTATATTGCAAATCACTCATCATAGAAACATCAAGGAACTTCAATCTTTCATTGGAAATATTAATTTCTTGAGAAGGTTCATACCCAACTTAGCTGAACTCCTTAGAAAGATTACAAACATGCTAAAAAAAGAACAAGGAGCTAAATGGACCTTGGAGGCAAAGAAATCATTTGAACTAGTGAAACAAGCGTTAACCAAAACACCAGTTCTTATAAGTCCTAATTTTTCAAAAGATTTTTTCATTTTTTCATTTGCATCAGAACATACAGTGGCTGTTGTCCTATTGCAGAAAAATCCACATGGACAAGAGCAGCCCATTGCATTATTTAGTAAGGCATTGAGAAACGCACCTATGAAGTATAATATCATGGAAAAACAAACTTTTTCTTTAGTCAAAGCCTTAAAAGACTTCAGAGTTTACATTCTACACTCCCACGTAATTGCATTTGTGCCAAACTCAGTTGTAAAGGACATTCTAACATAGGACCCAAATGGCAAAAGAGGAAAGTGGATAGCTGTGATACTTGAATATGATTTAGAAATCAAGGCCACTAAACTCATAAAAGGCCAAGGACTGGCAAGATTAATAGCCGAGACCAATTTTGAAGCTCTTGATATAAACATGATAAATGCATTTGATGAACAGGAAGAATTTTCAACTCCCATTGTTGAAGATCATTTTATGAATTCCTCCTAGTATGCTAATATTTTATATGTTTTTCTCAATTTGAATACACCTCCTGGTTTGTCTAAGACAAAGGAAAGATTTTTAAAGTTAAAAGCTGTAAATTACTGCATTTTAAATAAATGTTTATATTGGAAAAATGCTAGTGGGTTATTTTCTAAATGTTTGCCTAAGTATGATGCAGATAAAATCAAGCATGAGTTCCACGATGGAGAATGTGGAGGCCACCTCTATTGGAAGACAACTGCCAATAAAATGCTTAGAGATGGTAACTTTTGGCCTACCCTCTTTCAAGATGTCCATAAAATTATTATTACCTATCATAAATGTCAACTCTTTGAAGGCAAAAGAAAATTGCTTCCTTTACCCTTGCATCCAATCACTGTTGAAGCTCCTTTTCAACAGTGGGGTCTAGACTTCATAGGAGAAATCCATCCACCCTCATTTTCCCAACATAGATGGATTCTCACTACAACTGACTACTTTACCAAATGGATAGAAGCCAACCCTCCTAGGCAAGCCAATGACTCTGTCATCATAAAATTTATTGAAAATCATATCCTATTTAGATTTGGCTGCCCTAGAAAGATTATTACTGACAATGCTGCTACATTTGGATCCAAAAATGGTTGAATTCTGTCATAAATATCAGATTAATTTGGGTCATTCTACTACTTATTACTCTCAAGGTAATGGGCTGGCAGAATCCTCAAACAAAATTTTGGTGAAAATAATCAAGAAGTTGCTGGAGGACAATAAGAAATCATGGCAAACAAAGCTATTACATGCACTTTGGGCTGACAGATTAACACTTAAAAAATCAATTGGGATGTCACCCTACCAGCTTGTTTATGGGATAGATGCAATTTTTCCAACCAGCCTAGGGGTGCCAGTCATGAAGCTGATCCAAGAAGTACAGTCTGAAGACAATGACATGATAAGAAGAATAAATTAGACTATACACCTTCAACAAACCAGAGAGGAAGTCTACAACAGAGCATTACAAAAGAAAGAAAACATCAAGAAGCTTTTTGATAGAAGGAAAAAAGCCAGTAATTTTAACATTGGTGACAAAATTTTAAAGTGGGATTCAAGGAGAGAAGATAAGGGAAAGCATGGGAAATTTGCTAACTTATGGCTTGACCCTTATCTCATTCATTCTACTGCTGGTAACAATGCCTATTTCTTGCAAGAATTGAATGGAGATGAACTGTTTGGAGGTCCTGTCAATGGCAAGATGCTCAAACATTATTTCTCTTGACCATATCAGTTTGGAAGCCTTTTTATTTTTTCTCATTGTGAATATCGTACTCATCATTTCATTCAAAGTTAGAAAATGAAAAAATAGAAAAACAATAGAAAAGAAAAGAGGGCAGATTGTGAAAACAAGAAAGGTACAACCCCATACCAAAAATAGAAACAAAACTCTGAAAGTGTGCAAGCTCAAATGCCACTCCTAAGAAACACACTCCTAGTTAGTCATACAGCCTAATCATGACTAATTAGTTTTAAATTTACTGCTGATAGGTTACTGAATTAAATTTTCCAAACATCTTAAGCTTGGCTTATCAGTTAGGTAGATTATGATAGAAAAATAAACGTTCAAACAAGCTAAAAATATAAACCTATAAATTCCAAAAGAAAGAATGGCTCTAACTAGATCAAATATTGAGCCAAGGATAGAAGTAAACTGGTTATGATATTCTCAAAACTTGAACCAGATAACAAATAAAAACAGCTCAAACAAGCTTAAAAACAGAGCTGAAGAAAAGAGAAGGACGTTCTTAAAACTTTCAGATCTTAAGCGTTCACCATTTTGATTTAATTTTCTGCAAATAATTATCTATGTGCAGCTTGTTTTTATGCCATAGATCAGCAACAAATTAGACTGTTCAATCCTGACTTGAATTCTTTTAAATTTCTTGTTTTAGAATTTAGAGAATAAAATCTGTTAAACATTCTAATCCTGACATATAGTAGTTAAGTAGAGAAGCTTATGAACTCAACTGCTTAATATGAGTTCATGGAGAAATAAGGGTAGAAATAGACTAGTTTTATGCTTTCAAAAGAATAAAATGTTTGTAAAAAGAGTTTTCCAATCCAAATGCACTCTGAAAGAAGAAAAATTTTAGATCATTAAGATTGGGTAGGTAGAAAACTTGTTTTGATAGAATTCCATTGTTTTTAATGGCTGCTAACATTGTTAGAGCAAAACAAGATCAACTAAAGAAAGCAAGTTGCAGCCCAATGGACGAGGCATTGGTGAGCTTCCAGAGAAGACAGGTCTAAAGTTCTTGACACCTTCAAGAAGGTGCCATCCCCATGTGGGGCCAATGTTAGCCACCTATAAAAATTTGTCATATCAAAATGGTGGCTAAATCATTTTTTAAGCCTTTAAGAAAAAATTTCATGCCAAATTGTTAGTTCTTGAAGTCGTATGAAGATAACTTATCCTTTATTTAATATTCACTGTTGTTTCCCTCATAATCCTGAAAAAATCTGTTGTTTGTAAGGAGAAAGACTGCTAAAAAAACCCATTTTCCCCTTCATTTTCCCCCTCCTTTCACTCATAATTGACCTCCATTTTAATCCCCTTTTTCTTCATAAAAAATACTTCCATAAGCCTCATTTAACCTTCAAAATCACTTCAAGACCCTTTTAAAACCATTTGGTCTCCTACCATTTGGTTTAAAAAGCCTTCATTCCCCTATCGGAACCTTCAAATTGGCTTAAAAACCCTGTTTTTAGCCTAAAAACACTTATATTACATTATGTAGAATTTTAGCCCCCGAGGGCTTAACTTCTATAACCCACGCCTCTCATAGGACCATAAGCCCCACAAACGGGTGCTAAAAGTCCTTAAAACCCTTTCCCGAAACCCAACTTTCCTTTGATTTTTCATAAACCCAATAGTTTGAAGTTTAGGTGAATATTGACTGTCGATATAAACCGATCAATGATCATTAGCCAATCACATCGCAAGTTTGAAATTTACCCTTTGTTTTTTCCCTTCCCGCCGATGTGATCTAGTGATCAATTCCTGACTGTTGATCTTCTTTATCGTTCCCAGATCCGACGGTCCATATTGCTCCCCATTTAAAACCCACCCATCCACCTTTGGCCTTCACGATTAAATCCCGAATGTCGATCTATTTTTTAGATCGATGGTCCTCGCTCCATCGCATCGCAAAATTTCTTTTTTCCATTCCCTTTCCCTCCTCTGATTGCGATCCTGCGATTTAATTTGAGCCGTTGAAATCCACAAGAACTAACAGCCCAGATTCAATCGCGCTCAGCGATAGCCCTCCGACATTAAAACTCGTCGATTCAATCCTGACCGTTGATCTCTCCTAGATCTAATGGCCCACGCTTAATTGCATCAGCGCATTGCCTTTGTGCCTTCCCTTTGCCTCCGCCGATTTGTGACCCTACGATAAAATCTGGGCCATCCATTTCATAGATCTTACGGTCTAGATCAAACCTGAATTCCCTTTGATTATTTCATAAACCTGCCATTGTAATCCTTCGGCGAAGATCCACCATTAATATTTGTAGATCAACGGTCCACATTTCACCCGATCTTCGCCCGACCCCCTGCCTTGTATTCCTTTCATTTCCCCAATATTAAATCTGAGCCATCAATATTTTAGATCCTACGGTCCATATTCAACCCGATAGGCCCAACTCCTTTGGGACCTACCTTCCCCCTCGATAGATCTCGACCGTCCATTCCCGATATCCAACGGTCCAGATCTAAACTGCCTTGACCTTGCCCACCATTTTCCGCTCGCGCATCTTATCTCATCGCACTCTCATTCCCACTGTCAGATCTCCCCACCTCTCATCCAATGGTTGCTATCCCATATTGCATAAATTTGCGCCCAAACGTTAATGCCAAAAAATTATGCGATATGGACGGTTTTAAAAGGACACGTGTCAAGCATAGACCCATATCGCATTGTTTTGGAAAAATTATAAAACCACTTTGAGGCAGCGTGAAACCAGCAGTTTTTCCAGCCGAAACCACCTTTCCCTATCACATTGCATTTTCTCATTTAAAATCTTCGTCGTTCGCTCTTTTCATCCAATGGCTCAGATTGCATCTATCCATTAAGCCCATCGCCCTCCACCATTCTTCCCAGATATTTCATCAAAAGATCTCCACCATCGATCTCTGTTAGTTGATCTAATCCAATGGCCCAGATCATTCTGTGACCCCAAATTTCATTTAACCCCATTTCGCCTCCGCCAAAGATTTTTTACCCCTTTTCATTACATTTTCCTCCATTCTGTTACAATGTTACCCCCTCCGCATTATAAACTCTCGATTAATCTCAATCTCTGGCTGCTGAATAACAAAAATCCAATGTACCGACTTAATATAACTCTCATTCACCCAACCACCTCCCCATTTGACCCCGTAAAAGCAATCCTCACCATTGGTTGATTTCATCCAACGATCACGAATAACCGAGGCCTCCAAAGTAGTTTAAATCATCCCCGGCAGGATTTTTAGTAATTTTTGCTCGTTTTTGTGTAGGTTTTAAAGGTTTCTCAACCCGTTTTAAAATAAAACCGAAGGGCCTGGTTTTATGTCTACCCGCACAATTATCCATGAAGACAAAGTAGTCCGTTGTGGTTCAAATTATCATTTTATCATGCCTCATGAGCACCGATAACACTGCAAACCCTCCGCGCACCTCGCAAAAGCAAAAACACAATGAACCTTAATCCCATAAAGAGTATCGTGTCCAGTGATGTAAACTGGTGCTAAATGAATGTTTAATGATTTTAAACACAGTTTTTAGGGATTAAGGCCTAAAAATTTGATTAACCAAAAGCATAATCCACTCATTTGAAGACCGTATGAAGACCAGCAGAAATAAATTAGGCCTAGTTAAGCCTAAAACACAGATCAAAAGCAAATTAACAGTGTTTTAGGGAAAAACAATGAGATCTATCAGTCCGAAAAGCCTCCACTGCCACATCAGAGGCTAATTGAATTCTCTCCAGCTACCAAAGAGCCACCTGCAGCCTCAAAAGAAATCAATAGAAGGCATAGTTAATGCCTATTTCAAAGATATTTGTTTAAAGACAGCTGAATAGTTAATACAACAGAATAAACTTACTACAACTGTCAGCAAAGTTATTATAAAGATAAAAAACAGCCCTGAAGTCAATATTCTCATCCATTAAGTCTTTAAAAGCTAAAATAGAGTTATTGAACAGAGTTATAGGACAAATGCATCCCTACCTTATGCCTTGCACGGTTTTCAAGGCTGAGTATTACATTTACTATGAAATTAATGATACTTAAACCCTAGAAATTCTTTCACCTCCTCATTTATTCTATAAATACTTCTGAAGAAGATGAGATAAGGGTTGGTTGCTGAACTTTTATGTAATACTTGTGCTCGAAAATTTCTACATGTAAATAGTTTTCAGAGGCTCTGGAAGCTCTGTTTGTGATCAAAGAAGTTAGGCAGAGAAGAGAAGATGATTGTTGTACTGAAACATTGGACTTGAAGTATGTAACTAGATTGACATCAATATACAAGCTGGTTTTTGGGATCCTGGTCTATATCATTGGTCAAGTACTTCTTACTGTGTTATTGTTTTCCTTTCATGTATGCCATTTTGTTCACTTTTCTCTGATAAAGAACATCAAGCATAGAGTTAGGATTTACTATTTACAGTACCCTTCTCTGACTGATAAGCTTTATCTTCATGTTTTCCTCCAATTGTGTTTTTAAGAATGACTTAAGTTAAGTGTAAACATTATCAAGGAATGTTGGTTTGCCCCTATCTTGATGTTAAACACTTGAAAGGAAGTTCTTGAATGATATTTTCATTACATGCTGAGTAGAGTTAGACTGGAAAAGTTTATGGTTTGCCCTGTCTTCTAGTTTCTTTCTCCAAAGGTTGTTTTGAAGGTTTCCCTAAGAGTATGTTGAAGCAGGTTTAGATTTTAATGTATCTTACTTGATATTAAGCTGCACTTTGTTTTCTTATATGTTTTCATCCCTTCTGAAAGTAGTCATGTGGATTGATGGATTGTTTGTCTGATAAGTTAGCTTTAATACAAGCTTGTCCAAAGAAGTTTATGGTTAGCCCTATGCTTTGGTTGGTTTTAAACAGTTGCTTTAAAAATGATTTTCTTGTTTGGAAAGTTGATAAATCCTTGTTGAAATTATTGTCTTTTTCCACCTTCTCAACACTTTTAATGTTCCATTCCATCATTTAATATAAAAAGATCTTTTGATATAGATGACTTTCCCCTTGGATCACTCTTGAAATTGTTTCACAATTAAACCCTTTTATGACTCCATAGCCCAATGGACTAAGTGGTGTTTCATATCTATCCTATTAGTTGAATCTTCTCCTGATTGTTCGCACCTTCACTCCTTTGAAACTCTTTCGTTTTTAGGATTTTCCACTCAACTAAAAATCATGCTCAACCATCCAAAACAAACAAAAACCCTTGTTCTTAATAACTAGCCTAATATCATACCAAAAACCTTAAAGATAAATCAATCTTTGCACTTATAGAGAGATCCCTCTCTGGATTCAGGAGGGCTAGATCCTAGAATCCCAAAGTGGTTCATATTGTTGTCTCTGCAGCTTTAGTCTCATCAATCTGCTAGAATTACAGTGACCTAACACAACTTAAGCCTCCTTCATACAAAAATTCAAAACCCCTTCCCTATCTTAGAGAGGGAATTTGTAGTTTTACAATAAAATACAAAGATAGAAATAAATAACAACTCCTTAACAACTAATGAACAAAAGTAACAATAAGGGACAAATTCAGAAATGGTTACAACAACTTATGAGGAATATTTCCCAACATTTTTTTGTTGTAAATTAAAGATATCGATAAGATATGTGTTGAGCTCGGAAGAACACTTTGGCTTTATCCGCATTTGACCAATGAAGATGGAATTTTTCAAATATGGTAGCATCTGAATGGAGACATTCGAATATTAGGTCCCTATATTACTAGTATAGTCCCTTATTGTTATTAGTGTAACTCCCTTATTGTTATTATTGTACCCTTGTAACCCCCATTTTGTTATTATTGTGCCCCTAGATTATTATTGTTAGGTCGGCTAGGATTACATTGTGGCCCACTAGGATTACATTATGGCCACATGGACTCCTATATATAGAAAGGAGGTTTTGTAAATTGTATCATCCAAGAATTGTTCATTCATGTAATTTATTGGAGGTTGCCCCCTCGAAGTGGCTTATTTCTAAGGCGTTGATATCTCATTTCTTCTATTTTTGGAGTTGGTTACACAACATTTGGTATCGGAGCTTTGGATTCTAGGGTTTCGCTGCTCCAAACAGGTCATCGTGGCATTTTCGCTATAACTTTTTTTCTACGAAGTTTCAGAAGCTGAAATTTTTAGGGTGTGAAGCCGAAATCCTGAGGAAGCTTGTCTAAAAATTTCAGACCTTGGTTCACAATATTTGCGGAGATATCATTTGTGGAAGTCAGGTCTTTTTTCAAGCTCCTAAACAGGTCATCGTGGAATTTTCGCTATAAATCTGTTTCTACGAAGGTTCAGAATCTGAAATTCATATGGTGCGAAGCTGAAATCCTGAGGAAATTCGTCAAAAAATTTCAGAGCTTGGTTCGCAATATTTTTGGAGATATGATCGGTGGAAGGTAGTGCTTTTTCAGGCTCCTGAATTTCATCTCAAAGAGGTGATCGTGGGAAAAGTTCAATAACTCTCTCTCTGGGCAGTGGATTTGAGTGCCGTAAAAATTGGTCACAAGTACACGGACTTTAGTTTCTTGGCTATCAATTTCAGAGACAAAGGACGAAACAGTGACACGTGGCAAGTCCTACAAGTTTGCTCTACTGAACCAGTCCAGAATTAGGTCATTGTGGGATATTGGACACAACTTTGTCTTGGGGAATCCAAATTAGATCAGACCTGTGGCATTTGAAAGAAGCTTCAGAGGGATACTACAGGGCTGAATTTCAGATATTGAAGATTTTCAATTACAGAGATAATTCAATTTCAATATCAAGCTCCTCAAAGCAAGTAAAAGGTGTGTATTTTTTTCCGAATTGCATAAGTCTTGTTTGAAGAATCAAGTTGAATTGATTCCAAGGGAATCTTGTAGAATAGATATCAATATTGGATTCTAAAATGGCCCCTAAAAAGAATTCAACACCCATTAAGCCTTCAGAAGGCTCTACTATGACCCATGAAGATGAAGAATTGCAACATGATCTATCAAAATTACAAGAGCAAGTGCAACAAATTTCACTCTGCATAAAGAGTGCCAGCACTCTTGAAGAAGTGAAGATGGATGAGTTTGAAGAAAGGTGTGGAAGCTAAGATGGATGGCATGGAAGCTGGCATGGAAGCTAAGATGGATGACATGAAATACAACATGGAAAACATGAAGAATGATCTAAAAATAGACATCGAAGGTTTGACAAAGTTGATACAAGATATGTTTCCTAATGGTGAAAAGATAGTAGAAGAACCTCATGATGAGAACAAAATCAATGTTAATCGTGATTTCATAAACTCTAATGCTGGCGGGAAGAACCACCATATTCCAAAAATGGATATGAGGAAGTTTGATGGAAAGGATCCTGTAACATGGATACTACAGATGGAGCAATATTTTGATCTCCATAATGTGCAAAACACACAAAAGGTACGCATTGCAACTTTACATTTAGAGCAAAATAAATTTGTATGGTATCGATGGCTTTGCTCCCGTAAAAAAATTGTCACTTGGTCAATTTTTACGGAGGAAATGATAGCACATTATGAGGATACAAAGAGCAACACCTTCTTTAGCCAATTGATAAATCTCAAAAAAAAGGGTTTAGTGGGGAAGCACATTGAGGACTTCCAAAAATTGAATATAAGGGTAACTGATATTCCAGAGGAACACATGATTGATCTCTTCATAGGTACTTTAAAGGATAACATCCAACATGAAGTTCGCGTTTTGGAAACTGATTCATTGGAGAAGGCATTCAGGTTGGCAAGAAAAATTGAATGTAAAATTATGGCGACAAGGAAGCCTACCACTCACTTCTATAAAGAGGGAAGTGTTGCTACTCCTAGATTTCCACAACCTACAGGGTTGACACCACAACAATTGGAAGAAAAAAGAGCAAAAGGGCTTTGCTACAGTTGTGATAGAAAATACACTAAAGGTCATAAGTGTGCTGAGAAGAAATTATTTTATATAGATTGTGAAGAAGAAGAAGAAAATGAACAAGAAGAGGATATACACCAGGAACCACCCCTAGAAGAGGAAGAAATGAATCCGACCATATCGTGTAATGCACTGGCAGGAATTACCACTCCTCAAACTCTCAAGATAGAAGGACATATAAAGAAGAAAAGGGTAATAGTGTTGATTGATTGAGGTAGCACCCATAATTTTATTCATTATAAGGTAGCCAAGGAATTAAATTGTTTCCTATACCCAGCACCAGAATGTCAAGTGATGGTTGCAAATGGAGGAACTATAAATTGCTCTGGAAAATGCCATAACATCAAGCTGACCATGGGGGAATATGTGTTGACTAGTCCAATGCTTTCCATTCCTATGGGAGGTGTTGATGTTGTACTAGGAGTACAATGGTTACAATCTTTGGGGACGGTAACTTTTAATTTTCAAGAACTTTTCTTGAAATTTTTTTCAGAAGGAAAGGAAGTTGAATTACGGGGTATTGCGGGGAAGCTAGGAAGGATAATAAGCTCTAATGTCATGACAAAGCTTCTAAAGAAATAATAGCGAGGCGTAATTGCACAATTATGCTCACTAGAAGTTCCAATATCAAAATCATCTATTTCTGCAGATCTCCAACAAGTCTTGGACAATCATTCCAAGGTGTTTGAAACTCCCAAAGGACTCCCACCTATTCGTGATCATGATCATGCTATTCATTTGATTCCAGGAAGTGTTCCTCCAAACATCAGGCCTTATAGATATCCTTACTTCCAAAGAGCGAAATTGAACGTATGATTGCAGAAATGTTAGAGGCGGGTATTGGTACACAAGAAGGATGGATCATGGCGAATGTGTCAAGATTATAGGGAGCTCAATAAGCTCACCATTAAAGACAAATTTCCCATTCCTGTGATTGATGAATTATTGGATGAATTACATGGAGCAATTTATTTTACCAAGTTGGATCTTCATTCGGGATATCATCAAATTAGAATGAAGACTGAAGATATTCCAAAAACAACATTTCGAACTCATGAGGGTCATTATGAATTTTTGGTCATGCCTTTTGGCCTTACCAATGCACCTTCTACATTTCAAGGGTTGATGAATTCCATTTTCAAACCCTTCCTTAGAAAATTTGTGCTCATATTTTTTGATGATATACTAATCTATAGCAGGTCTTGGAAGGATCATGTTGAACATGTTGACAGGGTGCTCAAACTATTGCAGGAGAAACAATTATATGCAAAAACATCCAAATGTTTCTTTGGAGTACAAGAGGTGGAATATTTGGGTCATATTGTATCTCACGAGGGTGTTAAATTAGACCCTAACAAAATTAAAGCCATTAAGGAATGGAAAGTCTCGACAACCATAAAGCAGTTGCGAGGATTTCTCGGGTTAACAGGGTATTATCGCAAGTTTGTTAAGAATTATGGGAGAATAGCAGCACCTCTAACAACATTATTGTAGAAAGATGCATTTTCATGGACTCCTGAAGCAACTAAGGCCTTTGAACATCTTAAAGAGGCAATGTGCCTAGCACCGGTCTTAGCTACGCCAGACTTCACAAAAACCTTTATTGTGGAATGTGATGCCTCAGGAAATGGAATTGGTGCAGTTTTAATGCGGGAAGGAAGACCCATTGCTTTTGAAAGTCGTCCAATCAAAGGAAAGTATTTACAGAAACCTATTTATGAGAAGGAAATGTTAGCAATACTGCATGCACTAAAGAAATGGCGAACTTACCTAATGGGAAGACACTTCAAGGTAAAAAATGATCATGATAGTCTTAAACACTTTTTAGAACAAAGACTATCTTCAGAAGAGCAGCAAAAATGGGTCACAAAGATGTTGGGTTATGACTTTGAAATAATCTACAAAAAAAGAAAGCTTAATGTTGTTGCAGATGCACTCTCAAGAAAGAATGAAGAGGTGGAAGCATTGCTTTGTGCCATTTCTATTATCCAACCAAATTGGATAACCAAAGCAAGAGATGAATGGAAGAAGGACAAAGATGTATGGACACTCATTCAAAAGTTGCAGCAAGATCCTAGTACATCTGATACATTTAGTTGGAAAATGATTCCTTATGGTACAAAGATCGCTTATATCTTTGTAAGAATTCCCAACTAAAACAAAAGATTCTTCTGGAATTGCACACTTCTCCTTTAGGAGGACACTCAGGATTTTTAAAAACTTACCACAGGGTGAAGAAAGAATTTTTTTGGGATGGCCTTAAATCTGATATTCAAAGGTTTGTGGCGGAATGTTTGGTTTGCCAGCAGAATAAAGTGGAAACAATTAAGACCCCAGGACTTCTACAACCTTTATCCATTCCAAGTCAACGTTGGGAGGAGAATTCAATGGATTTTATCACAGGTTTACCTAAGTCCGAAGGAAAGAGTGTCATCATGGTGGTAGTTGATAGACTTACCAAGTATGCACACTTTTGTGCATTATCTCATCCATTTAAAGCAAGTACAGTTACTACTACATTTATGGACAGAATTCAAAAGCTACATGGAAGCCCAAGGGTTATTGTGAGCGACAGAGATCCCATTTTTACTGGAAATTTTTGGAAGGAGTTATTTTCTTGTTTGGGTACTCAATTAGCTCATAGCTCATCTTATCATCCTCAATCTGATGGTCAAACTGAGATAGTAAATAAATGTTTGGAAGGATATCTTCATTGTTTTGTATCTGATAAACAAACACAATGGGTCAGGTGGTTACCTCTTGCTGAATGGTGGTATAACACTTCCTTCCATACTACAACAAAAATGACCCCATTTATGGCACTTTATGGATATCATCCACCATCCATCACATCATATTTAAGGGAAAATTCGAAGGTTCAAGCAGTGGAAGATCACATTGAGCATCAGTAAGAAGTTCTCCAACTCTTAAAGGATAACCTGAATTTGGCACAAAATCGAATGAAACAACAGGCAGTCATAGAATTGTTAGTAATTATATAGGGATTTTTCTTTTCCTTTTTCATGTAGCACTTCCCTATTTATGTATAGAGGATGGCTCAACACTCCTTAAGAGTAGGGATGGTGGAAGAAGTCTAAACATCTCAATAGAGAAAGTATGCCCTTATTCTTATTCAATAAATAAAAATCAAAGAGAGTTATGAAGATTTAGGGAAGAACCAACATGATAAAGATAACCGATCATATTAATTTTAGTGAAAATAAAGACAACAAAGTGATATAGATGGTTGTGTCCTTTCCTTTTCTTATCACTACAAAACAATTTCTTAAAATTACATTTTCTCTTGATTTGATGATTCCAGTAACCTTTAATTTTTGTGTCCTTGCATAAATTGTATGTTTGCCTTTAGAAGAATTCACAAAAATCCTCAAATGACCAAATGGCTGATTATGGATCGATGGTTGTGCTGATGTGTTCAATGCCTTTTTGTTTATGTTTTTATATCACAATAATTCTACACAAACGCCTTTTTCTCGACTCGACCCAGCTGGCACGTTTCCAATAGTGCCACGATATCTCCTTTTCCCTAACTCTGCCTCTTCTTCTCGTGCTCACAACATTCAATATTCACCTTTGTCTCAACAACTGAATCTGCCTGAAGTGTTGCTAATCCCAACTCAACCCATGGTGTTTATCTTCTCATTATTATGCCTTTTAGCTTACTCTTCCCTTTTCTCTATGTCGGGTCCCTTACCTGAGCCTTTCTGCCCGTGTTCACTTTCCTTCATAAAAAAGTGTAACTACAAAGAACCCTCGACCTTAAATAAATTCCAATTAACCTTTGAACAACCTCGGGCCTGATCCCTTAATCAAATTTCGGCGATCCAATCATTCTACGTTAGAAGCCTCCTCTATTCTCTGATGCGATTTAATAAAGGGAAAACCACATACACATGGACTTGAAAACCTTTAGGCTTCAGCGTTGACCTGCATCGCATCCGCTTCATTGTTGCACTTCACACTTTAGTGTTTCAACATTATTCTTGAGCACTTATCCTCTTGAGCTTGTGAATTGCGATATTTGATTCAGTCCCATAGCTAGACTTCAATTCCTTTAGATTTAGCTTTGAACTATATCATGTATGCTTCATTGTCGCACTTCGCACTGAGGCATTTTAACATGATTCTTGAGAACTTATACGCCTGAACTTGCGAATTGCGATATCTAATTGGGTCCCACAACCAGACTTCAATCCCTTTAGGTTATAGCTTTGAACTATATCATGTTCGCTTCATTATCGCACTTCTCACTTTGGCATTTCAACATGATTCTTGACCGCTTATCCTCCTGATCTTGTGAATTGCGATATGTGATTGGGTCCCACCAATATCTCAAATCACATATCGGGGAATGAGGTGGAAGTAAGTGCAAGTGGTAAGTAATATTTACGAACTTGCGATGCGAAAAGGTGATGGGTCCTAGTCAATATCGCAAATCAAATTTCGGGGTTCTGTAGGATTCAACAATTTTGTTATGAATGGAGTTTAAAACTGTGATAAGAAAATTGCGATGAAAGGTAAAGGTTTTAATACGGTTAAGTGCAGAAAATGATAAATACTATATCACATATGTAATATATGATATATATATATAAAAGGTTTGTTGTGGTGTGGGAAGAGCTGCAATAAAAGAAATATGTTGAAGATTGCAACAAGAAACAGTGAAGGAGGCATCCTGAAACATCATCTTTGATCCTAGTTGGAAAATAATCACCTAAAATAGATGGGGCCCACACAGGTGATTTTTGTCGCAAAGTCTATTTTTAGACATGTCGATCATATTCTATGAGTTGCAGGATGCTATTTTTGGATGGTTGGTCAAGTTGGAAAAATAGATGGACTTCTATTTTTAGACATATTAGTGCACCTATTTTTAGACTCCCTATCCTAAAAATAGGGAAGTCAAATATTATTTACCCTTAATAATATTTGGACTTTACAAATTATCTTATTCTTGAGCACTTCATTAAGTGCACAGATGTAATATGAGTTGACAGAAGGAAATTATGTTATTCCCCAAGGTTTACTGTTAGAGTTATCGCATAGAGACTGGGCTAGAACTCATGTGACAGAGTTTGGTGGAGTTGGAGAAGTAGTTGGTGGAGTTGTATTTAGTTTAACTCAGTTAGACTCAGTTGAGTTAGTTGTATCTAGTCTAACTAATTGATACACTAGTGAGAGTGGAGGGAATTAATTCACAAATAATAACTCATTAATCAACTGAAGAATACATCAATTAACTATAGTGCATGGACAGTTTCAGTGGAGACCAGTGGAGAGGTAGGTGAAAGAGAAAGTGTGACTATCAGTTGTGACTATAGTGTTTCATTTTTTGCACCACACATTCATTGGAGTTCATTCAGAGCCTTTCTTCAGCAGGGATTGTGCAATAGAGGTAGGCTAGCAGGTGGCAAAGATCGGTGCATGGATTTGCAAGATCGGGCCTGATTAGTGTGTACTGAGAGCTTGTGATAAGCTTTGTATGAGGATTGTTACATGATCTCTATGACATATATTATATACATATATTTGGGGTTTTCAGCTTCAGGCTTTCCCGTTAAACAGTTGTGTTAATGTGTGTGAATTTTTATGGTTTCATGTGTGCATTGCAAATGTGTTAATTTCCGCATGTGATGATCAATGGTGGAATAGATTCTATATTGTGCATGAAGTTAAAATAGTGTGTGATCAAGATAATCTTGGACATATGCATGCGTAGTGCATATAATTTCTACATGGTATCAGAGCGGCTGATCATTGGAGCAGATTACAATTATTGAAGCGGTTGAGTTTTGTGCTGGTGGAATTCGAATTTGCTGCAGTGTTTTCTTGGTGTCGAAGTTGAGCATTCATTGAAATGTCTTTCAACGGATTGTGATTGGAGTATGCCCTTGAGGGTAGCTCGAATTATATTTCATGGAAGGACAGGATGGAGGTAGTGCTGGAGGATAATGGCTTGAAGGAGTTCATAGATGTTGATATTCCTAAACCAGGTTCTAACGATGGAGCCACACTTGACGCATGGAAAAAGAAGGTAGCAAGGTGTCGAAGAATTATGTTGGAAGCTGTGAAGGATCACATTGTGTCCAAAATTCATGGTAAAGCCACTCCATTCTTGATGTGGAAGGCTTTGACAGAATTGTTCCAAAGCAGAAGTGACCAGAGGAAGTTGGTGCTTAAAGACAAGCTAAGGAAAATAAAAATGGAGAAGAATGACACTATTTCGGTATACTTGACAAAGTTTGTCCACTGCAGGGATGAGCTTGGGAGTGTAGGAGTTAGTGTGGATGAAGAAGACCTGGTGAGCTTGGCTCTCCTTGGGCTTCCGAAGATTTGGAATAGCTACGAGGACTCTGTCAATGGTCGGGAGAAACTGCCAGGATGGGAGCGACTTTGGTTGGATCTTGTGCAAGAGAAGATAAGGCGAAGTACCAGGGATGGCTCTTCATCAAATAATGATGATGAAGAGGATTGCGCTTTGTCTGCCAAAGCAAGGAAAGGGAAGGGGAAGAAAAATTCTTCTCAATCCAGTGCGGATGGCAAAGAGCGTGACATGTCAAAAGTGAAGTGTTTTCACTGTCACGAACATGGGCATTTCGCCACACATTGTCCACAGAAGAAGAAGAAAAAGCAGGCTGCTGGAGCTACAGCTGGTGAGGCTCTTTCCTTGCAATTTGAGCTGGACTTCTCATTGATCACATGCATGGTGTCTAGTGCATTGGGATCAGGTTGGTACTTTGATAGTGGTGCTTCCTTTCAAATGACGGGAGATGTGAATCTTTTCAGTGACTTGGTGGAGAAAGATCTCCAGTTGCATGTTGAGTTGGGTGAAAATGGATGATACAACGCGACCGACATTGGTACCATTACCTTTCAGAGGGAGTCAAGTAAACTCATTCTTTGAAAAGATGTAGTGCATGTTCTAGGTTTAAAGAACAATTTAATCTCAGTCGTAATGTTAGAGGATAAAGGGTATGATGTTGTCTTTAGTGAAGGAAAAGTTTTCCTTCGGTACAAAGCAATAGGAGAAGTCAAGAAGGTTTGGATTCGAGCCAAGAATCTCTACAGACTTGAAGTAGATGGGATTTCTACGGAGCTTCCTACTATTGGGAAGTGCGAGAAAGACATGCAATTGAAGCTTGAGAGGGAGTTGGATTTTCATGCAGGTAAGAGTGAACCTTGGGATGTGGAGCAACCACAAGATGAGGTTCATGGAGTGGGAGAAACCACTCATGCAGAGAAATTTTGTGCCAGATGGCCAAAGGGAGCGCATGCATCTATACCACCAGGTGAAAGGTGGGGCGATATGCATGAGTAATCCCAAGAGGAGATTTCTGGGTAGGATTCATTAAGATGGTGTGGATCTCATGAATTGAACATGGCTACAAGGAGCCCACAGAGTAGCAATAGCATGATCAGTTGGATTGATGCAGGCAGATCAAAGTGACAATGTCAGATACTAGAGCGCGGTTCAAAGTTGACAGCAAGTGCAGAGTGCATGGGTGCAAAGTTCAAAAATGCAGTGGTTCCTAAAGACATGTGCAGTTGGTACTAGCAGAAGTCGAATACTTTGATGATATATGCATCAAATTGATTGAGTTGTTTGGAGCCTATTCAGTTTCGGAAGAGTTGCAGAGTAGATGCATGGAGTTGCATGGCACTTGCAAAGGTTGTAGGGTGAATGCATGGAGTTGAATGTCACATGCAAAGACAGTCCTTTCTTGTTGAGAGAGAGTGTTGAATATTGCAACAAGAAACAATGAAGGAGGCATCCTAAAACATCATCCTTGATCCTAGTTGGAAAATAATCACCTAAACTAGGTGGGGTCCACACAGGTGATTTTTGTCGCAAAGTATATTTCTAGACTATGTCTATTTTTAGACATGTCGATCATATTCTATGAGTTGCAGGATGCTATTTGTGGATGGTTGGTCAAGTAGGAAAAATATATGGACTTCTATTTTTAGACATATTGGGCGGAATCTATTTTTAGATTGCCAGTCTAAAAATAGATATGTCGAATATTATTAGCTCTTAATAATATTTGGACTATAAACATTATCTTATTCTCTTGGAGCACTTCATTTAAGTGCACAGATGTGGCACAGGAGCTGACAGAAGGAATTACGCTATTCCTGAGGGTTATGTGGAGCTATTGCATGGATACTTCAGTTAGAACTCATGTGACAGAGTTTGGTGGAGTTGATTGAGGAAGTTAGTGGAGTTGTATTCAGTTTAACTCAGTTAAACATAGTTGAGCTAGTTGTATCTAGTCTAACTGATTGATACACCAGTGAGAGTGGTGTGAATTAATTATTAATTAATTCACTAATTATTAACTCATTAATCAACTAAATAATACATCAGTTAACTATAGTGCATGGACAGTTTCAGTGGAGACCAGTGGAGAGGTAGGTGAAAGAGCAAGTGTGACTATCAGTTGTGACTATAGTGTTGCATTGTTTGCACCACACATTCATTGGAGTTCATTCAGAGCCATTCTTCAGCAGGGATTGCACAGTAGAGGTAGGCTAGCAGGTGGCAAAGATCGGTGCATGGATTTGCAAGATCGGGCCTGATTAGTGTGTAGCGATTGGGTTGTACTGAGAGCTTGTGATAAGCTTTGTATGAGGATTGTTACATGATATCTATGACATATATTATATACATATATTTGGGGTTTTCAGCTTCAGGCTTTCCTATTAAACAACTGTGTTAATGTGTGTGAATTTTTATGGTTTCATGTGTGCATTGCAATTGTGTTAATTTCTGCATGTGATGATCAATGGTGGAATAGATTATGTATTGTGCATGAAGTTAAAATAGTGTGTGATCAGGAGAATCTTGGACATATGCATGCGTAGTGCATATAATTGCTACAAAATATATGGTAAGTTTAAAGGTAAATATGATATTGCTATTAGTGGGTGGGAAGAGCTTCTTTTTAACTATAAAAATTGAATTTTAATAGTTAAAAAGGTGTTTTGAAAGAAATGAAGCGTGGGACTTTATACTCTGGAGAAGTGAAGGGTAAATGAAATGAATGAGGGCAGAAATGAAGTTTTCTCATCATTACACTTTATCAACAACACTTTCCTCTTTCAACTGAACTAAGAAGGCAGATTGATTCCTTTAAAGTTCTGACAGTCAGGATTTCCCTTCCTTTTTCTAGAAATAAATGACAGTCATGGAATATTATTTTCAATATAAATGATCTAAACAGAAATAATCAGTCACCTTGTGATACTATGAATTACAGGATTCTAACATGATCAACCAAGGAATCGGTGGTATTGCATTGGTCTTGAAAGATTTCCAAATTATGGAAAAATATTGTTTGTTGTTAAGCAATAATAGATCTTAATTATTTTCCCTCCCTCTTGAATTCTGTTAACTTAGGATTGACATGCCATTGTTCAATCCTTGCTTGCATTTCTTGAATATGTTTATCTCTGACCTGTACATATGTATCATATTGGACCTTGAGAGAATCAAGCTTTTGTTGGAGTGTTATTACCTGTGACTACCACCTTGTCGTGAGGATGAACCACATTAGATGGTTCGAAACATCGACCTAATCCTAATGATGTGATTAATCCAAAAGACATTTATCTAAACCTTCTTCCTTTCAGTTTCAAGGTTCTACTCTAGTAGGGTGATCTTTTCCTCTTTTTCTTTTAGAAATTGTTTCACTTATGTAGCTTTGTCAATAGTGGTCGAGGAATAGGCGCCAGTGAATTGAGAGTCTACCCAATTCCTCTGTGGGATTTGCGGTAGATCCTTTTTTAATCCAGAAAATAATTCTTCTGACTAATCAAGTTTTCTCTTTTTTCTTCCTCTTTTTACTACAACCTTATGTTGAGGACTGTAGAAAATATCCAATGGAGGGATCTCCTCAATGTTTAAAACAATCTCAAAGGAAGGAAAAGGGGGGATAACTTCAACATCCTTTTCACAATGGCATTTTTTATTAATCTTATTTTCTTTCAAACATTTCTTAGGATTATTTGAATTATATTGAATATTCATCTGATGTGTAACTTTAGTATTTTAGGGCTCATCATTCTTGGAATTGAGATTTTGACTAAACTCTTTCCAAATCTCATCTAATATAGGATCAATCACAAACTCTTCAGCCTGATAACAAGATGAATCCATTGTCCCTTTAGGCTAGGGAGGATATATTAAATGAGAAGAACCACTCATTAGAGGAAATTTTAACTTATGACCTTCTAAGGAAAAATAATAAAATAATAGGAAAATAATAAAATAATAGTTATGAATTTTGGAGGGAAAATAAAAAGCTACTTTTTTTCATTGTATTTGTTGCTTATCTCCTTATAGAATTACTCAAATTTCACGAGCAGACACTCATTGGATGAAAAATTAAATTCCCCATCCAACGAGTACCCATTATTCATACTTTTTAGAACACCGAAATTGATAAAAATTGAAGATACATTAAAAAACGTGTCTCAACACGTTTTTTTAATGTATCCTCAATTTTTATCAATGTGGGTCTTCTCAAAAGTTTGCATAATGGGCATTCGTTGGATGAAAAATTTAATTCCATATCCAACGAGTGTGTACTCATGAAATTTGAGTAAACCTATAAGGAGAAAAGCCAAAAACACAATAAAAAAATACTTTATTTTGTTTTCCCTCCAAAATATTTACATTTACCTCTTTTTTAATTTGAAGAATTTTAATTGGTTTACATATTATGTACATGAAAAATTTCATGGGCACTTTTAGATTAAAATTTCCTCTAATGAATCAAAGTATTATCCCTTGCAATCTTCTCCTGTGGCACCTGCAATAAATCCATAGGGAGATTGGCTATCCTTAAGGCTTTGTATTGTGAAAATTGGGTCGTTTTCATAGGAGTCAAATTATCCTCTGCTCTTTCTAACACTTGGGAATAAGAGGAAGACTACTCAAATAAATCATCTTATTTTTCAACCTCATGAATAAATTGTTTGATATTTTGTGAGGTTGTGAGTTTATTTACTACATCACTGGGGTGATATTGTATATTAGGTACAATAGGAAGGATAAGGGTTTGAATATCCTAGATTTTATCTCCACATACTTATAATTAGCCAAATAAACTATAACAAACTTGGCTGGAAAGGTAGGCCACATTCTCTTATTTGAGTCTTTCAGGACTTTAGAAATACCTTATCCAAAGAGTTTGATAATCCACTTCTCTGCTCAGAAGTTTGTCAGGAATGTATAATGGAAAAACATGAGGGATAGAAAAAATTCCAAAAACCTCATTTTATATGAAATATTCCTCGCCAAACCAATTTATAACTCGTTCAATATGATCTCGAGCCTCTGAGGTCATCCGAGATGCTTTTGAACCAAGCATAATTTGATAAGTTGGAAATATGACTCTATGACAAACTTGGTGAATATGTTGATGATAGTTCAATTCCCATGACACATCATGATAAACATGAATGGGATTTAGATCTTGGAGGGTCCACGTTGGAACAAGGCTCCCTAAGCTGCGTTTCTAGTATAATTTTGTAATAGTTGGTCTTGCATAGGGGTTTTGGGGCAGGTTAAAGCCCCAATGTTTTGTAATAGGTTAAAGGGTAAATCAAGGGTCCGCAAACCACGGTTTGCGGACCATAGGATAGAAAAGTGTTGAGATTCAACAATATGATGGAGCTTAGTGAAAATCAGTCACCTTCATTAGGTGGGCCCGCAGGCTATTTTTAGGTGCATATCTATTTTTAGACATGGTGATCATATTTCAGAAGTTGCAGGATGTTATTTGTGGCTGGTTGGTCAAGTTGGAAAAATAGATGAAATTATATTTTTAGAATATTGGGCGAAGTCTATTTATAGATCGTCAATATAAAAATAGAAGTGATGATTATTGTTAGCCCTTAATAATAATCAGATGATAAACAACAACTTATTCTCTTGGAGCACTTAATTTCAGTATACAGATTTGGCAAATCAGTGGGCTGAAGGAATTACACAATTCCTAGGGTTTACTGGTGGTTCATGCATGGAGTACTTAGTTAGAACTAAAGTGGAAACGTTATGACAGAGTTGGAAGAGTAGTTCATGGAGTTGTATTCAGTTTAACTCAGTTAAAGTGAGTTAAACTCAGTTGAGCTAGTTGTATCTAGTCTAACTGAATGATACACTAGTGAGAGTGGAGTGAATTAATTAGCTAATTAATTCAAAAATAATAAATAATTAATCAACTGAACAAATACATAATTTAACTACAGTGCATGTCAGTTCCAGTGGAGACCCAGTGGAGAGGTAGGTGAAAGGGTGAGATGGACTATATGTTGTGACTATAGTGATGCATTGATTGCATCACACACACATTGAAGTTTCCAATGAGGATTGGGTAGTCAATGCAAGGGTAATTTGAATTCATTCAGAGCTATTCTTCAGTAGGGATTGTGCAGTGGGGTAGGCTATCAGGAGGGCAGAAATCAGTGCATGGATTTGTAGATTTCATCTTGTTAGTGTGTGATGATTGTATTGTACTGAGAGATTGATATACTAAGCTTTGTATGAGATTGTTACATGATCTCCATGATACATAATAAATGATATTTGGGGTTTTCAGCTTCAGGATTTCACATTAAACAACTGTGTTATGTTCAATTGTTTTTATTACTTCATGTGTTTGCAATTGAGTTTATAATTTACACAAAAGATTGACAGTGGAAGGATTCTATATTTAGCAAGAAGACAAATATTGTTAGATCAGGAGAATCTGGATATATAATGCATATGTTATATAATTTCTACATGGTATCAGAGCAGTGTTAATTCTTGAATATTGCAATTATGAAGAATTGCTGAGTTTGTGCTGGTGGAAAATTCTAATTTGCTGCAGAAAATTCTTGATGCGACAGTTGAGTATACATTGAAATTTCTTTCAATGGGTTGCGATTAGAGTATTCCCTTGATGGAAGCTCGAATTACATATCTTGGAAGGATAGGATGGAGGCAGTGATGTAAGATAATGGACTGAAGGAGTTAATTGATAGCGATGTTCCTAAGCCAAATTCTAGTGATGCTACAGGATTTGACACATGGCAAAAGAAGGTAGCAAAGACAAGAATAATTTTGTTGGAAGGTGTGAAGGACCATATTGTGTCCAGAATTCATGGGAAAGCCACTCCATTTGTAATGTGGAAGGATTTTATAGATTTGTTCCAAATCAGAAGCGACCAGAGGAAGTTGGCACTTAAAGACAAGCTCATAAATATAAAAATGGAGAAGGGCGACAATATTCCAAAATATCTCACAAAGTTTGTCCACTGCAAGGATGAACTGGGAAGTGTGGGGATTGTTGTTGATGATGAAGACTTGGTGAGCTTGGCTCTCCTTGGGCTTCCAAAGATTTGGCATAGCTACGAAGACTCTGTCAATGGATAGGAGAAACTGCTGAGATGGGAGCGACTTTGGTCGGATCTTGTGCAGGAGGAGATAAGGCAAAGTACCAGGGATGGTTCTTCATCGAAGAACGAAGATGAAGAAAATTGTGCTTTGGCTGCCAAAGCAAGGAAAGGGAAGGGGAAGAAATTCCCTTCAAAATGTGAAGCTAAAGGCAAGAAGTAGGATTTGTCCAAAGTGAAGTGTTTTCACTCTCACGAACATGGGCATTTCACCACTAACTGCCTACAGAAGAAGAAGAACAAGAAGGCTTCTAGAGCTGCAGCTGGAAAGGCCTTAGCCTCACAATTTGAAATTGATTTTACTTTTATCGCATGCTTGGTTTCAAGAACAATGGGATCGGTGTGGTATCTTGATAGTGGTGCGTCTTTCCATATGGCGGGAGACAAGGAGTTGTTTAGTGATCTGGAGGAGAAGGACCTCCAAATGCATATGGAGATGGGCGACGATGGTCGATATCGTGAGACCAGCATTGGGACCATTACCTTTGAAAGGGATTCAGGTAATCCATTTCTATTGAAATAAGTTATGCACGTTCCAGGTCTGAAGAATAACTTGGTCTTAGTCGCAATGTTGGAAGACAAAGGTTATGACATTCTTTTCTGTGAGGGAAAAGCCTTCCTTCGACATAAAACAATGGGTCAAACCAAGAAGATAGGGATTCAAGTTAAGTATCTCTACAAGATGGAGATAGATGGATATGATGCAATGATGGGTAAAGCAGAAGAAGTGGTGAGTCGGGATGAGGGTGAATTATGGCACAGGAGATTGGGCCATCTTCACCATGGCACTTTGAAGATTTTGCAGCAGATTTCTACTGGACTTCCCAAGGGTACTCTTGCACAGTCAGATAAGTGGCAAGGGATGTACTATGGGTAAGTTTGTGAAGACCACCTTTCATGAGAAGGAGAACCGTGCTTCGGTGATCCTGGAGAGAATTCACACAGACGTGTGTGGACCTTTCTCAGTTGCTTCAATAGAAAACACAGGTATTATGCTATTTTTGTTTATGAATATTCTCGTAGATGTTGGATCTTATTCATGCAGAAGAAGAGCGAAACATTATCAAATTTCTATGAGTTTAAAGCATTGGTGGAGAAGGAGTTGGGGAAGTAAGTGAAAGCTCTATGGAGCGATAATGGTGGTGAATATATCTTGGGAAAATTCAAATACTTCTATAGAAAAGAAGGAATTTGAAGAGAACTCATAGCACCTCATAACCCACAACAGAATGGGGTCACAAATAGGAATAGCAGAATGATCGTGGGTGTTGCACGAGCTATGTTGCATGACCAGGGCCTAACGATGCACTTGTGGGCGGAAGCATGCAACACTGTGGTTTATGTGCAAAACCGTTGTCCTCATAGAGTACTTGGCATGAGTACACCTGAAGAAGATTTTACTAGTAAGAATCTTTTGATATTTCTCATTTGAAGATTTTTGCCCATTCACATTCATGTGACAAAGGACGCTAGGAAGAAGTTGGAGCCGACTGCAGAAGTTGGGATATTTGTGGGGTACACAGAAACACCCCATAATTATCGTGTGTATTTTCCAAACAGTCGAATGACTATGGTGCGATGGGATATAAAATTCAATGAGGTGAAAGCCATGAATTTTTCGCTTGAGAGGGAGCTACACTTGCATGCAGAGGAGGAGCTACTTGTTCCCAAAGATGAGCCTCTAGATTTGGATCAGCCACAGGAGGAGATTCATGGAGTGGAGGAGTCCACTCATGAAAAGCAAAACATAAGAACAAGCAGAAAGCGTACCATAAAAGCTGAGAGACTGAAGCTTGATGCAGCATAGAATGTAGGAGTCCCTACATCACAGCGCAGACAAAGACAGTCATCTGACCAATTTAATTGATACATGTCTCTTATGAGCAAGTGTGTCGTGACAAAGCCATCTTCTTTTGAAGAAGCAGCGCAGGAGCCCACATGGGTAAATGCCATGGTGGAGGAGTATGACTCCATTGTCAGAAACAGTGCTTGGGAGATTGTTCCAAGGCTGATGGGTAAATCATTTGTAGGATCAAGATGGATCTACAAGGTAAAGCAAGCTGCTAATGGCAGCGTCGAGAAGTACAAGGCAAGATTTTTTGCACGGGGCTTCTCACAGATCGAGGGGATTGATTATGAAGAAACCTTTGCACCTATCACACGGTATTCTTCCATAAGGACCATCCTTGCTCTCTTAGCATAGATGGGTTGACACATTCATCAGATGGATGTGAAGACTGTGTTCCTTAATGGGATCATTAAGGAAGAGATGTACATTGAGCAACCTGAAGGATTTGAGATCTTCAGCAGTGAGTCGCATGTGTGCAGGCTCAAAAGAGTGTTGTATGGGCTGAAACAAGCACCTCGTGCTTGGTACACTCGGATCGACAACTATTTCAGCAGATTTGGTTTCACCAAGAGTGAGGCGGATGCAAACCTGTACCAAATTGTGGTGGAGGGTAAGATTTTAATCATTTTTCTTTATGTTGATGATTTAATACTAACGGGTGATGAGAAGGTGATACACTCATGCAAGGAAAATATTGCAAAGGAGTTTGAGATGAAGGATTTGGGCCTCCTTCATTATTTCCTTGGATTGGAAATATGGCAGCGAGAAGGTGAACTATTTGTGTCTCAAGGCAAGTATGCCCAGAAGATATTGGAGAAGTTTCACATGCAAGCCTACAAGCCTATCGACACTCCTCTTCTAGGAAATTCGAGGAAAGAGGATTCTACATTGACAGAACTAGTGGATGCCACTGTTTATCGACAGTTGGTGGGTTCACTCATGTATTTAGTTAATACAAGACTTGACATATGCTATGCGGTGAACCAGCTTTCACAAGCGATGTTTAAGCCTACCAAGCTCTTTTGGAAGGCAGGAAAGCATGTCCTGAGGTATCTTAGGGGCACATCTGAGTATGGTTTATGGTACATACATACGGATGAGGTGAAGTTGCATGGCTTCACTGATGCAGATTGGGCAGGCAGCCCAACAGACAGAAAGAGCACATCAGGAGGGGTTTTCAGTATCGGATCTACAGTAGTTTATTGGTATAGCAGGAAACAAAGATCCATGGCACTCAGTTCAGTGCAATCAGAATACATGGCATCAATTCAAGCTGCATGTGAGGCTATCTAGATGAGGAATATCTTGGTCGTTTTGTTCGGTTCACATTTAGATCCTACAGTTATACATAGTGATAATAAAAGTTGCATTAAACTCTAGATTAATCCTATGTTTCATGATAGATCTAAACATATTGATATCCGGTATCATCATATAAGAGATTGTGTGCAGCGGAAGATCATGTTGCTTCAGTACACTCCTATGGAAGATCAGGATGCAAATATTCTGACGAAGGCACTCACCAAGAGAAAATTTGAATGCCACAAAGGCAGGATCGGGGTGAAGGATAATCCCTATCTTGTTGGGAGGTAGTGTTGAGAATCAACAAGATGATGGAGCTTAGTGAAAATCAATCGCCTTCACTAAGTGGGCCCGCAGGCTATTTTTGGGTGCAAGTCTATTTTTACTATGTCTATTTTTAGACATGTCGATCATATTTCAGAAGTTGCAAGATGCTATTTGTGGATGGTTGATCAAGTTGGAAAAATAGATGAAATTCTAATTTTAGAATATTGGGCGAAGTCTATTTATAGATCGTCAATCTAAAAATAGATGCATGTCGATTATTATTAGCTCTTAATAATAATCCGACAATAAACAACAACTTATTCTCTTGGAGCACTTTATTTCAGTATACATATTTGGAAAATCAAGGTTGAAGGACTGCTAGAATTAGGTTTACATAGTGTTTTCATGTATGGAAGACCAAGCTTAGAAAGAAGTGGAAAAGTTATGACAGAGAGTTAAAGAGTAGTTCATCGCGTTGTATTCATTTAACTGCTTAAAGCAGTGAGTTAAACTCAGCTTGAGCTGCTGTATCTAGTCTATCCTAACGATACACTAGTGAGAGATGAGGACCACTAGTTTATTTATTCAAAATAATTCATTAATCAACTGAACAATACAGCAGTTAACTACAGTGCATGGTAGTTTCAGTGGAGACCAGTGGAGAGATAGGTGAAAGGGAAAGATAGACTATCTGTTGTGACTATAGTGATGCATTGATTGCATCACACACTTAGTGGAGATGCCAATGAGGATTGCGAAATAGCAGGTATTTTGAATCTATTCAGAGCCATTCTCACAGGATTGCTAAGTGGAGTGCAGGCCATCAAGAGGCAGTAAGCAGTAATTCAAGGCATGGATTTGTGAAGCTTTCATCTGCTAGTGTATGCATTGTATTGTATCGAGAGCTGATGTACTAAGCTTTGTATGAGATTGTTACTTGATCTCCATGGTACATAATATATGATAGTTGGGGTTTTTAGCTTCAGGCTTTCCCATTAAACAACTTTGTTATGTGCGATTATTTTTATTGCTTCATTTGTTTGCAATTGAGTTTTTAAATTTCCGTACAAGATTAACAGTGGAAGGATTCTATATTTAGCAAGAAGATAAATATTATTAGATCAGGAGAATCTAGATATATACATGCATATATTATATAATTTCTACACAAAGGCTGAAATGTTATAAATAGATAGAAAGTTGGGTCTAGTAAGTAAGTAAGTCAATATATTAATGCTACGTGTGAATTATTAAGATCCGTTTGGGTTGTTTTGGGTAAGGACTCCTGCTAGTTATGTGCGCGGAGATCCTTAGTCCTGCTGTGTGCGGACCCCGCTAGGCTGTGTGCGCAAGCTATGTTTGGGTTGTAAGTGGATTTCTAATGCTAATGAATGTGGAATATATTTGAAGTACCTTTCTCGTAACCGAATCAATCGTGTTATTATCGTTATATGATAAATCCTCATGGGACAAGAGCGATATCCCTAGTATTCTACGAATAGCTAGAAACAAACATCCATTTGTAAATCATTTTCTACATCATTTGCAATTCATAATTATGATAAACAAAGAAAGAGGGCATGCCCCTACCTTGAAATCCATAATGTCTTGGTAGTCTTTTATCCGCTACTCCAAAGAGGCTACTTCAGCAAGTAGAACCCGGCAATCAAAGACAAACAAAAGAATTAAAAAGAACTACAACATATAATAATTAAGAACAGCTAATCTAACTTAGTGATCAAGGAGACTAAGTATTGAATTATTCAACAAGCACAAGAACAACTCAATGAGAAAAGGAGATCCATATGTATTATCTTTGAATGAAAAGAGTAACTTTACAACTCGATGCCTTGATGTCGTACAAGTTTCTCCTGGGGTCCTGAACAATCGTTCCTCCTTCAGTTTGACAAGCCTCCTCTCTTTAAACCAACATGTAGTTATGGACATAAGGGTGTGATCATTCTCATGCCAACAACAACTAGTGTAAAGAGTATACTCTCTTGAGAATTTCTTCAGCAATTACCATATACAAGGTACAATCTACCATCTCTATACATTTTCCCCTTGAGACTAAAACTTGAGCTCAATTGATAAGGAATTGGAGGTAAGTTCAGTTCCATGAAGAGGGGGATGGATTCCTCTCATGAAGGGATTTGAGCTCCATAGACCAAGGGATAAAGCTCCATGAGTGGAGGGACAAAGCTTGAACTGATCACACCTCTAGAAGCTTCCAGTTGGGAGAATATTTGACCGGATGGGCTTCTGGAACTTACTTTTTCCTTTATTTGACTTTTTACGGAGGTCTGCAGGTTTTATAATCAGAACGTGCAGAAGCTACCATAGGCTATAGAACAAGTATTCGTGGTACCGCAGGCAAGGGCTAGGAAAAGTGCAGAGTTAGACTTTTAAGGGTTTTAATGAGCTTTTCTCCAATTCCAAGAGTTGGGTTAGGAACATTAGGGTTTTTGACTTCTAAGGGAGCATGATATAGGTAATGATGAACCTATATAGATATTCAAATGTCATGGTGAAAAAATAACGTGTAATAGATTTCCCCCTAAAGTGAAAAGTCTAAGGTAGTCCTGAAGAGTGAAGTTCTTTATCATTCTGAGGATTGGATTGTGGACACACCGGTCGAAAACCTGTAAAACCATTCAATACAAGCATATATATGTATATCATCACTGAGGTAGGCATTTCAATACTTAGATAAAAACTAACTAAATATTCTAGTACGGAAATTAATATTAAAATTAAATCAATAGTAAACACAGTATAGGCGCATCCATCTATCATAAATTGTAATATCCAAAAATAGGGAATCTCTACAACAAATAGAATATCTGAAGATATTATAAATTTGGAGATTCAGAAAATCATGAGCTTAGCAATTTAAATCATCTCATTAGATGTAAAATAACACTTCACCAATAGATGTATAGATATCAGCAAGAATATGGCCTTCTTACTCCCTCGCAAGTGGGGAATGCAGCAATATAGGGCATAAAATAGTTAACTTCAGAAAATAACACTATATCTGTGGAAAAGGGGACTTGGATCCCTTAGAATACACATTATATAGCTCACATCCAGAATTGGAGCTAAAACAAATCTTTCTAGGAGGGTTAAACAGATCTCCCCAAACCTAGTGCAGCTAGAAATAGCTTAAATGAGAGATTTGCAACAAACACATAAGACTGCTTTAGAAAGTTACGATATTATGGATAGTAGCAGTATGAAAACATGTAGAATATTGAATAAATACATGTAGATCAGAAAAATAGGTCTACAAATAGTTCTATACAGTGTATAAGAGAGAGTATGAAGACTTTAATGAAGGAAGCCCTCAGGAAGAGGTACTGCAACACTTTATTTCTCTGCAACAAGGATGTATAACGTAATATTTAGGAGTTGTAGCAGCTGTACATTAAATATCAGATGTAATATATATCTTGGCACAAAATATCAGATCTATAACAAATCGGTACACTATATTGTCTTTACTTCACATTCCCCTTGGGGATTTCAACAATACATGAAGTATAGAGAGTAGATCTGAGTTTTACTGCAGTAGATCTGCAGAATGATTTCAGAAAATATGAAGCAAGCACAATATTAAATAGATCAGATCTAAAGTAGACATGGATTAGATGTCTAATCCATGGATCACCATGGTGAAGGAAGGTTCCATCCACTAGAGATCACTTCTCCAAATGAATGCCAAAATGCCCTGAAACTCTGTAATTGGAAATAACATAGTCCAAGAGGATAAAATGCACTGTAAGATTGAAACACAGATTGGCCTGATGCCAAGATCAAAATTTGAAGCCAAAACAGCTAATACACCCTTCCAGGAGGATAAAAGACTCACTCACTAAGAAGAGGCACTAGTATAGTCTAGATCTGAATAGATCTAGGCTCCACTTGCTGCAGCTCACTGAAACAAGTAAACTCCAACATGATTTACACTATCTAAGGGAGATGGAGCTTGGCCATATGCCTGATAGTGGAAGAGAAGTACAATGCCCTCCAAGAGCTACTCAATGGAAGGAGAGAGAATCCCTAAACAGGAAATCCTCACAAGTCTCTGCTAAACAGCCAAGAGAACTCGACTTGTCTAAACAGACAACAAAATCAAATATCATGAAAAACCTTCTCTTAAGCCTTCCCCTTCCTTTCATAATATGAGAGCTAGAGAAACCCTAAACCACCATCAAAACTCTAGCTCCTTTCACATGAATATTCTCCATATAAAACTGCATTGATCAATAAGGAGGTTCAATGCATCTGGACAGTGCTATGATTTGGTCCCGTTGACCCAGTCAATCTCCTCAATCCTCTTTCACATACAAGGGTATTTTATTGAGACAACCCTAAGTTGCCTCTGTTCACACTGGGCATTGATTTATTTTGATATTTTTAGGAGTTTACATGTCATCCTTTACATTTTATTCATCAATTAAGAAAATAAAAACAAAATGAAATATTCCTATTAGCTTGGGCTAATTAGGAATATTACAGTCCTCCCCTCCAAAAACATTGCTTGCCCTCAGGCAACTAATAAGGTGAGTGCTACAAATTCTCCCATGCTCCCATTAGAACATGTACTGCAGAAAATGTGGGAACCTCCTTCCCAAAAGGACACATTCAAACCACGTGCCTCACTCAACATCATGTCTCCCATCAAGATAAAGACAACACCAACAAGTGGGATCATGATTGGCATCAAAACAGGGGAATTATTGATGGTTTCATAAGGTGCTGGTACCAACAATTTCCCAAGGAGTGACAACGCAGTATTTCAAAATGTTGCTTCAGAAAAATATATGGAAAATTTTTTATTGATGCATGGTTAATCATATGAATCAACTAAACATACATGTAATCACAAAACATCTGCCCAAGGCCACATAAGAGATCGTTGTCTCCATCATATGGTTTGGCCCAACACTAGTCATGGAGAAAAATCAAGAGCTTGCTTACTTTTGGAGAAATGCACTACCAAGAGATGGTATGAGCATGCAAATATTGTGTTGCACACACCAAGCTCTCACCATATGTTGGAATTAAGAAGACACATGGATCCATGAATGGATCCTCCATAATAGTTTCGCACACTTCCATGAAGAAAAATGAACCAAGTGCTGCCTGCAAACCCTCTCCCTCATGCTTGGGAACCCAAGACAAGAGGATTACATCATAGTAATAGATGTCCCCATCTACTACCTCATCTTCCTTACCTCCTCTTTTCCCATCAAGTGCATCAAGTGTGAAGTGATCCTATGGATACTCAATCAATAAACCCCAGCTCCAAAGTGGCAATGTTGTTGGCCTATGCAAATAGGCTCCCTCCAACTCATGGCTCCAATATTTGACATGGAGAATGTCAAAGGCATCTCCCATAATGATGCTACATATAAGAAGTCTCTCCCATGGGAAAATCCCCTCTTGAACATATAAGGCCAAGGAGTAGCCCCTTTTCACTGTGATAGTGCCATCTTCTACTCCCCCAACATCATGAAAAATGTGAAAGCAAATCTGCCCTTGCTCTCCCAAGAACATACCAAGCAACAAAATCTTTTGTTGCCTCATCATACTCCCATCATCCAAATCATGTAGTGAAAACATGGTGATTGACATGAATAATGTTATGTCAACACAATGTGTCCATACTCTTTGCTATCCCATGATGCAAGTATCCTGCCACATATCCTTGGAAAGAGGATGATGACCAAACTCTTTCAAGAATAACCAACGCAGCCAAGCCTCCTGCTACCCGGTATCATAGATTTGCAAGTATCTTCCCAGCTCCTTGCTCATCATCCACACCCATACATCCACATGTGGGTGCCTTCCATCTGGTTCTTCCTTAGCACTCTCCCAGGGAAGACTGTCATTTTCCCAAATCAGATTTCTGCTCTTGCATTTCATGGGATGTTGAAATGCAATCTTCTCAAGGATCAATTTGATCCCATAAGGACCAAAATAGGTGGTAGGAAAAAACCTCCCATCATGATGTGTATGGCTTAATAAGTGTCCATCACACACATGAGATATTTTATCCATCTAAATATGTCCTCCATCATCTATCTATTCCTCCTTGAATCCATGAAGATCCAAGTGTGAGAAGGAAAGAGCCTCCTCAAACTGTTGAATAACTTTGCACTTCATGATGTGTTGAAGTGCACCTCCAATGAAATATATCCATGAGATTTCCTCCTCATGCATGGCCTTCCAAAACCAAATAGGCCTTGGATCTGCTGCAGGTAGAAGTTTCTCTTTGAGTTGGGGAGTGCTCATTGAGAAGGTGTCATCTAGAAAGGAGAAAGGGTTTCTCACTTCAAGATGTCCACCATCTACCATTCCTTCCTCCATTGCTTCATGAATGAAGCTGCCATGTGAATGCTCCCATAAGGCATGGTTCCTCTTTTCTTCATCACTACCTTTGTACAGCGTAGTGCAACTCTGTTGCTCCAAATCAACAACATGCAAAGATGTAGATCCATTCATATGATTTGCTGAAATGAAAAGAGATGGAAATTCAAGCATACCTTGGTGAGATGTAGAAGAAAGAGCTCCTTTCTCAACTATGTTGTCTTCCTCCACTGTTGAACATGAAGGCTGCTCCTCCAAGGTTGTGACAGCACTGGTACATGCTTCCTCAAGTGGTGGTGAGGATCTCTCTTCCTCTAGCTGAATGAACTATGATAAAGCTAGAGTCTCCTTGGAGGCTCTATATTTAGCTTTGTATTCAGAAAGGTATTCACTTATAATCTCATATTCCAAGTGTCCTCTATGTCTCTTGTCTTCTCCTCTTTGAGAATAAGAAGTGCATGGCTCTTCCTCTTCTTCAAACCGTCTAGGAGTTTCACTGCAACTCTTCATCTGCTTAACCTCCTTGGAGAGGTCCTTTCTGGATCTGACAACTTATGAGAGCAAGCTCATCCTCTTCATCATCTTGATCTCTTCTATCTTCTTATGGCTGAAACTCAGAGGCTGAGCCAAAGATCATGCTCTAATACCACTGTAATATCCCAAAATAGGGAATCTCTACAACAAATAGAATATCTAAAGATATTCTAAACTTTTAGCTTCAGAAAATCGTGAGATTAGAAATGTAAATCAGCTCATTAGATGTAAAATAACACCTCACCAGTAGATGTATATATATCAGTAAGAATATGGCTTTCTTACTCCTTCCCAAGTGGGGAAATGTAGTAATATATGGCATAAAACAGCTGACTTCTGAAAATAACACTATATCTGTGGAAAATGGGGAATTTGATCCCTTAGAATACACAGTATATAGCTCACATCAAGAACTGGAGCTAAAAAAAATCTTTCTAGGAGGGTTAAACAGGTCTCCCCAAACCTAGTGCAGCTAGAAATAGCTCAAATAAGAGATTTGCAGCAAACACATAAGGCTGCTTCAGAAAGTTACGCTGTTATGGACAGTAGCAGTATTAAAACATGTATAAGATTGAATAAATACATGTAGATCAGCAAGATAGGTCTACAGATAGTTCTATACAGTGTATAAGAGAGAGTATGAAGACTTTAATGAAGGAAACCCTCAGGAAGAGGTACTGCAACACTTTATTTCTCTGCAAAAAGGATGTACAACATAATATTTAGGAGTTGTAGCAGCTGTAAATTAAATATCAGATCTAGGACAGATCTTTACACAAAATATCAGATCTATAACAGATCGGTACACTAGATTGTCTTTACTTTACATTCCCCTTGGGGATTTCAGCAATACATGAAGTACAGAGAGTAGAGCTGAGCTTTACTATAGCAGATATGTAGAATGATTAAGAAAATCTAAAGCAAGCACAATTGTTACAGGTCAAAATACCTCCTCATCAGCTCAGAGGAGAAGATAAATATGGAAGGAATACAAAGACCTAAACTACACCTATTTCTGCCAAGGTAACGCCTCACTATAACAACACAGGAGCGTTATAACGTAGCTGATCAGTGAATAGGCCGTGTTAGTGGCTAGGGAAACACTTTTTTTACAATATAGGGCATCATTACCTGTTTTTTGAGTTTGGGACGGGAAAAACCCGCGGAGAATGATTTGAATTTCCAGTTTTTTCTCACAAGAAAGTCAGTACAAAAAGGAAACTACAAAGCACTAATCTCTTATTGGGACTTGCCATAAACAAACGAACTCTCAAGGAAGGAAAAAGCATGGAAGTTGAGGAAACATCTTGGTTTTTTCTATTCAGAACTGGTGGAAAGAGAAGGGCAATGATTTCTCTCTCCATCTCCTATAAAATGGAGTTGTAGGCTCTTGGTTCAAGGTCGAAGGATTGCTAAAGTTTTGAATACTTGTGAAGTAGAGATAACTGTTGTAGTGTGAAGGTCAAGAGTCAAAGAGGTTCATTGAGAACTTGTTGACCAAGACATCACCACTTTGAGAGATAGAGAGATTGGAAGGCTGAGGAGGGCTTGGTACAACCGACGGTTGTAATCCTCCTTTTTATAAATCAATAGAGCTATATCTATTTTTTCCATTCTATGCGTTGATATTGCTATTATTATTTAATCACTTATATAGCATGAGATGAATGGCTTATATGTGCATAGTTTAAATGTTTATTATATATTGAATTAATTTATAGGAAATGTATGTTATGGTAGAGATTACACGGATGCTTTGATTGATTGCAGAGTCGAGATTTGGAGCTGGTGAAGAAGGATCCCTGCTTCGCTGTTCAGTGCTCTCCAAAAGACTTCAAGATCATTAGAGAGGTAATCTTCCATCTTATTCCATCAATTTTTTTTAAGTTAATATTAACATGTATGTGCCATCTTTGTGAAATATACAGCTAATATTATTGTCTGCCTCATGCACCGGAAAGCCCTGAGAGGGATATTCGATAACCAAAAACCCAATAATTTTACCCTATAGCAGAATTAGCGACTCCACTGGGGAGTTTCCCCATAGTTTCCAGACTATTTCTTTCCTCCTTTCTTCTTTCCTCTGCTTACAAACCCTTCCGACCAGTATTTATGCCCAGTAGACATTTCAAAAGCTTGCAGAGTTCAATCATGTTTCTGTTTGACCATCTGAAGAACTTTACCCTGGCTAACACTACCTCTGTGGGTTTTCTAGTGTGTTATAACACTGCCTCTGCTTAAATATAGTGTGTTAGTCTCTGGATTAATGTTGTCTTTACTCAGAGACAGTTTGTTACTCAACCAAAATTTGTTTTTCACTGCTGTGATTGTGTTTTGGTTGTGAAGTTTTTTGGCCATCAGTATCTCTCCTTGACTGAATCCCTGTGCTTGTTTACTAAGATGGCATTTCTATTTGTTTGCTCTTGTTTGAAAATTTAGTGTCAAAATCATTTACTTTTTAGAGAAGAATTTTTTTTTTTAGTCTTTCTGCATCTAGCTGAGTTAATTCTGAAAATTTCAGTTCATAAACTGTTAAGAAGAGGTAGATAGAAGTCTGAATCTTTAAAGTTGAACTATGCTATTTGAATGTGAGTGAATCGATGTTGAAAAGAAACCTCTCCTTGTAGAAATACTCTTCATCGAATTGAATATTTAGAGCATATTTTGCATGGTTTCTTGAGTCAGAGTCTCATTACATTTCATACGTCCACTCCCCCTCCGCAAGACTAATAATCAAGTACACTAAGAATCAAGCGATAATAAAATCAATCACATTACTCTTTTTGAGGTCACACCAACAGTAGTTCAGGCTAGGATCTTGGGTTAGGAAAAGTGAGAAAATCACCCAAGATCTCAAAACTTGAAACTAGAGTCATTAACGAGCGAAATCCTACTGCACTCATATTATCGGGACCGTTCCTTTATCGGAGCTCAGTGCGAGAGAACACTTGGGTGCACAAGAAGGTAGCCCGCCTTCGACTGCATCTGGTGGGTGTGTTATATATTGGGGTTCCCTTCGGGGATGTCGAAACTAGATCGGGGATCTAGGTATTCTGCCCATATAGCATGCTTTCCTTGACCATGGACCCCCCTGATGATGTATGTGATTTGAGGTATCTTTAGTGGCCATAATTTTTAGGGACTTACACAAGGTGACTAGGACGGGCTGTCCTAGTATTGGAAATAGACGGACCCACTCTGTCTTCGGTCTTTAGGAGGGTACTCGTCTTCACGAGAGTGCTTACACTTATCGTCTGAGGTTCGGGTGAAGCTCTAGAGTGACCGTAACTGTACTTTTTACCAACCCTCTCTGTATACTATTGTGATACTGGATTTCATCACCAGCAAGTAGTAGTACTCAGACAGGGCCCCCTATTTTGGCTGCTTGCTGATTGATTTTGTAGAGTCCTTTTTTCTTTTTTAGGTGTGTGGTTACTGTCATTGAGACTTTATAATACATCACAATTTATTAAAATTTGTTAAAACTAAACAAGTCACCATGGCGTCATCCGACCCACGCCGTCTGTCTCAATGATAGCAAGGTCTACCTCCTCTGACTCTTGAGGAAGAACTAAACCTTGGTGAACCCGTGCCTTCTGCGGAAGAGAAGTTTCCATTGACAAATCCTGACTTTCACATAGCCTCATATCATACGGAATTTTTGGAGGACCCTTTCATGGAAGGGGTTGTACCTCATTACAATCCTCCACTCACTGATCCGTTGGGGCTTGTGATAGTTCAGATTCCAGCATGCCAATACATGTCTTCGACCACACAAACATCCAATTCACAACCAGCATCCACAGGGTCAATGCCAATGGCAACCCTCCCAGGTTCGCCACCATCCTCCCCACCGGTCGTCAGTTCTATGCCATCACTTGGTAACCCCAGTAGTCAACATATACCTAATCCCAATGCTACGATCATCACAACTGTCAGTAGCTTTCCGAATCCTTCGGGATCTACTCCTACCGTGACCACGTTGGGACCCACGGTTTCTCCTCCCACGAGTGTGACTACTTCGGTTCCTTTTAGCGACCCTTTTGGTTGGAACCCTTTGTTGAATTCAAACCCCTTGGCCACTATACCAGGGGGCAGTGTCACCAGCACGCAGGTAGTAGGGAACATTTCACTTCCCCTACAATCCTTAGGACAAATGGGACAACCTATTGTTAATACCATTCCCTTAAGTGGTTCAAATATAGGTGTAGGGTCTATGCCGTTGCCGAAATATGCAAGTAGTAGCATGCCTCCGAGAAACTCTATTTCATCCATATGGACTAACCCACCCCAACCTCCATCAGGAATGGGAGGGCACTTTTATACTGGGGGCAACCAACCGTTCACCCCGTAATACAATATGCCCTATGGGCAGCAACCATATGTCCCTACCCCTCCACCTATAGGAATTTTTTATCAAAGTCCTACTTATCCTCCTGGTAACACATTGATGGGTGGACCCTATGGTCTAAATCGTTAGCCCATACTTCCTTGGTTAAATTCGAGGGAAAATCCACAATTTCCATTTTTGGCAGCTCTGGACATCCCCGACATCCATAAACTGACTAATGATCCCATCAATCACAACCCGCTCTGGCCTCTAGTACCGAACAAGATTCCTTCTAACATCTCAAATTTCGATGGGAAACAAGGTGACAACCCAGCCGCACACATCACTACCTTTCATCTATGGTCTATATCCAATTCCATGGTGGATGATAGTGTCTGGCTTCGATTTTTTCCCTGCACCCTTACAGGCAATGCTGCCAAGTGGTATATTGAATTACCACGTGCCGTCATCAACACTTTTGGCGCTTTAGCGACAAAGTTTCTAAAGAACTTCCAATTACCAATCATATTTGAAACCGGAATGGAACTGTTAACCTCCTTGCGCCAAGACACCGCCACCCACATCTCCGATCACATTCATGAATGGAGACATAGGAGGAGGCTAGTCAAAGTGCCAATCCCAGATCATCTCTTAGCTAATTGGTTTTGTAAGTCTCTCTTACCCCACATCTCTAAAGACATTGGACTTTCTGGTGCAGTTACAGAAGATCAATGCATTCGTCATGCCCAAAATTTGGATTTAATCTATTCACAATCTGGCACGCTATATGATTTTCTCCCCAATGCCCATGGTAACCCAAATCCTCCAGCTACTCAGAAAACCAGAGCTCATGCCGACAATCTCTGTTGTAGCCACAAAATAGTCTCGGGGGCAAGCCTCCCAGCCATCTTCGGCTGCCACCACCCCTCACCAAATGACTACTCTTCCTACCGCTGAGGTAAATTCTATGCAAAATTCACAAAAACCTAGTGGGAAAAATAAGAAGAACAAGAAAAAGACATCTTCTTCGGAAGAGTAGTTGGATAATCAGAATAACCCTAATGAGAAAAACACTGCAAAAAATGACAAAGGGAAGGATAAACCCATGAAATTTCCTTGCAAGATTTGTGTGGAGGACCACTTGACATACAAATGTCCTTGGCTGCAGGAATGCACCGATTTTATCGCAAAAAAGGATTATGGGTGAACACTTGTCGTTCTTCATAATCCCTTCCCTAATCAATAGCAGCAACATCAACACATGGTTGACAACCCACCACAGCCCCAGCAACGGGGCAATGGTGGTTCACATCCTTCCAGAGAAGGACCATCTGCCATTTATGGCATCGAGAGTGTTGAACTTCAAACACGAGCCAAGCTTTATGGAAATCCTACCATAGATGCTCAAGAACCTGGTACTAGTTCAAATCCATCACTGCCCAACGATTTGCATATCGAACGGCCTACTGCTGACCCCGTGATTTGTCCCACCAAAGGGACACTTCGACGCATGAATCATAACACCTCTACACATGCAACCCAAAACTACAATATTGTAGAAGATTTGGCGTAGGCACCGTCAGCTATGTCTGCTCTCGAAGTATTGCAAACATGTCCAGCACAAATGAAAGCCTTGCTTTTGGCCATTAGTGGAATAGACCCCCAGGATTCCATGCTAGCTATCTTTGATATGGAAAAATATAAACCTCACCTCTCACACCAACTCACATTCTAGGTGCAGGTTGTGTCGAAAGGGAGACCAATCCATCGCACTGTCATAGACGAAGGTGCTTCGACCTGCGTTATGTCATAAGCTTGCTGGCTCAATTTAGGTTCTCCTACCTTAACACCATTGTCGAATTCCCTCAAAGCTTTCGATGGCCACACGTTCCTCCCAAAAGGATACCTTGCTAGCTTTCCCATCACTCTGAGTGGGAAAACGGTAACCATGGACGTTGAAGTCGTAGAGCGCCATTTCGACTATAATCTGTTGCTTGGTCACAGTTGGTCTTATGCCATGACCGCCATTGTTTCTTCGATCTTCCGACTCATCCTATTTCCATTGGATGGGAAAATAGTCACAGTGGATCAGTTATCCTTCTGCACCCCTGATTATACCACGTTACCAAGAAGCATTGTACCCCTAATAGGAGGCTTTCCTGACTCTTACATCAGTAACGGTACCAGTCTTTTGAAGGCATCTTCCCTACTGGGTTGTTTTCCTCTCCCGCCACCATAGACCTTAAACACGATCGCAATGATATCCACCACTTTGGATGGCTCTATTGACCCATGGATCATCCTGAAACCTTCAGACATTGATTCCTACAGAGATCAGATGCCGCTCTCACCAGCCGAGTTGGCTTACCAAGCCATCCAAATCACACTTGAACCCTCCACTGCTATGGTTTCTACCAAAGGTACAAACCTCCGACCCATCACAGTTCTCTCTAAGGATCTCCTCAATGAAGTCTTGCCTACAGACAAAGCTATTCGAGAGATCATGTCTCTAGAAGAATGACCTTGGGGAGAGTTTCACCATCGCACTTCGATGATTGACTCGGACGTGATAAAAACTCAAATCCCATCCTTTAACCCACCTGAGATGGTTCCCTCTGCTTACACGACTGTTCAAACTATCGATTCAGAAGGCAACATGGGTAATATTTCTAAGACAATGCTCATTGATATCTAGGTCAAAACGGGTATCGTGGAAAACATTTAGATTGGAGCCGATTGCAATCCTGAGGAAATTTCATGCTTCACATCCCTTTTCAAGGAATTCGGCGATGTGTTTGCTTGGTCTTATGACAAAATTCCTGGCATAGATCCATCTATAGTCGAGCACGAAATCAAGATTTATGACAATTCCAAACCAATTCGGCAGTGACTTAGACCTGTCCACCCGTGCAAAGCAGCCGCCATCAAAATTGAGGTAGAAAAAATTTTAAACGTTGGTGTCATCTATCCCATTCCTTTGACGGAATGGGTTTCCAATCTGGTTCCCGTCGATAAAAAACAAGGCACCGTTCGATTTTGTGTTGACTATCACAATCTGAATGCCACTTGTCCCAAAGACAATTATCCTACACCGTTCATAGATCAGATTCTCGATGATTGTGTGATCCGAATGGAAAATGGCATCAACTCATGGTATTCATCTACCCATGTTATCCATCTACCCATGGAATTTACCCATGGTATTGTAAATGGCATCGACCCATGGTATTCATCCACCCATGATATTTATTCACCCATGGTATTATAAGTGACCCATGGTATGTATCCACCCATGGTATTCATCCACACATAGGATTTACCCATGGTATTGTAAGTGGTATCTACCCATGGTATCCACCTACTGTATTTGTATCTCAAAAAAGGTAATTATCAGAGCGGTCTACTTTTTCTCGATCCTTCTTTGCATGTCCCCAACGAGGTCGGGGTATAAGGAGCTAGGGCTTGATCTGGTGGAACCTTTGCAAGATCAGCCTCGCAAACCTCGACAGACGCCCATGGGGGACGAAAAGAAAGATGAGGGAGCAGGAGATCCTATCAAAATATTGCTCGAGGAGGCCCTCGAAAAACAAAGGAACGCGATGATGGATAACTTTGTTCAGATCCTTCAACGGCTACCCACCAGCGGCGCATCTGCATCCAGCAGCCACTCTAGAGGCGCGACTCCTTTTAAGGTACAAGTAAATTTTGACATTCCCATATTTGAGGGTCAAATAGACGCAGATGCCGTAGATAGATGGTTGAATCTGTTAGAAGGATATTTCTCGGTTCATGACTTTTTAGACCGGGAGAAGATTATTTTTGCACTCCTCAAAGCTACCCCCCATGTTAAGGACTGGTGGGAAACCTACTGTGAGAACAAGGACCAGACAGAACCCTCTCTGTTCTCGGCCGTACCAACTTGGAATTCTTTCTGAGACGCCGTCAAGGAACAGTACTATTCCGTGGGGAGCTATGAGGACAAGTACATACAATGGACCACGCTGCGACAACAAAGGGATCAAGATGTGCATGAGCTGACGAATCTGTTCCATACCCTGCGCACAAAGTTGGGTAAGATTCAGAGAAACATATGGTGCTAAAGTATCGCAGCTGTCTACACAAATACATTCAGGAGGAAATGGAGTTCCTTGACATCTCCTCGCTTGGTACGGCATACCGGTATGCTGCCAAGATTGAGCAGAAATTCAAGCAAAAGAAGCGAGACTTTGGATCTGCGAATCAAAAGCAAGGGAAAGGTGCTTCCAAACCGCAGAACAAAGGACCGAGCCAAGGCATGGCGGCTAAAGAAAACTCATCGAAGCCACAAGAAAAGAACAGCACCGCAAAGCCAAAGAAGGACACGGGAAAGTGGTGTGAGTTCCATAAGAGCTCCACTCACAACACAAGTGAGTGTCGGGCCAAGCAGTCGCTAGTGGCCGAGATGAGGGCTTCTGAGTCAGATGCATGCTCTAACTCCGAATCAGAAACCTGAAAAGGTGAATGAAAAAGGGAAACAGATTATTGATGCGGAGCCCAACGCCACTGTTGCCACTGCAAAGATCCAAAAGGAGGAACCGGAAGATCCAGAGGAGGAGGAATGTCTCTTCCACTCCCAGATGTGGGTAAAGGGCTCCCCGGTACAGTTCATTGTCAAAAATGGGAGCCAAAAGAACCTCATTTCAGCAGACGCCGTGAAGCGGTTGGGCTTGCCGACCACAGCTCACCCACATCCATACACCATCGGGTGGCTTCACCAAGGACGAGATCTCCGCGTCAGCCAGCAGTGCCGCCTTCCCTATAGCATCAAACCCTTCACGGATGAGGTATTATGTGACGTTGCTCCTATTGATGTTTCTGATGTATTATTAGGACAACCATACTTGTGGAAGCGTCATGCTGTGTATGAGTCTCGACCTCGTGCTGTTATTGTTACTTTAGGAAATAAGTTGTACAGGATACCAGAGGTACCACCTCCTGCCGCTATCTCTTTGGTTACTGCAAAACAATGCAGTAAGCTCATTTCCCAAACCAGGAAATTCGTTTTCCTGATGATCTGCCCCAAGGGCAAGAAGAAGACTGTGGCCATGACCTCCAGACAGGGCTCCTCTACACAACAACAACAAATGGATAAGGTTGTGGAGGAGTACGGGGACATATTCACCTCACCCACAGGGGTTCCTCTGCACTGTCAGGTCAAGCACCCGATTGATCTGACCCTCGGTGCGCCGCTACCTAATGGACCGATCTATCGGCGCTCTGTTCTGGAGAATGATGAAATCAAGAGGCAGATTCAGGAGCTGTTGCAGAAAGGTCACATCAGACCAAGTTCATCGCCCTGTGGGAGCCCGATCGTGTTGGTACAGAAGAAGAATGGGACGTGGAGACTATGTATTGACTATCGGGCGCTGAACAAGATCACTGTCCGGAATAGGTACCCAATCCCACGGATTTATGACCTTCTGGACCAACTCAAAGGTGCAAAATATTTCAGCAAGATCGACCTGAAGTCTGGGTATCACCAGGTACCAATTGAACCCTCCGATGTGTGGAAGACTGCCTTCAAAGCCAAGGAAGGCCTTTTCAAATGGCTGGTCATGCCTTTCGGGTTGACGAATGCTCCCACCACCTTCATGAGGATGATGGATGACATCTTGCAGCCATTCACCAACTCATTTGTAGTGGTGTACTTGGATGATATTCTGATCTTCAGCCAGACTTGGGAAGAGCACCTTCACCACATCCGACAAGTCCTCCAAACCCTGCGGAAACACAAGTTGTGTGCCAATTTGGAGAAGTGCACTTTTGGCATGACCCAGGTTCAATATCTGGGATACATTATTGATGAAAGGGGGGTGCATGTGGATCCGGCCAAGATCCAAGTCATTCGGGATTGGCCAGCCCCAACCACTATAACAGAGCTTCGCAGCTTTCTGGGTCTTGCTAATTTCTATCGGAGGTTCGTGTTGGGATTCTCTCATATCACTTGGCCCTTGAGTCAAGTCACCAAGGGAGGAGTGAGAGCAAAATTTTTTTGGTCGGAACCTCAACAGAAGGCGTTCACAGAATTGAAAAATCGCCTCTGTTCTGCCCCAGTGCTCACTTTACCAGACTTGCAACAGCCATTTGAGATCGAGACAGATGCCTCTGACTATGCTATTGGGGTAGTTCTTACTCAACAGGGACATCCAGTGGCATTTCATAGTGAGACATTGTCTGACACAGTTCGCAAGTACCCCACATATGACAAAGAAATGTACTCCACTGTGCAAGCTTGTCGACAATGGAAGCATTACATTTTGGGGAAGGAAACAATCATCCACACAGACCACAGGCCCCTGCAGTTCATACAGACACAAGGGAAGTTGCAGAATGATCGCCATCAGAAGTGGTCTACATATCTGCAACAGTTTCATTTAAACATCAAGTATAAGAAGGGTAGCACCAATCATGTTGCAGACTGCCTCAGCCGACCACCGATCGTGGCGCTCACCACTGTGCTCAACTCTTGTGGGCACGAGACTTCTGATTGGCTGCTTCTCTATGAGAGTGACCCAAAATTCGGCCAAACTTACAAGGCACTCTTGGGGGGTACACAAGTTCCAAATTTTCACCTCCAAGATGCACTTTTATGTCACATGGGACACCTTTGTGTTCCTTCCAGCGAGCGTGCCAAGATGATATGGGAAGCACACTACAGTCGAGTCGCTGGGCATTTCGGGGTCGAGAAAACAGTAGCAATCCTGCAGAAGTATTTCTATTGGCCGAACCTTCGAAAGGATGTTGAGAAGCACATCAGATCCTGCACTGCTTGTGCCATTGCCAAACCGACCATCAAGAAGCAAGGCCTATATACTCCTCTACCAACCCCTAGTCGACCTTGGGAATCCATCTCCATGGATTACATGTCGGGCCTGCCTTCTACTAAGCAGGGAAATGACTGTGTTTTTGTGGTCGTCGACAGATTCTCGAAGATGGCCATTATGGCGACCTGCAAGAAGAATATCACAGCAGAAGCCACTGCTAAACTCTTCTTTGAACGAGTGTGGGTGCACTTTGGGATCCCACAGTCTATCATATCAGATCGGGATAGCAGGTTCCTCGGCACATTTTGGTCCAGCCTCTGGTCGATGTTGGATACCAAGCTCACCAAGTCCACAGCTTTCCATCCCCAAACAAATGGCCAGACAGAGGTCGTCAATAGAATGATTGTACACATTCTGCGCATGTACAATTCAAAGCATCCTCGCACATGGGACGAGAGCCTCCCTTATGTACAACATAGTTATAATCGAGCTCTCCACAGTTCAATCGGCCATAGCCCCTTTCAGGTGGGCTTGGGATTCCAGCCACTATGTCCTATTGATGTAGCCATACCATTTGCAGCTGCTCAGGCCGATTCAGCTCATGTCCAGTCTGAAGTTGACAAAGAAAGTAGCTTCATCGAGCGCATTCAACACATCCGCCAGCAGGTTCATGATATATTGGACAGAGCCAATGCCAAGTACAAGCAACACCATGATCAACACCGGGTGCCACACAACTTCCAGGTGGGCGACAAAGTATGGCTACATTTGCAGAAGGAGCGCCTCACTGGACCCCACTGCAAGCTTCGCCCGCTCCGATACGGGCCATACACAATCACCAAGGCTGTAGGGAACAATGCCTTTGAGCTTAGTATTCCTCCATTCCTTGGTCTGCACCCAATCTTCAATGTGGATCGCCTTCGTCCTTACTTCCCACCTCTACTGGACACCTCGGACATTGCAGAACAACTCACACCAACAGAGTTAAATCCAGACTGCATGGAACAGGCCACCACAGATTGTATCATGGACATGCAAATCAAGAACACTCGCCAGCAAAAGATCCAACTATATCGGGTTGTCAAAGCTGGCCAACTCCTGCACCAAGGAAAGTGGTTCACCGGGGACCAAGTTCAGCAGAAATTTCCTCATCTCATGGAGGAACTTAACGCAATGAGGACCATTGCTTCCTAAGGGGGGAGGAATGATCCAGGTGGATATTGGTGGTCACCCGCCTATTCCACTTGGGGCCCCACCATTGTCTATTTCAGTTTTTCAGTTTCGGCACAGTTTACTATTTTTAGCAGTTTTTCGGGTCCTAAACTTCCGGAACCGTTTTGAGGCCCTAAACGACGTTTTTTGGGAAAACGGAGAGCAACATGGGTCCATGGACCGATGTTGCTCATTCCAAATTTGTATTCCTCGGATAGATCTTTCTAACGAGGTATGGTACGCGTCAAACGGAGATCGTATGCCAAAGTTACGCGCCTGGGAAGTTGAAACACCAATTTACCCAAACGGGGCCCATAGTTTTGGCGCTTCATCTCCTAGGGTTAGGGTTTTGGCTGTTTAGGATTTCCCATTGTTTCTAAATAATAAATAGGCCCTCTGAGCCTCATTGTTTCTAAATGATAAAAAGTAGAGAGGCCCTTCTGAACTTGGTCACTGGTGAACCACTTTCCTTGGTGCAGGAGTTGGCCAGCTTTGACAACCCGATATAATTGGATCTTCTGTTGGCGAGTGTTCTTGATCTGCATGTCCATGATACAATTTGTGGTGGCCTGTTCCATGCAGTCTAGATTTAACTCTGTTGGTGTGAGTTGTTCTGCAATGTCCGAGGTGTCCAGTAGAGGTGGGAAGTAAGGACGAAGGCGATCCACATTGAAGACTGGGTGCAGACCAAGGAATGGTGGAATACTGAGCTCGAATGCATTGTTCCCTACGGCCTTGGTGATGGTGTACGGCCCGTATCGGAGCGGGCGAAGCTTGCGGTGGGGTCCAGTGAGGCGCTCCTTCTGCAAATGTAGCCATACTTTGTCACCCACCTGGAAGTTGTGTGGCACCCGGTGTTGATCATGGCGTTGCTTGTACTTGGCATTGGCTCTATCCAATATATCATGAACCTATTGGCGGATGTGTTGAATGCGCTCGATGAAGCTACTGGCTTTGTCAACTTCAGACTGGACATGAGCTGAATTGGCCTGAGCAGCTGCAAATGGCATGGCTACGTCAAAGGGGCATAGTGGCTGGAATCCCAAGCCCACCTGAAATGGGCTATGGCCGATTGAACTGTGGAGAGCCCGATTATAACTATGTTGTACATAAGGGAGGCTCTCGTCCCATGTGCGTGGATGCTTTGAATTATACATGCGCAGAATGTGTACAATCATTCTGTTGACGACCTCTGTCTGGCCATCTGTTTGGGGATGGAAAGCTGTGGACTTGGTGAGCTTGGTATCCAACATCGACCAGAGGCTGGACCAAAATGTGCTGAGGAACCTGCTATCCCGATTTGATATGATAGACTGTGGGATCCCAAAGTGCACCCACACTCGTTCAAAGAAGAGTTTAGCAGTGGCTTCTGCTGTGATATTCTTCTTGCAGGGCGCCATAATGGCCATCTTCGAGAATCTGTCGACGACCACAAAAACACAGTCATTTCCCTGCTTAGTAGAAGGCAGGCCTGACATGTAATCCATGGAGATGGATTCCCAAGGTCGACTAGGGGTAGGTAGAGGAGTATATAGGCCTTGCTTCTTGATGGTCGGTTTAGCAATGGCACAAGCAGTGCAGGATCTGATGTGCTTCTCGACATCCTTTCGAAGGTTCGGCCAATAGAAATACTTCTGCAGGATTGCTACTGTTTTCTCGACCCAGAAATGCCCAGCGACTCGACTGTAGTGTGCTTCCCATATCATCTTGGCACGCTCGCTTGAAGGAACACAAAGGTGTCCCATGTGACATAAAAGTGCATCTTGGAGGTGAAAATTTGGAACTTGCGTACCCCCCAAGAGTGCCTTGTAAGTGTGGCCGAATTCTGGGTCAATCTCATAGAGAAGCGGCCAATCAGAAGTCTCGTGCCCACAAGAGTTGAGCACAGTGGTGAGCGCCACGATCGGTGGTCGGCTGAGGCAGTCTACAACATGATTGGTGCTACCCTTCTTGTACTTGATGTTCAAATGAAACTGTTGCAGATATGTGGACCACTTCTGATGGCGATCATTCTGCAACTTCCCTTGTGTCTGTATGAACTGCAAGGGCCTGTGGTCTGTGTGGATGATTGTTTCCTTCCCCAAAATGTAATGCTTCCATTGTCGACAAGCTTGCACAATGGAGTACATTTCCTTGTCATATGTGGGGTACTTGCGAACTGTGTCAGACAATGTCTCACTGTGAAATGCCACTGGATGTCCCTGTTGAGTAAGAACTGCCCCAATAGCATAGTCAGAGGCATCTGTCTTGATCTCAAATGGCTATTGCAAGTCTGGTAAAGTGAGCACTGGGGCAGAACAGAGGCGATTTTTCAGTTCTGTGAACGCCTTCTGTTGAGGTTCCGACCAAAAAAAATTTTCTCTCGCTCCTCCCTTGGTGACTTGACTCAAGGGCCAAGTGATATGAGAGAATCCCAACACGAACCTCCGGTAGAAATTAGCAAGACCCAGAAAGCTGCGAAGCTCTGTTATAGTGGTTGGGGCTGGCCAATCCCGAATGACTTGGATCTTGGCTGGATCCACATGCACCCCCCTTTCATCGATAATGTATCCCAGATATTGAACCTGGGTCATGCCAAAAGTGCACTTCTCCAAATTGGCACACAACTTGTGTTGCCGCAGTGTTTGGAGGACTTGTCGGATGTGGTGAAGGTGCTCTTCCCAGGTCTGGCTGAAGATCAGAATATCATCCAAGTACACCACTACAAATGAGTTGGTGAATGGCCGCAAGATGTCATCCATCATCCTCATGAAGGTGGCGGGAGCATTCGTCAACCCGAAAGGCATGACCATCCATTCGAAAAGGCCTTCCTTGGCTTTGAAGGCAGTCTTCCACACATCGGAGGGTTCAATTGGTACCTGGTGATACCCAGACTTCAGGTCGATCTTGCTGAAATATTTTTCACCTTTGAGTTGGTCCAGAAGGTCATCAATCAGTGGGATTGGGTACCTATTCAGACAGTGATCTTCATTCTGGCGGGCAGATAGTCTGTCTGAGTCACATAAGTCCCATCCTTCTTACATGCCAACCGATTGGGCTCCCCGGGTGGTGACCCAGTGCAGTGTGACCTTTACTGGCAATCACGAATCTTCCTCTTGATTAATTTTCATCATTCTCGGAAACATTGATGATGAATCGGTCATTAAATGTGGCCTTTTGAGGTCGAATCAATGTCGGGTGCTCCAGCCCCCAAACGATCTTGAAGGAATTTTGTGGGTGAGGTGAATATGTCCTCGTACTCCTCCACAACCTTATCCATTTGTTGTTGTTGTGCAGAGGAGCCCTGTCTAGAGGTCGTGGCCACAGTCTTCTTCTTGCTCTGGGGGCGGATCATCAGGAAAACGAATTTCCTGGTTTGGGAAATGAGCTTACTGCATTGTTTTGCAGTAACCAAAGAGATAGCGGCAGGAGGTGGTACCTCTGGTATCCTGTACAACTTATTCCCCAAAGTAACAATAACAGCACGAGGTCGAGACTCATACACAGCATGACGCTTCCACAAGTATGGTTGTCCTAATAATACATCAGAAACATCAATAGGAGAAACGTCACATAATACCTCATCCGTGAAGGGCTTGATGCTATAGGGAAGGCGGCACTGTTGGCTAACGCGGAGATCTCGTCCTTGGTGAAGCCACCCGATGGTGTATGGATGTGGGTGAGTTGTGGTCGGCAAGCCCAACCGCTTCACGGCGTCTACTGAAATGAGGTTCTTTTGGCTCCCATTTTCGACAATGAACTGTACAGGGGAGCCCTTTACCCACATCTGGGAGTGGAAGAGACGTTCCTCCTCCTCTGGATCTTCCGGTTCCTCCTTCTGGACCTTTGTAGTGGCAACAGTGGCGTTGGGCTCCGCATCAATAATCTGTTTCCCTTTTCATTCCCCTTTTCAGGTTCTGATTCGGAGTCGGAGCATGCATCTGACTCAGAAGCCCTCATCTCGGCCACTAGCGACTGCTTGGCCCGACACTCACTTGTGTTGTGAGTGGAGCTCTTATGGAACTCACACCACTTTCCCGTGTCCTTCTTTGGATTTGCGGTGTTGTTCTTTTCTTGTGGCTTTGACGGGTTGTCTTTAGCCGCCATGCCTTGGCTCTATCCTTTGTTCTACGGTTTGGAAGCACCTTTCCCTTGCTTTTGATTCGCAGATCCAAAGTCTCGCTTCTTCTGCTTGAATTTCTGCTCAATCTTGGCAGCATACCGGTATGCCGTACCAAGCGAGGAGATGTCGAGGAACTCCATTTCCTCCTGAATGTATCTGTGCAGACAGCTGCGATACTTTAGCACCAGATGTTTCTCTGAATCTTTGATGCCCAACTTTGTGCGCAGGGTATGGAACAGATTCGTCAGCTCATGCACATCTTGATCCCTTTGTTGTCGCAGCGTGGTCCATTGTATGTACTTGTCCTCATAGCTCCCCACGGGATAGTATTGTTCCTTGACGACGTCTCGGAAAGAATTCCAAGTTGGTACGGCCGAGAACAGAGAGGGTTCTGTCTGGTCCTTGTTCTCACAGTAGGTTTCCCACCAGTCCTTAACATGGGGGGTAGCTTTGAGGAGTGCAAAAATAATCTTCTCTCGGTCCGAAAAGTCATGAACCGAGAAATATCCTTCTAATAGATTCAACCATCTATCTATGGCATCTGCGTCTATTTGACCCTCAAATATGGGAATGTCAAAATTTACTTGTACCTTAAAAGGAGTCGCGCCTCCAGAGTGGCTGCTGGATGCAGATGCGCCGCCGGTGGGTAGCCGTTGAAGGATCTGAGAAAATTTATCCATCATCGCGTTCCTTTGTTTTTCGAGGGCCTCCTCGAGCAATATTTTGATAGGATCTCCTGCTCCCTCATCTTTCTTTTCGTCCCCCATGGGCATCCGTCGAGGTTTGCGAGGCTGATCTTGCAAAGGTTCCACCAGATCGAGCCCTAGCTCCTTATACCCCGGCCTCGTTGGGGACATGCAAAGAAGGATCGAGAAAAAGCAGACCGCTCTGATACCACTGATCCGGATTCATGCAGGAACGCAACAGAATAAACATATAACCATAAATATAGAGATGCAGTGGAAATAACACTTCATTTCATTAATATCAAGAACTGAAATTTGCTTACAGACAGAATGGAAATAAAACTAGCTAGGGTGCTGGTAGCTATCTCTGAGAAGAGATGTGGCGGCTACAGGCCTCTGAACCGAGTTACAATGAGGCTCGAGGGCCTATTTATCATTTAGAAACAATGGGAAATCCTAAACAGCCAAAACCCTAACCCTAGGAGATGAAGCGCCAAAACTATGGGCCCCGTTTGGGTAAATTGGTGTTTCAACTTCCCAGGGGCGTAACTTTGGCATACGATCTCCGTTTGACATGCACCATACCTCGTTAGAAAGATCTATCTGAGGACTACAAATTTGGAATGAGCAACATCGGTCCATGGACCCATGTTGCTCTCTATTTTCCCAAAAAACGTCGTTTAGGGCCTCAAAACGGCTCCGGAAGTTTAGGACCCGAAAAATTGCTAAAAATAGTAAACTGTGCTGAAACTGAAAAACTGAAATAGACAATGGTGGAGCCCTAAGTGGAATAGGCAGGTGACCACCAATATCCACCTGGATCAGTTTCTCCCCCTGTCATGGTGCTCTTCTTTAATGTACTTGCTCCCCCTAAGTTGTATGCATGGTCTTTTCTTTCATGTGGTGAACCAACTCCCCGTGCGTGCATAACCTCCTCCAGCTTCAAGAAATATTTTTGCCTTGTGATCGGGTGGAAGAATTCAATATTGGAATCATGTTCTACAATGGAGTTTCTCCTGAGAGATGATCTATCAAAGGATGAATGTCCATGGGTGACTCATCAAAGATTTCATAGGGCCCATTCACGGATAACTTCTAGAATATCAATGATGACTTTATCAAGTCAACAACATGTGTTGTTCGTTGGAGTGTTCAAGAGACTTCCGGATTCAACTTGTTTCCTTATCCGTACTCCTGTAACTTTCTTCTCTTGCATGTTTCTAGCTTGTGCAGGGGCCCAAGTCAAGTTACAATCATGTGCCATATGTCCAATGTTATGGCAATTGAAACACTCTATCTTGTTCATGAATAAAAAATCATGACTTCTTCTTGAAAAATTGCTTCAAGGAGATTGACGAGGACCATTATATTTGTCTTTGTGATATGCCCTACAATATGTTTCCACGTGCCCAAAGTTTGTACAAGAAAAGAAATATCCAAGAAATATACTTTGGTACCTGGGTGATGAAGAGTTCCTTGAAGTACTCTTGAAGTATTTTTGCCTTGGGATTCTTTGATGATATTCATTTCCTTTTGTATTCTTGACACCATATGCAAGTCTCCTTAGCGTAGAATTTCTTCCATTTTTGTCTTGATTCTTCTCCTTGCCTTTGTTGGAATTGGGAGCATCAACATTTCTTTCTAGGTTCCTCACATCTTTGTTGTTTGAAGCATTATCATTCTTGCTTGAGGATTCACCTGCATAGCCAAGACCTAATTTATCAAGGGGAGACCTTTGCTGAGTTAGGATGTCATCTAGGGTTTGAGAGCTTTTCAAGTTTTTATTCAACAATTCAACTTCCTTTTCAAGAAAGACAATTTCTCCTTTCAACTTTCGCAATCTTCATCTTTCATAAGTAGTTTCTTCTTCATTTCTTCCATCATTCTTGTTGCTTCATGTACTTCGATTTTAAGGGAGATGATATTTGATTTCATTTTGAAGATTTCTTCATTCTCCTTTGCTAGACTGCTCTCCATTTCTTCTTTTTTTCTTGTAGCTTCACATGTTTCGGCCTTGAGAAGATTGATGTCTAATTTTAGTTTCAATATTTCTTCATCCTTTTCGTCTAGTTGGCCTATCATGGTGTTTCTCTCCTTTTCTGCTTCATTAACTTGTCCTTCTATGGATGCCAAAGTTTCCATCACCTTCTCATATCCTTGCGCTTGTTTCCTTGCTTCTACTATTTGAGATCTAAGAGAGGAGACTCTTCCTTGTATTGACCAATCTTTGCTTCAATATTTTTCAAGCTCTTAAGTCTTTATTCAAGGTGGCTTGACAAAGTTTCTCCCTTTTATTTTCCTTATCCAATTGATTTGTAATAGATATGACTTCTTCATGATGCTTTCTTTTATTTTGATGAAATTCCTCTTTAAGTTTGGTGAGCTCCTCATCTCTTTCTTGTAATTGAAGCTTGACAAAGTTAACTTCCTTCCTTGTCTTGCCTTGGTTACTATCTTGCGCTTTCTTCTTAAGATCCTCATTTTCATTTTTCAAACTGTTAATCTCTTCCATGGAAGCCATAATTTTATTCAAGAGATCTTCTTCAAAGTCTTCTTTTTTCTATTCATCTTCTAGGTTTTCTTTAGCCTTGTTGTCATCTCTCTTATCTTCAGCTTCCTTGACGGATTTTGGACTTCTTTCTTGTTTTCGATCATCTTCTTGACTAGAGATCATTGTCAACGCTCCTTTTGAGTGAAGATCATGAAGTTTGTCCCATATGACTTTTGCTAACGAACATTTTTCAAAATTGGCATTCACAGAATTTGGTAAACCATTCAAAATTTCCTTCATTTCTCTTGCATTGCAGTCCTTGGATTCTTCGTTCATCATGTCATTAGTAATCATTGATTTCCAAACTTCAATTCCTTGAGTATTCAAGAAATTCCTCATTCTTTTCACCCATATATCAAAATTTCCATTGAACAATGGAGCCTTCACAAATTTATTTACTTAAATTTCAATGTTTGAGGAAGACACATCTTTAGGAGGATTGGAGACTTTCTTCCTTGGCTTTGCCATTTGTGTTGTAATGATCAATCTTCAAGCTGTTAGTCTTTGAGTGAAAGTACTGGCTCTGATACCAATTGTTGGAAATATTAAGAGGGGGGTGAATTATGCTCTTCAAGATGGTGTAGGTCCCATGTTGAAATATTGCCTCTAAGGTTGGAAAAAATATTTTTCTTTGTGACTGTCCTTAAATTATTTAGTGTAGAAAATGATCAGGACAATATGGCTTCTTTGTTTGGCTTCTATATTGTTTTTCTTCTCCATTATTTGGCTTCTTCATCATCATAGGAACATGTAAGACATTCTTGTCATCAATATAGTGTCCAGCAATGTGTATCATCCATGTCATCACATAATTGTGTAGCGATATGTTATAGTGCAGCATCATTAGGAGAGCTTCAAAATAGTCTTCCAACCTTCAAATGATATCTTCCACGTTATAATCTATTCTTTCAACCTTCATCAAGTGCCATCATCAATTGTGGTCATTCATTTAGTGTATGACATCATCAAGTGTATGACTCCATATGTCATCAAAGGTTAAGGTCTAGATCATCAAGGCGTATGCAACATTATAGCTAGTTCAAGGACTTCTTAGGACTTCTTCATTAGTGGTTTGACATCTTCATAGGTTGACCTTTTCATTGATGTCGTCCTTAGCACTTAGGGATTGCATGAGGTTCATTGACATCACAAGAATATTTGCCACCTCAGCTATTGACATCAATGACAACCTTGATTAACAGGTTCATACCAATCAACACCACTATCAAACAAATATAAATGAAAGAAATAGTGCGCCAGTGATACGAGATTTTTTTGAATCCTCAGCAAATCAATCCATGGCACAACAAGTAAATTCGAATCATAGCCTCTAAATTATAACAAGTCAATTTAACTCCATAAAGCCAATTTAATTCCTCTCATAGTATGCTTCCATTTGCTCCTGCGTTCTGCCTTTGTCACTCCTCTACGCGTTATGCTCCCAAAAAATCAGTCCACGCTACAACAAGCAGATTTGAAACACAGTATCTAAATTCGAGCCATGACAAATCAAATTACTTCATAAAGCTAACTTACTATGTTCTGCCTTTATCATTCTTCTGCGTATTTTCCTCTCATGCCCTGAAATGTTGCGTTTTCACTTCTATCAGTCCAACTCTCCTTCCTGGCGAGCGTTGTGTTCATGCTAACGCATCTTCTCATCAAATTTGTAGAGTACAGGGAACCATTCAGTTGCATATGCATACCATCGGCTCTTATGCCATTGTTAGAGTTACATACTACCAATCCGGAGTGCTAATTCTGTTCAACCGGAGTACCAGCTCCAGCTTACCGCGTAACCCAGCTGCTCCAACACTTGTGTCCAACCTGCAACTCCACCACTCAAATATACAACAAAAATATACATATATAAATTTGCAGACTCAACGCGCCACAATATATTTCAATCAATTTTTAATCTGGCAATTCAACCTACTCTCCTTGCTCACAACAAGCAATCAAACGAAACAGCCTCAACGTAGGAGAGACTCATCCTCCAACTCATCTCCTTTGCTCTGATACCAAATGATGCCAGTATACTGGGTTAAAATAGATCATAGCATATAAATGAGTACGTGCTTCCTTCTTCAAGAATATTCTCATGTAATTCTTCATTAAAAAAAACATTTGATGGAGCTCAAAACATAAATAAATAAAAGAAAGCCATACAAAAAAAATACTGATATAAAATAACACAAGAAATTCCTTGGCCGAATATTACAATGGATGGCCTTTCGGCTCTTTACAAAAGCTCTCAAACCATCTTTCTCTCTCTCTCTCTCTGTATTCCTCATTGTTTTCCATCCTCACACACTCCTAATATTTATACATAATAATGAATTTATTCCAATCCATAATTTCCTCCACACAAATCTCAACTAAAATCTAAATTAGATTTATCTTTTTTTTGGACTCAACTAAGGCCCGTTTAAGGAATACCTAATCCCTAGATTATCTATCTAATTCAATTCCTCTCATATCCTTAATTTATTAAAAGATTATTTACAATAATCCTCTCTTACCATTTTCTCTCTTAATTTATTAAAATGAGCACAATAATTTATAAAATAATTAAAAAAATCATCACCCCCCTAATTACACAATATTTTAATAAAACCCAAGCAGGATGCTCCCGCATCAACCTCTCACTAGTTCATCTCTTAGTTAGAACTAGTTAAACTGATTTTAACTCAATTTGTTGAGTTAACTAATTACAACTCACAAATAACTGTAGCTAGACCCCCTAAAATCATGGGAGAAACTTGAATTTCCTATGTTAACTCAGTCATTCTGTTAAATAATACTAATACAATCTGTCATGAGATGAAATTGCAATTTCTCTTCCAATTTAATTAAGGGAAAATTAAATCAGAAGCCCCCTTTGGGTGCGATTTCAACATAACACAAAGAGCCACAACCACCTAGGCTAGAGGACACCCCTACAAAATGAAGATCAACAAAGTACTTATGTGAAGCGACATTTTAATTTTTATTATTTTTTATGTTTTCTAGTATATCTCTACTTTTATATCTAATACTTTGTTTGATTTTTTGGTTATGAGACTCTCAAGTAGAGAATAATATGAACAATAAAAAAAATTGTGTTTATGCTACTGGTTTCACAAATAGAAAAATAATAAAAAAATGCAGCAACATATGTTAACACTTTTGATTGTAGTATAATTTTACTAATTTTACAAAAAAAAAATAGAATTATTACAAAGATTTAGCTTTAAAAAGCTCCCTCCCCCAAATACACGTTTAATTAGAATATTAAATATTTACATACATTAATCACAGACTTATAGATATTAAATTAATCTAAATATTTGAACACACTAATCCAAACACTTGAACACATTATCACATTAATCTGAAACTAACTACAATACCAAAATACAAAACAACTACTATAATGTTCTAATAAAAATAATAAAGAAGGATCGTCTTATATTATTGAACATATAAAAAAACTAAATGATTAACTTATTATGAAATATTATTTTAACTATAATAAAACGACAAGTTCAAACCCCTATAAATCAAACTAATAATAATATTATTATTATTATTTAAATGAATAAAAGATAAAAAATATATATATAGTTTAATTTGTAAAAATAAATAGAAAATAAAAACATTTTACCTTTAATTGAAAACTACTAAACCTTGCTTTGGTAATGACTAATTTTACCATTTAAAAAAAAGAATCAAGTTTAAAATGCTATGCATTCAAGTTAAACCAAGCAAGTAAAACAACTCATGAGAAGCCAGCATTAAACTTTGTGGTTTTCAGCGTTAAATTTTGTGGTTTTCAACCCTATCAATATAATTTGGTTAATACTATAATTAATTAATGTAGTGTGAGAAAGTAGCAACGAAAAGAAAATTAAGATATTATGAGGAGGTCATCAACCCCATCTTAGAAGATCAAAAGTATCTCTCTATTTTAATAGCTCAAAGAAGAAAATTAATATAGCCAAGATTAGAACGAACTCTCATAAGCTCCATAGTGAAACAGGTGGTTGGACAATTCCTAAAACACCATGGATGGAAAGGATCTTCCATCTCTGTGAGAATATGAACATCGAGGATGAAAATCACTTCCTCTTAGAGTGCCCCGAGTACAACCACATTAGAGCTCAATTTCATAATCTTTGTTACAATACTGACCTTCCTATCCCTTTAAGATGTCAAAATTATAGTGAGCTCGGGAGGCTTCTCTCCAAGCTTTTTGAGCATAGGAATAAAATCTTAAATCAAACTAAATAACTCTTTTCTTTAGGTCCCAGACCAAAGATTGGTCTGAGTGGAGGTTAACCATCATCATCACAAAACATCTACTATAATGTTCTAATAAAAATAATAAAGAAGGATCGTCTTATATTATTGAACATATAAAAAAAACTAAATGATTAACTTATTATGAAATATTATTTTAACTATAATAAAACAGCAATTCAAACCCCTATAAATCAAACTAATAATAATATTATTATTATTATTAAATGAATAAAAGATAAAAAAATATATATAGTTTATTTTATTTAAAACTAATATTTAATTTGTAAAAATAAATAGAAAATAAAAACATTTTACCTTTAATTGAAAACTACTAAACCTTGCTTTGGTAATGACTAATTCTACAATACAAAAATAAAATCAAGTTTAAAATGCTATGCATTCAAGTTAAACCAAGCAAGTAAAACAACTCATGAGAAGTTGGCGTTAAACTTTGTGGTTTTCAACTCTATCGATATAATTTGGTTGATACTATAATTAATTAATGTAGTGTGAGAAAGATCTAGCAGCTAAAAGAAAATTAAGGTATTATAAGGAGGTCATCAAACCCACCTTAGAAAATCAAAAGTATCTCTCTATTTTAACTCTAGCTCAAAGAAGAAAATTAATATAGCGAAGATTAGAACAAACTCTCATGAGCTTCATAGTGAAACAGGTCATTGGAGAGTTCCTAAAACACCATGGATGGAAAAGATCTGCCATCTCTGTGAGAATATGAACATCGAGGATGAAAATCATTTCCTCTTAAAGTGCCTGGCGTACAACCACATTAGAGCTCAATTTCATAATCTTTGTTGCAATACTGACCTTCCTAGCCTTTTAAGATTTCAAAATTATATTGAGCTGGGGAGACTTCTCTCCAAATATTGGTCTTAGTGGAAGTTAACCATCATCATCATCATCAATGAAAGGTAAAAAAATGTGTTGAAGATAAGGTGTGCCCTAAGAATGGTATTTCATTATTAATAAAAAATTTAAATTATATAGAATATATTAATGGAAGTGGTTGGTGTTAATTTTGTTATTTTTAAATTAGGTTTATCATAATTTAAATCAAGTTGAATGATATTAATACAATGAATCTTACTTAAATGGTTTTTGTTAAATTAAAGTTATTAATAGATTGATAATTGTTAGATCTAAGGATTTTGTGATTCATAATTTAGAAAAATGTCTTAATAATATCATTAATTTGAAAGACATTTTTTTATATTACAAACTATTAAATATAATTTTGGATTAGTTATTTATTATATTACAATTTATAAATATTTTTTAATATATAATTCCTTAACATCTACCACATTTTCAATCTTTTTAACCTATTAATTCAGCTTATTTATAGTGATTTTGAATCGCTTAGCTGACATTAATCATCATCATTATAATTTTGGATTATAACATTAATATATAAGTTTGATCCAAATCTAATTCTAATCAAATAAATTTAAAGTTTATGAAAATGATTTAAAACACCATTAAAACCAGCTAAATAAATTCTCATGATGAGTTAGTTACATTATATCAAGAATTTGTAAAAAGTTTCGATAGTCTAAATAAGTTACATTTTGACTCAGAAGAAATTTCAACATGATTTTGAAAAAATATTGCAATTTTTTTTTTTAAATCTTAATTACAACTGTCAAGTTTTTGCTAGCTATTTAGGTGTCCCACTGTTTTTTTCTGCCATCAAAACCAATTTAAACGCTCCTAAAGTTTGTAGATGAATTTCCAAACACAAATTCGTGGTCCGCGGAAAATTGTTACCTCATTAGCAACTATTCTTTAAACAAATAAGAATCCTTCAACTGTGAATGCCCTCTGTGCAAATTGAGAAATATGCGAAAGCAGAAACCGAAAGTAGAAGTAATGGAAGTCCTTCCCCTTGATAACACAGATATGGAATCTTTCTTTCAAAAGAGATAAACATGCGTACATTGATCTCACTGGTGGGGGATTTGTGTCCGAAAAATGAGCATATCCTTCCTCTTAAAACAGGTCATATTGGCATAAGCCTGTCTGTATAAATTGAAAAGCATGGTTAAAACAGACACCAAAAGTAAAAGGAAGGAGAGTACTGGGTCTTGATAAGACTGATATGGAACCCCTTTTCCTAAAAAAGAAGCATGCTTATATTGATGTGACTGGTGGAAGCTGTCCAAAAGCAAAAGGGGTATTCTCCCTGTTAAAACAGGGCGTATTCTGCAATTGGTAACTCAGATTTGTGTGAGGGATGAGCTTTGGAAACCTTCATCAATGGTCACTTTCTTGTTTGCTGCATTGTATTTTATGCACACTTGTCAAAGTTTGATTACAGTCTTGACAGAATTTTGTGGGTTGCATACTACTGCTATGTAAGGGAGGATGTTACCAAGAAAATCATACAATGGCTGTTTGGTGGTTTCCTTCTTGGATTTATGGGTGGGGATCCAGGTGGCACACCAGGTTAGGCTTTACATTGCTGCAGCAGCAGAGTTGGCATCTCTCAAAAGAATTGCTATATTGAAAGATCACAGAGCACTGTGAGTGATGGAGTTGCAGAGATGTCCACAATAAGAATGGGTTATTTGATTGAAGACGGTTGTTGGCAGTGGTCTGTTAATCACGCTTTTCCATACAATTATGAATTCCGCCAGCAAACATCGATGAATTAACGGCCAAGGTGCGGAGTGCTTCCCTTTGCAATCAATGTCTGAACAGTGGAACAAAACCCTAACAGCAATGACCAAATATCTCTATGATGTTCTGGCAACTACAACGTTAATCTGCAATTGTGTTTTTATACTCACCTGCCGCCTTCAAAGAAGACCGAACCGTTTGGGCGAAGAGATCCGCCCCGTAAAGAAGAAGAAGCGATAAGATGATCGGCCTGCGAGGGTTTGTTTCCTCAAGGAAGAAATCAAATGCCCTGCAGTTTTTTCCCTCTGATATTTCAGCGTTTCTCGCCATGTCGCCTTCACCTTGGATTCCAATTGGCTATCCACAGTCCTGCTGGATTCTCTGCCACCATGTGCATCAGCCGTGGATTGATTGATCCCTGAAATCAACCAACTAGTTTTGCTCAGAATCTGCAAAGGGGAAATAACAGGGCTTGGAACATCAATCTTTCGAACCCTTGTTGGTTCTTCGTCCAACCCCATGAAGAGCTAGCAAATCACTTTTCCAGAAACCCTCGACACAAAAGATTCTCAGAAGGCTACAGCCTCGCCTCCTTATCCATAAGTCTCTGGTAGTATATAACTATCGTGGATTAGCATACTTCCTTCCTCGTTCGTTTCAAACCGCTGAATTGGTGTGGAGTGCAGACATAGCAAACCGATTTTTTTTTATTTCTGAGAGAGACATAGCAAACAGATTTACAGTATATGGACAGCCGTCCAGAATTTGAGGCGCTTCTTGGATTGTTGATTTAATTTTTTTAGAGATGACCAGATTTGAATCTGTCAAGTTCTTTTTCAGAAGAAAATCTGTCAAGTTCTGCTCAGTCCTGTGTTTTTAAAAATCTTTAACAGCAAAATAAGTTTAAAATCTGGCAAATTCTTTACTTTCTGACATTGGTGCATGAGTGGTTTTCTATCTGTTAGTCTCGTCGAATGTTTAATTTTTACTAAGTATTCCCTTCGTCTTGGTCTTTCAGTGACACCAATTTATTTAACATATAATTCTTGGTCTCTGACTGAAACCAATTTATTTAACATTGGAAATTTTAAAATTTGTTTTTTAATTATTTTTATTTGATTTATAATATTTCGATTTAGGTGAATAAAATGATTGTTATCTCTAAATTCAAGTTTCTATGATTTATATAGATTCTGGTAAAATCACACTATAATTTTTGGTCCTCACTTTTGGAACCATCCAATGCAAGATGAGTTTTATTCAAGTATGTAATTAAAAATTTAAATAATATAAAAATTGAAAAAAAAAATATAAATCATTTAGTAATATTTTTATTTGAATTAAAATTTATTATTCAAATCAAACATATAAAAACCTATTAATTACTGAATTATTCGGGAGAAATTAAAAAGTTTTAAATAAGATATAATATTAAAAAAATTATGTATATTAATAAAAAATTAAAATAAAAAATTGAATTTAAAATAAAAATGAATAAAGAATTTAAAAAATTGAAAATAAATAATTACGCTATAAAGCGTCACTATTTGAAAACAACTTTCCTAAATGCCAGGTGTACTATTATACATCGTTAATTTAGATGTTAGACGATTCAAATGTTGTGTGCCCTCAGATTAAAAACTGTTATTAATCAGTTACACTATCTAACCTACATTATCTCACAACCGTGCTTGACCCACATTCAGAAATTTTGCAGTGTGCTGAGGCCTTCAATTTCTGTAATGCTCCTTATCTTGGTGCTTGCGATGGACCTCAATGTGTTGGCGCAAACACCACCAGATGTGTTGGCGCAAACACCACCAGCTTCCACAGGCTATACGAATTCGATCATTACGTTGTAAAGCGTCACTATTTGAAAACAACTTTCCTAAATGCCAGGTGTACTATTATACATCGTTAATTTAGATGTTAGACGATTCAAATGTTTTGTGCCCTCAGATTAAAAACTGTTATTAATCAGTTACACTGTCTAACCTACATTATCTCACAACCATGCTTGACCCACATTCAGAAATTTTGCAGTGTGCTGAGGCCTTCAATTTCTGTAATGCTCCTTATCTTGGTGCTTGCGATGGACCTCAATGTGTTGGCACAAACACCACCAGCTTCCACAGGCTGTACGAATTCGATCAACACCCTTTCTCCGTGCTCTGGCTTTCTTACAGGCAGCAGCAGCGCCGCTGTAGCTCCAGCCTGTTGCAGCGCCTTTGTAATAGTGGCCAGCAGTGCATCATCCTGCCTCTACCAATTATTTGGGACCAGTAATCCCTTGGGGATCTCCATTAACCCAGCATAGGTGTTCGCCCTCCCGGGGCTGTGCAATGTCAACACCCAGCCTCTCACCGAGTGCACAGGTACGCGCTTTAACATCCATTTCTTGATTTTTTTGAGGCACAGGTATGCCGCTTTAAGCTCCATTTCTTGAATTTTTTTTTCTTGCACATGTACGCCGCTTTAAGCTGTATAGGAAATTATTGACAATTAAATTAAAGTTGTGGAAGTTAGTTTGTAAACTTGCAGAGCTGTTTCATCTTTATATGCAAAAGAGAAGTAAAAGGTACGAGTGGAGAAGAAGATTAATCATCTTTATATGAAAAGAGACATAAAAGGTATGTATGGAGAAGAAGATTATTAGAATGTGTAGTTGCAATGAATTTTATAAAGATCAATCTGCAATAAAAAAAATTGGGTTATTTCCATATACAGTAGTCTAAGAATACTTTGTTTTTTTTTGTTAGACTCTAGTTCACTCTTTACTCTGTTTTTCTGTACACACATTGTTTCCTCTCAAACTGTCGGCAACTGCAGGTGTGGTCGTTATCTCCGTGGGTTACCAATTGGCTCCGAAGCACCGCCTCCCTGCTGTCTACAACGACTGCATCACGGCAATGGAGACGGAGAAGACTTCGAACACGACCCGTGGCTCCAGTCGTATGTGGACCTTTCTGCGTTGTATCTGATGGGAGATAGCACTGGTGGCAACATTGCACATCAAGCTGTCATGCTGCGTGGCGGTGTGGAAGCGTGGAGCCCCATCAAATTGAGAGGTTCGATATTGGTGCAGCCCTTCTTTGGCTCCGAGCAACGCACACGCTCTGAGAAAGAGTGCCCGCCCGACGCGGCTAACAATCTGGAGGCGACCGATGCTCTTTGGCGGTTGGCTCTTCCACTGGGCCAGGGATGGATTTTGACGGGCAAAATGCTCGTCATGAGACATTTTGACCGTATTTGATTGTTCGAATTTTTGTACACCCATTTTTGTGACGCGCATGGAACGGTGAAACACTTATTTTTGACGTTTAAAACTTTTTTGAAAATGTTCTTATGCCCATATCACTAGACGGCGCAACTGCAAGTCTAAATTCTGCAAACACAAACAATTTTCCACTTGATTAAAAACAGTAATGGGATGTTACCTTTCTTGACATTTAAGAATATCAGTCGGTTGAGTATGTTGCTCGCCTGAAATTTGGAATACGACCTCCACTGACTCGATTGATAACGTTTTCATCCATGTTTTGTGTCTTCTTGATATTATTCGCAAACATATCGTATTTTAACATATTTTTTCTTCTATCAACGAGTTAGTTCTCTCTTGATCTTATTCGCAAAAATATTGTATTTTAATAATCTTAGCTTTGAAACATACTGTATTTTAATAATCGTAATGTTAAAATAAGAAAAATAATGTTGAAAAAAAGCACCAATGCAACCAGTGCATCTAATATCCTCAATATGAAAACGCAGTGTTTCTATCTTTTTTGAGTTGTGCATAAAGTTTCCGCTGCAAATGTCATTCACATTACGACTGGAAAACATTATCGTCGGCGTTCATAAAACATTAACATTTCGCATGGCTTTTATTGCTGTAAAGAAAAGAATTGCATTGCATTTATGGCATGGCTTCCCTGCATCTCAAATGGCTTAGTGTTTGACCTTTTGTTATGCCTTTAGATTTATTTTTCTAGTATTTAAGTTGTCATATAATTTTTAATATACTTTTTAATTATCAAGTATTCCGGGAAAAAAAATAGCGGATCTAACTTACAGTAATTATAATAGTTTAGAGAGTTTTAAGAATAAATCTCAGAATTATAATCATAAATTATTTCGAGAAAGGAAAAAATATTTTCTATTTATTCAATTAGTAGGTTTTTCTTTTTCCCTTTCTTTTTCTTTTATCATGTTATTGTGCCTTTGAAAAATGAATGCGTTGATTTTTGATAAACATGGAAAGACATCCATAATTGGTTAAAACCCATAAAAAGACACAACATGTGTGTTTCTAGCAAAGGTGTGTTTCCACACCACTTTTAATAAAACCCATAAAAAAACACATCTGGGTATAAAACTTTAATTGATTTAGAAGGATCCCATGTGACTGCGATGTAAAAGTTTCATCGATTTGAGAAAATGGAGATGCATGAAAATTAAATATTTTTATATTTGTAGGTTATGTCAATTCAATATTTTTATTAATTAAGTATTTTTGTATTTGCAGGTCATGAGAAATCGATATTTTATTTCTCTTCATCGCTTCTCACGACATAGGACACTGGTTTCAAAATACTTTGTTCTTTTGTTAGACTCTACTTCACTCTTTACTCTGTTTTTCTGTACACACATTGATGGAAAAATGATATCTCAACCTTATGTTTTATAGGCTTTCTAAAATCTTAATATGTTTCTGTCATTTAAAAAACTAAAATGACATATTATTATTAAACAAGGTCATTCTTTGTAAGGTTTAAATTTGATATCCTATCTCACAAGTTAAGAATTCTTTTTTTTTATGAGATTTTCCAATTCAAACACTCATTTCATCTAATGTTCAAATTTTAATTCTTTAGTTGATCTTTTAATGCACACAATTGTATGTACACAATTGTTTCTTCTCAAGTACTTTAGTTATCCTTCTCAAATTCTTTAATAATCCTTTAGTGTTTACGACTATTTTATCAAGATTTCTAAAGTTTTAGTATATTTCTGGAATAAAAAACTAAAATGACATCTTGTTCTTAAAGAAAGTCATTTTATGCATGGTTGAAATTTGATGTCTTACTTTCTCCCATCCCATATCAATATTTTTGGGTTAGTTGAGGATCCTACAAAAAATGAAACATAATTATGATAGGGGTAGCGTAACTATAGGTTGAAAATTTTGAATCAGCCTAACTATGAAAAATCATAATTATGAAATTGTAATGAATTATAAACATAATTATAAGTTTTGAATAAACTACAGGTAGTCTAACATTGGTTCAAATTTTAAGATTTTTTCCTCTATACCATTATTTCTTATATTAGTGCTTTACAGCATTTCCTTTGCAACATATGGTGCAATTGCTAGTTTTAAATATTAGATAACATTAAGAATCAAAGAATTCACTTTCTAACATGATGTTGGATCTGGTCTGTAACACTGTTGATCTAGCTTGACTTTGCAACCATTGCCTTGCAGTTGTGGTCGGAGGTGGCTCAGATCGTGCTCATCGAAGGCTCCCATGGTGGAGCCGACAGGTGACCCGCTCGTCCCTTCCTTCCAAGACTTGGTTGTAGGTCGCTCGAGCAGGAATGAAACTTCATTCTTCACAAGATTAACCTCCAGTTCTACCTTCACCCCTCATGCTCCCGGCCCTGAAGCAATAAAGAATCAACAATGAAATGGAAAAGGGGTGACGGACCCCCCCTCAAAGGAAAACTCCTTAGACAGACAAGGAAAATCCGCTCCTTGCATGACGCTCAACGTGGAGGCAAAGGTAAAAATGGAAGAACAGGAAAAGGAAAAAAAATGCTAAAAAATATTTGCAATCCCAAAGCCAAGAAGACTCCAGAACTGGTCATCCAAGACCCAAATGTGGCTATTTACAAGGATTATATGCAAGAACACACAGTAATATGCAAATTCATGGGCATTTGGCTAACAGAGAAAGCTCTCAATGGATGGATTCAGTCCAAATGGAAACCAAATTGCAATAGGGTTCTAAGGGTTTCTTTACAATTGTTTTCAATCTCCTGTAAGACAGATACAACGTCTTTGAAGGAGGATCTTACTTCTTCAATTCCGCGGCTCTCTACATGAGGTACTGGAAAGAGAACTTCACCTAGAGAAAGAGGACCTCACAAGGGTCTCGATATGGGTTTGGATTTATTCTTTGCCTATGGATTACTGGGCTCCGACAGTCCTCAAAGGCATAGGAGACGAACAACACTGTCACTTATGAAATGGGTAACCGCACTGTTACCAACTTTTTTTTGGTAGCATAAAAAGCACTCGATTTTGAAAAGTGGTGATGCAGAATCACCTCCTTTTTTTTGTACACATTTTTGACACTCTAATATTTTTATTTATGAAGTATGAATATTTGTTTTAAAATGTTAGTGATTTTCATGCTAATTTTGAAAAGTATTGATGCAGCATCAATTTTTTTTTTTTTTGAGCGGTGATTTTCATGCTAATTTTGAAATGTATTGATGCAACATCAACCCTTTTTTTTTAGAGTGGTGATTTTCATGTTGGTAATAAAACACAAATCTTATATATATATATATATATATAAACAATAAAAAAACCAATAAAAATGTTAAAAAAAAAAAACAAAATTAACTCGTAAAAATAAAAAATTTAACAAAAATAAATAAATAAAACAAAAAAAAAAAAAAATATTTGAAAATTATATAAAAAGAAATGACAAAATTTGAAAAAAACACACATAATTTAAAGAAAAAAAACAAAAATTAAAAAAAAAAAAAAAACATCAAAAACATTTTTTTCTAAGTTATTAAAAAAAAACCATATAATTAAAAAATATATATTAGAATAGAAAATTTAAAAATAATTAAAATTACAAAATTAAAATTTAGATTAAAAAAATAATAAAATACAAAAAATTAAAAATTAAAAATTAAAATTAAAATAAAAAATAAAAAATTAACCAAAAAAAATTAAAATTGAAAAAGAAAATTAAAATAAAAGAATTTAAAAAAAAAAAAAAACTATCATTAAAAAACAATAAAATGAAAAAAACCACGTGTAAATAATTAAAAAACAAATATCCATAAATTTACTGTTTTTTTTAAATGAAACAATTTATAAATTTTAAAAATGAAAAACTAAATAAACTAAAATATTTTTTAAAAAAAAATTAAATTAAATTAAAATTTAATAAATTTAATAAATAAATTTTAAATTTTAAAAAATAATTAATCTAAAATATTAAATTTAAAAACAAAATTAAAAAACAAAAAAAATTAAAACAAATTAAATTTAAAATAAAAAATTTGAATTTATAAAAAAAAAAAAAAAATGAAATTATAAAATATATATATATATATATATATATATATATATATATATATATATATTACAAATTAAAAACCAAAAAAAAAAATGTTACGAATTAAAAAAAGAAAAAGACAAAAAAGAATAAAAATGTTACGAATTAAAAAATAAAATTAAAAATTAAAAATTAATAATAATAATAATAAAGAGAATTTTTTGATCGTGATGGCGCTGCCAATCAGCCTCCCGCCCAGGTGGCGGCAGAGGCCGACTGCTGGGTGGGCGGGGAGGCTGCATGTAGCCCCTCGCCCTCCCAACCGCTGGGCTCTGCCGCCACCTGGGTGGGAGGCCGATTGGCAACGCCACCACGATCATTTTTTTTTAATTATATATATATATATATATATATATATATATATATATATATATTAAATTTAATTTTTATATTTGAAATTTAATTTGTTTTAATTTTTATTTATTTATTTATTTATTTATTTTAATTTTTTTAATTTTTTTTTCTAAATTTTGTTAATAATTTTTATTATTATTATTATTATTATTATTTAAATTTTAATTTAATTGTTTTTTTTCCCAAAATTTATTTGTTTTTATATATATATATATATATATATATATATATATATATATATATATATATATATATATATATATATATATATATATTAACATTTTTCTTAAATTTAATAAAATCTAATATAAATTTTTAATTTAAGTTCATATATATATATATATATATATATATATATATATATATATATATATATTTTATTTTTTATAATTTAAATTTAATTTATTTTTTTAAATTTTTTTTTTTTTTTAATATATATTTTTTTAAATTTAATATTTTTATTGTATTTTATTTTTCATTTTTTTACTTTTAATTTACATAATGTTGTTTTTTTTTTTTTTTAATTTAATTTATTAAAATTTAATATATTTCTTTAAATTTTTTTTTTTTAATTTAATAAACATTTTTTTTTTAATTTAATTTCTGTATTTTATTTTTTATAATTTTTTTCTTTTTAAAACTTTTTTATAATTTAATATATATATATATATATTTTTTAATTTCTATATATTTTGAAATTTTAATGTTTAAATTTTTTTATTTTTTTATTATTTTTTTTCCTTAAATTTTAGGTTTTCTTTTAAGTTTGAATTTTTATTTTTATTTTGTTTTTATTTTTATTTTTTTATTCCTATATATTTTTAAATTTTAAGCTTTAAAATGTTTTTATTTTTTAAATTTATTTTTTTCTTAAATTTTAGGTTTTTTTTAATATTTGAATTTTAAAAATTAAAAAATGTCATTTCTATTGTTATTCCAGCATCAACTGGTTTTGTTTTGAGGGTGTTTTTTCAATCTTTTTTTCAAGAAACAATTTTGTTTTTAGCATAATTTTATAAAATGTTGAAATTTGACCTTAAAAAAAAACCAAGTGCGTTCTGGAATACACTTTTTTGTTTTTGGGGTGTTTTTGGGGTGTTTTTTCATGTTTTTTGAGTCTTTTTGGGCTAGAGTTCTCATTTTGAGGTCAGGTTACCTATTTCATCGGTAACAGTGTTGAACTAGGAGAATACATAAAAATGTCTGAGGGAACAAGAATGGACATTATGTTTCCTACACAAGAATCTGTGTCTACATAGACGTCTCAGGCGCCCTACTGGAAGCTATCAAGTTGATCTACAGGGATGAATTTTGGCTGCAAAGTATTGATTATGAACACATCCCCTTCAGATGCAGAAAGTGTCATGAACACGTGCATCTCTTCCGGGACTGCCCACAGAACAAGATCCCTTCAACTGACGAGCAAGCTCAAAGGAAGAGGGACGAACATGGATTTACAAGGGTTGGAACAAGAACAGACACAATAAGAAACCATACATAAAAAAGATCAACCCAACAACTCAACACAACAAATTTGAGGCACTGAATGTATCGCAAGAAGAACAATTCCTATTCAGCTCCATGGAGGAGGAACACAAGGAAAATGAGCAAACCTTAGGAAACAACGGGCGGGAAGATGAAGAATTGGAACACAACATTAATGAAAATGACAAACTACAGGAAGACGCAAAAATGGAATAGACCTAAGAATCACCCACTTCGGAAGAAAACACCATTGAAGAAGCAATGGAAGGAGTTGACCTCTTAATGGTGGCGGAGGAATGGCAGAAAAATGACATAGCAGCGATTCTAGAAGACCAAATCTAAAAAATCCAAGAAGCTTACCTCCTACATTATGAAATGAAACAAAACTCAGGGCAATCTTCCACGGGAAAAGTTGCAGGCAATGGCATTCTAGCAAACCTAGAGGTAGGCCAATACTACCCAAGAGGATCGAGCAGGAAAAGAGGAAGGAAAACTACCAGTCAGCTTTTACAAGAGTTGGGTGCCCACCTCATCAATGAAGGAAAGGTAAAGGCCCTAACCCTATCCCCTAAAATTTTTCAATGAATTGTACTTCTTGGAATATAAGAGGACTTAATGGTCCTGGAAAAAAACAAGTCTTGAAAAATAGACACGCTATCGACAAGCTCAACATCCTTCTGATCCAAGAAACCAAGACTTGAAAAATAGGCTCGCTATCGACAAGCCCGACATCCTTCTGATCCAAGAAACCAAGACTCACATGGACAACCTCACTATGATCCAAAAAACATGCTTCAAGAGCTACAATTACACAGCAATTTCAGCCACTGGTATAACAGGTGGTATAATGACTCTATGGAAGAGCTCGCTATTCGAACACTTCTCTTCCACTGCCACCAAACACGCATTAATGACCGTTCTGAAAATTACAGGAACTAATGACAATATATGTGTCACCAATATTTACACCACCCATAGAGTGACATAGATAATCAACAAGCTTATGAACTCCTTCCACCACCCTTACAAAATTATTGTAGGGGATTTCAACATGGTGGTCAACCTGGGAATAAAAAAGGGGGCATTCGGAAATTGGACAAAGACTCTAAAGCTTTCAAGATCACCATTGACAGTCTCCACTTGATAGACATCCCTACGAAGAATGGAACCTTCACTCGGAGCAACCAAATTTGATCTTTATTATGTATTATTGGAGCATTCGGGTAAGTAGCATAGCATTTAATGGGTTGAACTAACACCAGCCTAGAAAGTGCTTGAAAGAGAAAATATAAGCTGGCATGCAAGAAAATTAGATACTATGCATTGGAATTGTTGAAAATAAAACACTCGTTTGCATGTTCTAATTGTGTTACAGTTAAGGATATTTTTACATATAAGCATGGTATTAGCCATGTCAAAAGATAAATTAGTGGTGTTGATTATTTGGAAATAAAACATATCAATTCTTGTGCATTAAACAATGACAACTAGGATTATTTTCTTGGAAAGAATATACGGTTGTATGTGGGAAATGATATCATGTTTAGTTAGCCCACATCGGGAAATATTATTTGGAAAAGAAGATGGATTACATGCATAAACCCATATTAATTTGTTGGTTTCCTTGAGATATATATGTGGGTAATGTTTGTATAATATTTGGAAAATAATACGTGTATTTGTATGTTTTATTACCTAAGTTTTATGGAAAAGGAAACATGTTTTGCATGCCTTATTATGCTAAACCCTCGAAAAGGAAATATGGAAAATGAAACATGTTTTGCATGCCTTATTAGCCTAAACCCTCGGAAAGGAAACATGTGTTTGCACGCTTGATTGTGTTAAGAATTCCATTGGGAAGATTCTTTTGGAAACTATATGCAATTCGTATGCACAGGAACAACATTTGTTGTGTTAGCTTTCTTCACATGAACCAAAAGTAATAGCTTAAGGGTTAGTTATTTGGTTTAAACTTATGTAAATTGCATGCACGAAGATCGTAAATGATGTATCAATTGATGTATCAGTTTCTTCTAAAGAAATGGTTGGCAGATGTAGCTATTGTCTAGCAGGAATGTGTGCTTATGCTAGGGAAATATTAGTAAATGTGATTGCTTATAACTAGCACATATGCAATGCGGTTAAAGGGAGCATGTCAAGATATTTTACTTGCATGTCATAAATGTACATGAGTAGATGGAGAAGCATAACTAGTATAGATTTATGAATGGGTTGTTTAATACTTTACGAATCTTGACATCAATGTATGTTGAAGACAACATTAGTAGGAAATGATGTTAACTTGTACAAAGGAAATATTATGCTTAACATGGTGGCAGGTATATGATTAATGGTTCATGCAGATGAGTGCGAGTTGTAGGATGGTCCAATGTCCATTGTAGGTACATCAATGCCACCAAGATATGAAGATATGAAGAATAGTGAGTAAATTCTATCATAATTATTGTAATGGCGTCCATTGTAGGTACATCAATGCCACCAAGATATGAAGATATGAAGATTAGTGAGTAAATGCTATCATAATTATTGTAATGGCTTTAAGCTAGATATTTGTAGATTTCCTTGTAAGATTTATAAAAATGGTTAAGGGATGGTCTCCCTTATAAGCCATTGAGTGAGGGGTGAACACCGTCACGAGCGTTTAATAATAAAATTAAACGTTTGGTAGTTTTCACCCTACAAGGTTTCAGGGTATATTGGTGTGTCAAATTGATGATGTCGATTCCTTTTTGGTTGTTATGTTCATAATGTCAAGTATGTGATGACTACATGAATAATGAAATGAATGCAAGGTTACATCATACAATTTTATGTTAATGTACAACAATAGAGGTTGTTAACACTTAAGAAATTTATTATTCTTATACTAAGGTCACACTGTGAACTGGTGAACATTCTATCTAATGATTAGTAAGGAATATTTAATAGTGATTTGGATACTTACACATGGGTAATTTGTATAAAAAAATTTAACTCTTTACATTTCCATGTGAGGTTAAAACTGTCCAAAAGAAAAACCTATTCTCCTGTTTGGCATACGCTTCTCCAGTTCTGCAATTGGTAACTCAGATTTGTGTGAGGGACGAGATTGGAAACCCTCATCAATGGTCACTTTCTTGGTTTTTAGTTGCATTGTATTTTATGCACACTTGTCAAAGTTCTGATTACGATCTTGACAACAAAGCCTATTCTCCTATTAAAACATGGCATAAGCTTCTCCAATTCTGCAACTGGTAACTCATATTTGTATGAGGGACTTGGAAACCCTCATCAATGGTCACTTTCTTGGTTTTTAGTTGCATTTTATTTTATGCACACTTGTCAAATTTCTGATTACAATATTGACATAATTTCTTGTGGATTGCATACTATTGCTATGTAGGAGGAGGATGTTACCAAGAAAATCATAAAATGGTTGTTTGGTGGTTTCCTTCTTGGATTTCTGGGTGTGGGGACCTACGTGGCAATACACCAGGTTAAGCTTTACAACATCAATGAGCGTTGTTGCAAGAAAGAGTTGAGATCTCTCAAACAATTGGTCAGTATTGAAAGATGACAGAGCATAATGAGTGATGGGAGTTGCAGAGATGTCCACAATAACAATGGTGGGGGGCTTGATTGAAGATGGTTGTTGGCAATGATTTGTTAATCACTTTTTTCCATATAATAATGGAATTCTGCCTGAAAACATCGATGAATTAACGGGCAAGTTGCAGAGTGCTTCCCCTTGCAATAAATGTCTGAACAGTGGAACAAAAACCTAACAACAATTACCAAATATCTCTATGATGTTCTGACAACTGCAATATTAATCTGCAATTGTGCTTTTTATACTCACCTGCCGCCTTCAAAGAAGACCAAATTGTTTGGGCTAATTTTGAAGTGATTTTGTTGTGGATAAGAGATCCGTCTGCAAAGAAGAAGAAGCGATAAGATGATCGGCCTGCGAGGGTTTGTTTCTAAGGGAAGAAATCAAATGTTTCTAAGGGAAGAAATCAAATGCCCTGCAGTTTTTTTCCCTATGATATTTCAACGTTTCTCGTTAAGTTTAGGTTAGATTTGGGTTTTTTTTTAACCAATTCTTTTTCATTAAGATTTATCTTAACATTTTATCTTTTCAATTATATATTTTTTAATTATTAATATTTTTTAATTTTAATTAAAACTTGAAATATGTTTTGAAGTGTTTTATTTATTCAAAATAAGTATATTATTTAATTTCTTTAAATAAATAAATTATTTTTATAATTTATTTAATGTTTTTTATTTATTTAAACAGGTAAATTGAGATAAAATTGTATGGGAAAAAATGAAAATACATTTCCTTGCTTTTTAATTTTATAATATTGGATACATGATGAAGTATAGTATTAGAATTGAGTATGATGATTTAATATTTACAAAATTAATATACAATTTTGAATTTAATAGATACTTATTATTTCATATTATAAAATTATATTTTTTATAGGTTTTTTTTAAGCATTTTTTAATATATATTTGGAAAAATTCAAAGTTTAATAGAAAAAGAGAATTTTGAGTTTGGATATGTCTAAACAATGAAAGCCTCAATATCAAGTTTTGAGTGGAAACATTCATTATCTTGTTCACCAGTTGCGTCAAAGATAAACCCCAACAATTTTAAATATTCACATTCCTTTCAACAAATTTAAATATTCACTACTTTTCTTCAAAAATTTGAGTTGAATTATGTAACCCATGAATGAGCTGGCCAATAAGAATATGGTATTTTTCCCCTCCACACATTGTAATTGTGAATTATGAAACAATATCCATAATCAAGAATGCTAATTCTGGGTAGTAGTATATGGTCTGTGACAAGAATGCTAGTTCTAGGTAGTAGTATATGGTGTGTGATTTTTTTTAATTAATTAATTTAGTATATTAAGTTGGAAATTTTTCAACAAAAGCCAACAAAAATAAGCTCAATGAAGCTATAAATCCAAAGGTAAAAAATTTGATGATCAAGACTTATAATTGAAATTTTTTTATGAATATCCTCTAAAGTTTCAAGAACTTCAAGGAGAAAAGGTGATATCTCTGATATATATTCCAAGTTAAATGAGACAATGACAAATCCTTTTGAATTGATCTACACATACATCATATGGGATTTAATTATAAACTAAATTATTTCTTGGTACTTCATGCTTTAATTAGTATATGCAATCTATGGCAGAGTGATGGACTCCACAAGGTTTTTTATTATGTTAATATTGTACGTGATATTTGCCTTTTATTTAGATGAACTTTTTTAATTTCATTAGCGAAGGTTCACTTTCAACATATAAATGAAGAGTCAACCTTAATTTTAATGGAATGTTTAAATTAAAACTGAGATATTAAATTCAAAAGGGAAGGTTCACTTTCAATATATAAATGAAGAGTCAACCCTAATTTTAATGGAATGTCTAAATTAAAGCTGAGATATTAAACTCAAAAAGCAAAGGTTCACTTTTAACCTATAAATGAAGAGTCAACCCTAATTTTAATGAAATGTCTGAATTAAAGCTAAGATATTAAACTAAAAAAGGGAAGGTTCACTTTCAACATATAAATGAAGTGTCAACCCTAATTTTAATGGAATGTCTAAATTAAAGCTGAGATGTTAAACTCGAAAACAATTGAGTTGACAATGAAACATGGAAAAATCACTTCTAAAAAAAATTACACAATGGATTGGTAACTTAAGGGAAAGACATTATTTGTCACCTTAAAAATCTCATTTACTAAAGTTCTATCAATCCACAAATAATAATTCATGTGATCCCTCAAGACATGGAAGATGAACATTGCATTGGACTAGCATGAAAAAGTTAGGTAACAAGTGGTTTGAAGCCTAATTTTATCACCAATTGCGGATTTCAAAGAATATGAATGGTTCCATTATTTTGGTTACAAGTTGAAATTAACAATATTACAATATTCATGTTGGATATTCACAACAACATGGGATGCAAGAGATGTCAACCCTTGAAGTCATGGGAAATGCATTTTAAAAGTAAAACTCAAATAATTCCAAAATTGATTTATTTGATTTCATAAACTGTGATAGATGTGGATGGTTGGATTTGCATACTCTACATTGATAGGGTTTCAAATAAATTTATTTTATTCACCAATAGCTTAGGTGATTCGGTGAAGATTCAATCAAAAGGTATTAGAAGTATACCTTGGCTAGACTAGCCAGAACAATGCAATCATTAAAGGAGGAGAAAAAGTAAAGGTTTTAAAGCCTTCATTCTTAAAAAATAGATTTTCTTCTTGATTCCAACATGTTACTCTAAATTACTTATTTTTGCATGAGTTGACTTCCATATTATATAGAAATACCTAGCCAAGAGACATTTCTTGGTAGAGAGACTGTGTTGCCTAGCATGGATTGAGGTTAAAGTGTTATTAAGAGAAAATGTATATCATTATACATGTTTAAGTAATATTGGCCAGATTTAACTAAGGATTCACATGCTATATATTAGAAACTAATATGCTCAGAGGATTTCCCCAAAACTGGGTGTAAGCCAATGCCATTAGATACTTTATAAAACTAGAAAATTGCCATTATATATGTTATAAAACTAGAAAATTTTGAAGTTTGTAGTATCTAGATGAATAGTCTTAGAAATCCAGAGAATTTTTTTTCTTTCTAGTGTTCAATTTTTGTACCTTCTTGTATTTCTAATATCGAGAGTTTAATTTAGAATCTAGAGTTCTATTTAATTATATATATCTCAAAGATATGCAATGTCACATTGGTTTTTGGGATGGGGAAATGCAATGTTGCATTGGTTTTTGGGATGTGGGAGGGTCTCCAAGATAATTGGAGGGAATCCCCAACCTTTTCATGGGATGGAATGTTGAGGAAAGAAATAATAACTTCTTTTAGGTTGCCTCAAAGGGCATTGACTTAGTTCTATGGTCACTTCAGCCCCATGAATGATAGATTGGTCATCTTCAAATCAATTAAGGAAGCTCATAGATTACCATATGCTCTCCCTTTCTTTGCATTCACCTACATCCTATTTTTCTACTACTAATAATAGTATTAACAGTCATAAAAAATATTAAAAATAAATAAAAATAAAAATAATTCACCATAAAAATTTGTACCTGCTCGTAAAGCACAATAGTATGCAACTTTTAGTATTATGCACAACCCTTACACATATCAGATCTAAAAGGCTTGTACAATTAAGAAAGGAAGTAGTCGTAGCTGTAGATTTTTTTCATTGGTGGGCCTCAACATTAGTAGTAGCTTGGATTGTTAGACATGGTGCTTTTCCTCTTATATGTTTGAAGCAGGGGATGCGAATAACAACCTTGTCTAGCCCTGCTCTAGGCTTTTGCACTTTGCCACATTTGGAATAGAACTTTCAGCAAGCTGTTCAAGAGCTTGGATTTTTCCAAAATTGATCCCTCCAACTTCCCTATCTTCCACTTCATTGCTTTAGGGTATGATGGTTTTAAATCATACATATGCATATTCCACTTATTATAAGATTTAAAATTGATATACTTGGTGTGCATTGGCTCCTGCAGGGTCTGAAACTGTTGCTTCAAGAAAAATTTCTTCCTTGTGATCGGGTGGAGGAAGTCAATATTGGAATCATGTTCTTCAATGGAGTTGCTCCTGAGAGATTATCTATCAAAGGATGAATGTCCATGGGTGACTCATCAAAGATTTCATAGGGCCCATTCACGGATAACTTATAGAATATCAATGATGACTTTATCAAGTCAACAACATGTGTTGTTCGCTGGAGTGTTCAAGAGACTTCTGGATTCAACTTGATTCCTTCTCCATACTTGTGTAACTTTCTTATTTGGCATGGTTCTAGCTTGTGCAGGGGCCCAAGTCAAGTTACAATCACGTGCCATATGTCCAATGTTATGGCAATTGAAACACTCTATCTTGTTCATGAATAAAAAATCATGACTTCTTCTTGCAAAATTGCTTCGAGGAGATTGGAGGGGACCATTATATTTGTCTTAGTGATATGCCCTACAATATTTTGCCACGTGCCCAAAGTTTGTACAAGAATAGCAATATCCAAGAAATATACTTTGGTACCTGGGTGATGAAGAGTTCCTTGAAGTACTCTTGAAGTCTTTTTGCCTTGGGATTCTTTAATGATATTCATTGCCTTTTATATTCTTGACACCATATGCAAGTCTCCTTAGCATAGAATTTCTTCCATTGTTGTCTTGATTCTTCTCCTTGCCTTTGTTGGAACTGGGAGTATCAACATTTCTTTCTAGGTTCCTCACATCTTTGTTGTTTGAAGCATTATCATTCTTGCTTGAGGATTCACCAGCATAGCCAAGACCTGATTTATCAAGGGGAGACCTTTGCTAACTTAGGATGTCATCTAGGGTTTGAGAGCTTTTCAAGTTTTTATTCAGCAATTCAACTTCCTTTTCAAGAAAGAAAATTTCTCCTTTCAACTTTTTGCAATCTTCATCTTTCATAAGTAGTTGCTTCTTCATTTCTTCCATAATCCTTGTTGCTTCATGTGCTTCGATTTTAAGGGAGATGATATTTGATTTCATTTTGAAGATTTCTTCATTATCCTTTGCTAGACTGCTCTCCATTTCTTCTTTTGTTCTTGTAGCTTCACATGTTTCGGCCTTGAGAAGATTGATGTTTGATTTTAGTTTCAAGATTTCTTCATCCTTTTCGTCTCGTTGGCCTACCATGGTGTTTCTCTCCTTTTCTGCTTCATTAACATGTCCTTCTATGAATGCCAAAGTTTCCATCACCTTCTCAGCTCCTTGCGCTTATTTCCTTGCTTCTACTAGTTGAGATCTAAGAGAGGAGACCTCCTCCTTGTATTGACCAATCTCTGCTTCAAGATTGTTCAAGCTCTTAATTCTTTGTTCAAGGTGGCTTGACAAAGTTTCTTCCCTTTTCTTTGCCTTATCCAATTGATTTTTCATAGATATGACTTCTTCATGATGCTTTCTTTTATTTTGATGAAATTCCTCTTTAAGTTTGGCGAGCTCCTCATCTCTTTCTTGTACTTGAAGCTTGACAAAGTCAACTTCCTTCCTTGTCTTGCCTTGGTTACCATCTTGCGCTTTCTTCTTAAGTTCCTCATTTTCATTTTTCAAATTGTTAATCTCTTCCATGGAAGCCATAATTTTATTCAAGAGATCTTCTTTAAAGTCTTCTTTGTTCTCTTCATCTTCTAGGTTTTCTTTAGCCTTGTTGTCATCTCTCTTATCTTCAGCTTCCTGACGGATTCTGGACTTCTTTCTTTTTTTCGATCATCTTCTTGACTAGAGATCATTGCCAATGCTCCTTTTGAGTGAATATCACGAAGTTTGTCCCATATGACTTTTGCTGATGAACATTTTTCAATTTTGGCCTTCACAGAATTTGGTAAACCATTCAAACTTGCTTTCATTGCTCTTGTATTATACTCCTTGGATTCTTCATTCATCGTGTCATTAGTAATCATTGATTTCCAAACTTCAATTCCTCGAGTCTTCAAGAAATTCCTCATTCTTGCCACCCATATATCAAAATTTCCATTGAATAATGGAGCCTTCGCAAATTGATTTACTTCAATTTCAATGTTTGAGGAAGACACATCTTTAGGAGGATTGAAGACTTTCTTCCTTGGCTTTGCCATTTGTGTTCTAATGATCAACCTTCAAGTTGTTAGGCTTTGAGTGAAGGTAATGGCTCTGATACCAATTGTTGGAAATACTGAGAGGGGGGTGAATAAGTATTTCTTTTCAATTGTTAATTTTACCAGTTAGATCACCTATATCTAGAACACAAATGAACAATAAGAATAAATTCTTTTATTAATTTCTTCTTTACAATAAATCAAATACAATATATGTAGGGCTCCAACCCTAGATAAAGACACCAATCTTCAATCTCCCAGGCTCCAACCTGTATTTTCCAAGCATCGGCTTGGACTTCCAAGGCTCCAACCTTGTCAATTCTGAGGCACCAACCTCAAGGGCTCCAACCCTATATCTGGTACAGGCTCCAACCTGGTCTCTTGAGGACTCCTATCCTCTAGGGCTCCAACCCTATATTTCAAGGCACCAACCTTGTCTCTATGAGGCTCCAACCTCCTACTTCAATTCATCAAGATATATTTGGTTATACTTCATGGCTCCCAATGTCTTCTTCAATGAGCCTTGTCAATATTCACTTAGTCTTCATTGTAGTCTCCACATTACGTCATCAATGAAAACCTTTTCTTCTTAGAAGGTGTCACCACTGCTCTTCATCGTACCCAAACAATTTCTCCAAGTTACCTCATGATGACATCAATGCATCAATAATATCTCCAATACCTTCACAGTGTCTTCAATAGGTAGCCCAAGCTCTACACCTGCTTTAAGCCTCTTCAAGGGCTTCTTCAAGAACTCTCGAAGGGAGTCTTCACAAGGTGCTCCAAGAGTGTCTTCACACAGTGCTCCAAATGGCCTACTCCTCAAGGTTGTCTTCACAAAATGTCTTCAATATGTTGCCCAAGTTTGCACTTATCAACATGTCAAATCTACACACTAGACTTCAAGAGACCTCAAAAAATACTAGAGATTCTCCAAGAATCAATGCTCCTTCAATAACTCCTTCAATATTTCTTCAATAAGTCTCCATAAGTCTTCTAAATGTGACCCCAAAATCTGTCACAATTCTGCCTCAGGACTGCTCCAGATATGATTCCCAAAACCACCGTTCAAGCCTTGACCAATGACTAGTATTAATGCTGGAAAAAGCCACACCAGAAACTTCACACTTTCCTTATTATGCTCCACAAATTCTAGCTATAATGGTGTCTGTCCAAGATTCTCCACGAAATCACAGGGTTGTGTCTCTTATGTGACTAGTCCAAAATCTTTACTTTGTTTTAGGATTGTTCTTGCTGCAATATAAGTCTGGTCCTAGTTAGGGCTTGTAACTAACTGATGCAACCCCTTATCCTACCTTCCAGACTTCCTCCAAGGCTGCGGTCTTTTTTTCCCTTGCTTCTTGTGTTTAGGGCTACCTTCTAGGATGAATTTAGGCTTATATTAGGTTTGTCAGCCTTTTCCAAACTACCCAGAACTCCTCTAGATTTCTGCAGTCTGCTACAGCAATCCTTAACACCTTTTTTCTATACCACAGATCCAAGTTTCTTAGTTTGACAGTGTAGTAGCAACAGATCTGAATACAAAAATTGCCCAAAACAGTCTATGTCTTTTATCTTCCTCAACCCCTTTCACACTTCTGTGTTTTCCTGATTTCTGTGTTTTTTTCACCGAAATTCTTGACCCAAAGGAGGGAGTACAAACCTATATATACATATTTTCTATTGGAATGAGGGGATGTGACTTTTTGGAGGGAGGCTGACTTGAGAGAGAAAGTGTAGTTCGGCTCACTGCTAAATATAATTTCCTTAACTTAAAAAAAATCAATATCTTTCAAACCGCTTGGAATTTCGGGCTGAGTAATAGCTCGTTGGAAAGGAAAAATTATGCTCTTCAAGATGGTGTAGGCCCCATGTTGAAATATTGCCTCTAAGGTTGGAAAAAATAATTTTCTTTGTGATTGTCCTTAAGTTATTTAGTGTAGAAAAATTATAAGGACAGTATGGCTTCTTTGTTTGGCTTCTCCATTGTTTTTCTTCTCCATTATTTGGCTTCTTCATCATCATAGGAACATGTAAGACATCCTTTTCATCGTGATAGTTTCCAGCAATGTGTATCATCCATTTCATCACATAATTGTGTAGTGATATGATGTTATAGTGCAGCATCATTAGGAGAACTTCAAAATAGTCTTCCAACCTTCAAATGATATCTTCCACGTTATCATCTATTCTTTCAACCTTCATCAAGTGCCATCATCAATTGTGGTCATTCATTTAGTGTATGACATCATCAAGTGTATGACTCCATATGTCATCAAAGGTTAAGGTCTAGATCATCAAGGCATATGCAACATTATAGCTAGTTCAAGGACTTCTTAGGACTTCTTCATTAGTGACCTTTGACATCTTCATGGGTTGACCGTTTCATTGATGGCATCCTTAGCACTTAAGGATTGCATGAGGTTCATTGACATCACAAGAATATTTTCCATCTCAGCTATTGACATCAATGACAACCTTGATTAACAGGTTCATACCAATCAACACCACTATCAAACAAATATAAATGAAAGAAATAGTGCGCCAGTGATACGATATTTTTTGAATCCTCAACAAATCAATCCATGCCACAACAAGTAAATTCGAATCACAACCTCTAAATTATAACAAGTCAATTTAACTCCATAAAGCCAATTTAATTCCTCTCACTGTATGCTTCCATTTTCTCCTGCGTTCTGTCTTTGTCACTCCTCTGCGCATTGTGCTCCTAGCAAATGAGTCCACGCTACAACAAGCAGATTTGGAACACAGTATCTAAATTCGAGCCATGAAAAATCAAATTACTTCATAAAGCCAACTTACTATGTTCTTCCTTTATCATTCTTCTGCGTATTGTCCTCTCACGCCCTGAAATGTTGTGTTTTCACTTCTATCAGTCCAACTCTCCTTCCTGGTGAGCGCTGCATTCATGCTAACGTATCTTCTCATCAAATTTGTAGAGTACAGGGAACCATTCAGTTGCAGATGCGTACCATTGGCTCTTATGCCATAGTTGGAGTTGCATCCTACCAATCCGGAGTGCCAACTCTGTTCAACCGGAGTACCAGCTCCAGCTTACCGCGTAACCCATCTACTCCAACACCTGCGTCCAACCTGCAACTCCACCACTCAAATATACAACAAAAATATACATATATAAATTTGCAAACTCAACTTGCCACAATATATTTCAATCAACTCTTAATTTGGAAATTCAACTTGCTCTCTCGCTCACAACAAGCAATCAAACGAAACAACCTCAATGTAGGAAAGACCCATCCTCCAACTCATCTCCTTTGCTCCGATACTAAATGATGCCAGGATATTGGGTTAAAACAGATCCTAACATATAAATGAGTACGTGCTTCCTTCTTCAAGAATATTCTCAACTAATTCTTCATTAAAAAAAACATTTGATGCAACTCAAAACATACATAAATAAAAGAGAGCCATACAAACAAAATACTGATATAAAATAACACAAGAAATTCCTTGGCCGAATATCACAATGGATGGCCTTTCAGCTCTTTACAAAATCTCTCAAACCATCTTTCTCTCTCTCTGTATTCCTCATTGTTTTCCATCCTCACACACTCCTCATATTTATACATAATAATGAATTTATTCCAATCCATAATTTCCTCCACACACATCTCAACTAAAATCTAAATTAGATTTATCCTTTTTTTGGACTCAACTAAGTCCTGTTTAAGGAATTCCTAATCCTTAGATTATCTACGTAATTCAATTCCTCTCATATCCTTAATTTATTAAAAGTATATTTACAATAATCCTCACTTACAATTTTCTCTCTTAATTTATTAAAATGATCACAATAATTTATAAAATAATTAAAAAAATCACCACCCCCCTAATTACACAATATTTTAATAAAACATAACCAGGATGCACCAACCTCTCATTAGTTCATCTCTCAGTTAGAACTAGTTAAACTGATTTTAACTCAATTAGTTGAGTTAACTAATTACAACTCACAAATAATTGTAGCTAGACCCCCTAAAATCATGGGAGCAACTCGAATTTCCTATGTTAACTCAGTCATTCTGACCTAGTTAAATAATACAAGTTGTCATGAGATGAAATTGCAATTTCTCTTCCAATTTAATTAAGGGAAAATTAAATCAGAAGCCCCCTTTGGGTGCGATTTCAACATAACACAAAGAGCCACAACCACCTGGGCTAGAGGACACCCCTACAAAATGAAGATCAACAAAGTACTTATGTGAAGCGACATTTTAATTTTTATTATTTTTTGTGTTATTCTAGTATATCTCTACTTTTATATCTAATACTTTGTTTGATTTTTTGTTTATCAAACTCTCAAGTAGAGAATAATATGAACATTAAAAAAAATTGTGTTTATACTACTGGTTTCACAAATGGTAGAATAATAGAGACATGCAGCAACATATGTTAACACTTTTGATTGTAGTATAATTTTACTAATTTTACAAAAAATAAATAGAGTTATTACAAATATTTAGCTTTAAAAAGCTCCCTTCCCCAATAATTTTACTAATTTTACAAAAAATAAATAGAGTTATTACAAATATTTAGCTTTAAAAAGCTCCCTCCCCCAAATACACACTTTTGATTGTAGTATAATTTTGCTAATTTTACAAAAAAATAAATAGAGTTATTACAAATATTTAACTTTAAAAGCTCCCCCCCCAAATACACGTTTAATTATAATATTGAATATTTACATACATTAATCACACCAATCAAAACACTTATAAATATTAAATTAATCTAAACATTTGAACACAGTAATCTAAACACTTGAACACATTATCACATTAATCTAAACACTTAACACAAGAAACTAACTACAATACCAAAATACAAAACATCTACTATAATGTTCTAATAAAAATAATAATAAAAAGATCATCTTATATTAATGAACATATAAAAAAAACTAAATGATCAACTTATTATGAAATATTATTTTAACTATAATAAAACGACAAGTTCAAACCCCATAGATCAAACTACTAATAATAATATTATTATTATTTAAATGAATAAAAGATAAAAAAATATATAGTTTATTTTATTTAAAATTAATACATAATTTGTAAAAATAAATAGAAAATAAAAACATTTTACCTTTAATTAAAAACTACTAAACCTTGCTTTGTAATGACTAATTCTACAATAAAAAAATAGCCATCGTTAAACTTTGTGGTTTTTAACCCTATCGATATAATTTAGTTGATACTATAATTAATTAATGTGGTGTGAGAAAGATCTAGCAACTAAAAGAAAATTAAGGTATTATAAAGAGGTCATCAACCCCACCTTAGAAGAACAAAAGTATCTCTCTATTTTAACTAGCTCAAAGAAGAAAATTAATATAGCCAAGATTAGAACGAACTCTCATGAGCTCCATAGTGAAACAAGTCGTTGGACGGTTCCTAAAACACCATGGATGGAAAGGATCTGCCATCTCTGTGAGAATATGAACATTGAGGATGAAAATCACTTCCATCTCTGTGTGAGAATATGTACATCGAAAGAAGGAGAGTCTGGCCTTGATAACAACGCGATATGGAACCTCTCTTCCTTCAAAAAAAGGAAGCATGCTTATATTGATGTGACTGGTGGAAGCTGTCCAAAAGCAAAGCGTATTCTCCTGTTAAAACAGGGCATAAGCTTCTCTAATTCTGTGAGGGACGAGCTTGGAAACCTTCATCAATGGTCACTTTCTTGTTTTTTTAGTTGCATTGTATTTTATGCACACTTGTCAAAGTTCTGATTACAGTCTTGACAGAATTTCTTGTGGGTTGCATACTACTGCTATGTAAGGGAGGATGTTACCAAGAAAATCATACAATGGCTGTTTGGTGGTTTCCTTCTTGGATTTATGGGTGTGGGGATCCAGGTGGCAATACACCAGGTTAGGCTTTACATTGCTGCAAGAAAGAGTTGGCATCTCTCAAAGAATTGGTTAGTATTGAAAGATCACAGAGCACTGTGAGTGATGGGAGTTGCAGAGATGTCCACAATAAGAATGGGTTATTTGATTGAAGACGGTTGTTGGCAGTGGTCTGTTAATCACGCTTTTCCATACAATTATGGAATTCCGCCAGCAAACATCGATGAATTAACGGCCAAGGTGCGGATTGCTTCCCCTTGCAATCAATGTCTGAACAGTGGAACAAAACCCTAACAGCAATGACCAAATATCTCTATGATGTTCTGGCAACTACAACGTTAATCTGCAATTGTGCTTTTTATACTCACCTGCCGCCTTCAAAGAATACCAAACTGTTTGGGCTAAGAGATCCGCCTGCAAAGAAGAAGAAGCGATAAGATGATCGGCCTGCGAGGGTTTGTTTCTAAGGGAAGAAATCAAATGCCCTGCAGTTTTTTTCCCTCTGATATTTCAGCGTTTCACGCCATGTCGCTTCACCTTGGATTTCCATTTGGCTATCCATAGTCCTGCTGGATTCTCTGCCACCATGTGCATCAGCCGTGGATTGATTGATCCTTGAAATCAACCAACTAGTTTTGCTCAGAATCCGCAAAGGGAAATAACAGAGCTTGAACATCAATCTTTTCAACCCCTTGTTGGTTCTTCGTCCGACCCCATGAAGAGCTAGCAAATCTCTTTTCCAGAAATCCTCGACACAAAAGATTCTCAGAAGGCTACAGCCTCGCCTCCTTATCCATAAGTCTCTGGTAGTATATAACTATCGTGGATTAGCAAACTTCCTTCCTCGTTCGTTTCAAACCGCTGAATTGGTGTAGAGTGCAGACATTAGCAAACCGATTTTTTTTTTCAGAGAGAGACATAGCAAACAAATTTACAGTATATGGACAGCCGTCCAGATTTTGAGGCGCTTCTTGGATTGTTGATTTAATTCTTTTAGACATGACGAGATTTGCATCTGTGAAGTTCTGCTCAGTTCTGTGTTTTTAAAAATCTTTAACAGCAATCAGTTTAAAATCTGACAAATTCTTTACTTTCTGACATTGGGGCATGAGTGGTTTTCTATCTGTTAGTCTTGTGGAATGTTTAATTTTTACCAAGTATTCTCTTGGTCATACACCAATTTATGTAACATATAACTCTGGGTCTCTTACTGAAACCAATTTATTTAACATTGGAAAATTTAAAATTTGTTTTTTAATTATTTTTATTTGATTTATAATATTTCGATTTAGGTTAATAAAATGATTGTTATCTCTAAATTCAAGTTTTTATGGTTTATATGGCGAGTAGTCTATAGTGCGATTTTTTATGGCTTTTAAGGTAGCTTTTTCCGGTTTAATTTATCTAAATTCGGGTAGGAATTTATTGAAAATAGAATTTTGATGGGTAATCTTGTACAATCAAAGTGTCTAGGGGTTTTTGCGCTACACCTCAATTCTGATAAAATCACATTATAATTATTTGATCTCACTTTTGGAACCATCCAATGCAAGATGAGTTTTATCTAAGTATGTAATTAAAAATTTAAATAATGTTAAAAAAAAATCCCAATTATTAATTTTTAATAGAAATAAATCATTTAGTAATATTTTTATTTGAATTAAAATTTTATTATTCAAATCAAACATATAAGAACATATTAATTACTGAATTATTTAAGAGAAATTAAAAAGTCTTAAATAAGAAATAATATTAAAAAATGATGTATATTAATAAAAAATTAAAATAAAAAATTGAATTTAAAATAAAAATAATAAAGAATTAAAAAAATCCAAAATAAATAATTTTAAATATTAGAAAAAATAATATTAAGAATTAAAGAATTCACTTTCTAACATGATGTTGGATCTGGTCTGCAACACAGTTGACCTAGCTTGACTCTGCAGTCATTGCCTTGCAGCTGTGGTCAGAGGTGGCTCAGATCATGCTCATCGAAGGCTCCCATGGTGGAGCCGACAAGTGGCCCGTTGGCCCCTTCCTTCTGTGACTTGGTTGCAGGTCACCTGAGCGGGAATGAAACTTCATTCTTCACAAGATTAACCTCAAGCTCTACCTTCGCCCCTCATGCTCCCGACCCTGAAGCAATAAAGAATCAATAATGAAATGGGAAAGGGGTGGCGGAACCCCCCTCAAAGGAAAACTCCTTAGACAGACAAGGAAACTCCACTCCTCGCACGACGCTCAACGTGGAGGCAGAGGTAACAATGGAAGAACAAGAAAAGAAAAGAAAAAAAACTGAAAAATATTTGCAACCCCAAAGCCAAGAAGACTCCGAAACTGGTCATCCAAGACCTAGATGTGGCTGTTTACAGGGATTATATGCAAGAACACACAGTAATATGCAAATTCATGGGCATTTGGCTAACAGAGAAAGCTCTCAATGGATGGATTCAGTCCAAATGGAAACCAAATTGCAATTGGGTTCTAAGAGTTTCTTTATAGTTGTTTTCAATCCCCTGGAAGACAAATACAAGGTCTTTGAAGGAGGACCTTACTTCTTCAATTCCACAGGTTTCTACATGAGGTACTGGAAAGAGAACTTCACCCAGAGAAAGAGGACCTCACAAGGGTCCTGGTATGGGTTCGGCTTTGTTCTTTTCCTACGAATTACTGGGCTCCGATAGTCCTAAAAGGCATAGGAGACGAACTAAGAGAATACATAAAAATGTATGAGGGAACAAGAAATGGACATTATGTTCCTACACAAGAATCTATGTCTACATAGACATCTTAGGCGCCCTACTGGAAGCTATCAAGCTGATCTACAGGGATGAATTTTGGCTGCAAAGTATTAATTATGAACACATCCCCTTCAGATGCAGAAAGTGTCATGAACACATGCATCTCTTCCAGGACTGCCCACAGAACAAGATCCGTTCAACCGACGAGCAAGCTCAAAGGAAGAGGGACGAACATGGATTTACAAGGGTCGGAAAAAGAACAGACACAATAAGAAACCATACATATAAAAGATCAACCCAATAACTCAACACAACAAATTTGAGGCATTGAATGCATCGCAAGAAGAACAATTCCTATTCAGCTCCATGGAGGAGGAACACAAGGAAAATGAGCAAACCTTAGGAAACAACGGGCAGGAAGACGAAGAATTGGAACACAACATTAATGAAAATGATAAACTACAGGAAGATGCAGAAATGGAATAGGCCCAAGAAGCATCCACTTCGGAAGAAAACGCCATTGAAGAAGCAATGGAAGGAGTTGACCTCTTAATGGTGGCAGAGGAATGGCAGAAAAATGACATAGCAGGGATTCCAGAAGACCAAATCTAAAAAATCCAAGAAGCTTACCTCCTACATTATGAAATGAAACAAAACTCAGGGCAATATTCTGCGAGAAAAGTTGTAGGCAATGGCATTCTAGCAAATCTAGAGGTAGGCCAATACTACCCAAGAGGATCGAGCAGGAAAAGAGGAAGGAAAACTACCAGTCAGCTTTTACAAGAGTTGGGAGCCCGCCTCATCAATGAAGGAAAGGTAAAGGCCCTAACCCTATCCCCTAAAAGTTTTCAATGAATTTCACTTCTTGGAATATAAGAGGACTTAATGGTCTTGGAAAAAAATGAGTCTTGAAAAATAAACACGCTATCGACAAGCTCGACATCCTTCTGATCCAAGAAACCAAGACTTGAAAAATAGACTCGCTATCGACAAGCCCGACATCCTTCTGATCCAAGAAACCAAGACTCACATGGACAACCTCACTATGATCCAAAAAACATGCTTCAAGAGCTACAGTTACACGGAAATTTCAGCCACTGGTACAACAGGTGGTATAATGACTCTATGGAAGAGCTCGATATTCAAACACTCCTCTTCCACAACCACCAAACACTCATTAATGACCGTCTCGAAAATTACAGGAACTAATGACAATATATCTGTCACCAATATTTACACAACCCACAGAGTGACATAGATAATAAACAAGCTTCTGAACTACTTCCACCACCCTTACAAAATTATTGTAGGGGATTTCAACATGGTGGTCAACCTGGGAAAAAAAAAGGGGGGCATTCGGAAATTGGACAAAGACTTTAAAGCTTTCAAGATCACCATTGACAGTCTCCACTTGATAGACATCCCTACGAAGAATGGAACCTTCACTTGGAACAACCAACTTTGATCTTTATTATGTATTATTGGAGCATTCGGGTAAGTAGCATAACATTTAATGGGTTGAACTAACACCAGCCTAGAAAGTTCTTGAAAGAGAAAATATAAGTTGGCATGCAAGAAAATTAAATACTATGCATTGGAATTGTTGAAAATAAAACACCCATTTGCATGTTCTAATTGTGTTATAGTTAAGGATATTTTTACATATAAGCATGGTATTAGCCATGTCAAAAGATAAATTAGTGGTGTTAATTCTTTGGAAATAAAACATATGAATTCTTGTGCATTAAACAATGACAACTAGGATTATTTTCTTGGAAAGAATATACAGTTGTATGTGGGAAATGATAGCATGTTTAGTTAGCCTACATTGGGAAATATTATTTGGAAAAGGAGATGGATTACATGCATAAACCCATATTAATGTGTTGACTTCCTTGGAATATATATGTGGGTTGTTTGTATAATATTTGGAAAATAATACATGTATTTGTATGTTTTATTACCCAAGTTTTATGGAAAAGGAAACATGTTTTGCATGCCTTATTATGCTAAACCCTCGAAACAGAAATATGGAAAATGAAACATGTTTTGCATGCCTTATTATGCTAAACCCTCAAAAAGGAAACATGTGTTTGCACGCTTGATTGTGTTAAGAATTCCATTGGGAAGATTCTTTTGGAAACTATATGCAATTCATATGCATAGGAACAACATTTGTTGTGTTAGCTTTCTTTACATGAACCAAAAGTAATAGGTTAAGGGTTAGTTATTTGGTTTAAACTTATGTAAATAGCATGCACGAAGATCGTAAATGATGTATCAACTGATGTATCAGTTTCTTCTAAAGAAATGCTTGGCAGATGTAGCTATTGTCTAGCAGGAATGTGTGCTTATGCTAGGGAAATATTAGTAAATGTGATTGCTTATAACTAGCACATATACAGTGCGGTTAAAGGGAGCATGTCAAGATATTTTATTTGCTTGTCATAAATGTACATGAGTAGATGGAGAAGCATCACTAGTATAGATTTATGAATGGGTTTTTTAATACTTTATGAATCTTGACATCAATGTATGTTGAAGACAACATTAGCAAGAAATGATGTTAACTTGTATAAAGGAAATATTATGCTTAACATGGTGGCAGGTATATGATTAATGGTTCATGCAGATGAGTGCGAGTTGTAGGATGGTCCAATGTCCATTGTAGGTACATCAATGCCACCAAGATATGAAGATATGAAGATTAGTGAGTAAATGCTATCATAATTATTGTAATGGCGTCCATGGTAGGTACATCAATGCCACCAAGATATGAAGACATGAAGATTAGTGAGTAAATACTATCATAATTATTGTAATGGCTTTAACCTAGATATTTGTATATTTCCTTGTAAGATTTATAACAATGGTTAAGGGATGGTCTCCCTTATAAGCCATTGAGTGAGGGGTGAACACCCTCACGAGCGTTTAATTTATTTTGCTAGTTTTCACCCTACAGGGTTTCAGGGTATATTGGTGTGTCAAATTGATGATGTTGATTCCTTTTTGGTTGTTATGTTCATAATGTCAAAGATGTGATGACTACATGAATAATGAAATAAATGCAAGGTTACATCATACAGTTTTATGTTAATGTACAACAATAGAGGTTGTTAACACTTAAGAAATTTACTATTCTTATACTAAGGTCACACTATGAACTGGTGAACATTCTATCTAATAATTAGTAAGGAATATTTAATAGTGATTGGATACTTACCCATGGGTAATTTGTATAAAAAAAATTTAACTCTTTGCATTTCCATGTGAGGTTAAAATTATCCAAAAGCAAAAACTATTCTCCTGTTTGGCATAAGCTTCTCCAATTCTCAATTGGTAACTCAAATTTGTGTGAGGAACGAGCTTGGAAACCCTCATTAATGGTCACTTTCTTGGTTTTTAGTTGCATTGTATTTTATGCACACTTGTCAAAGTTCTGATTACGATCTTGACATCAAAGCCTATTCTCCTATTAAAACAGGGCATAAGCTTCTCCAGTTCTTCAACTGGTAACTCATATTTGAATGAGGGACTTGGAAACCCTCATCAATGGTCACTTTCTTGGTTTTTAGTTGCATTTGTATTTTATGCACACTTGTCAAAGTTATGATTACAATATTGAAAGAATTTCTTGTGGATTGCATACTATTGCTATGTAGGAGGAGGATGTTACTAAGAAAATCATACAATGGTTGTTTGGTGGTTTCCTTTTTGGATTTCTGGGTGTGGGGATCGAGGTGGCAATACACCAGGTTAGGCTTTACAACATCAATGAGCGTTGCTGCAAGAAAGAGTTGAGATCTCTGAAATAATTGGTCAGTATTGAAAGATGACAGAGCACAATGAGTGATGGGAGTTGCAGAGATGTCCACAATGACAATGGTGGGGGGCTTGATTGAAGACGATTGTTGGCAATGGTCTGTTAATCACGTTTTTCCATATAATAATGTAATTCCGCCAGCAAATATCAATGAATTAACGGGCAAGGTGCAGCAGAGTGCTTCCCCTTGCAATCAATGTTTGAATAGTGGAACAAAAACTTAACAGCAATTACCAAATATCTCTATGATGCTTCGGCAACTACAATGTTAATCTGCAATTGTGATTTTTATACTCACCTGCCGCCTTCAAAGAAGACCAAATTGTTTGGGCTAATTTTGAAGTAATTCTGTTGTGGATAAGAGATCCGCCTGCAAAGAAGAAGAAGCGATAAGATAATCGGCCTGCGAGGGTTTGTTTATAAGGGAAGAAATCAAATGCCCTGTAGTTTTTTTCCCTCTGATATTTCAGTGTTTCAGCGTTTCTCGTTAAGTTTAGGTTAGGTTTGGTTTTTTTTAACCAATTATTTTTCATGAAGATTTATCTTAACATTTTATCTTTTTAATTAGACAAGAATGTTAACGCAATATATTTATTTTTTAATTATTAATATTGTTTAATTTGATTTTTTAAATTTTAATTAAAACTTGAAGTATGTTGTGAAGTGTTTTATTTATTCAAAATAAGTATATTATTTAATTACTTTAAATAAATAAATTGTTTTAATAATTTATTTAATGTGCTTTATTTATTTAAAACAGGTAAATTGAGATAAAATTGTATGGGAAAAAATGAAAATACATTTCTTCACTTTTAATTTTATAATATTGGATATTTTTAATTTTATAATATTGGATATATGATGAAGTATAGTATTAGAATTGAGTATGATGATTTAATATTTACAAAATTAATATACAATTTTGAATTTAATAGATACTTATTATTTCAGATTATAAAATTATATTCTTTATAGGTTTTTTCAAGCATTTTTTAATATATATTTGGAAAAAGTCAAAGTTTAATAGAAAAAGAGGATTTGGATATGTCTAAACAATGAAAGCCTCAATATCAAGTTTTGAGTGGAAACATTCATTATCTTGTTCATCGTGAAAATAAACCCCAACCCCAAAAAATTTAAATATTCACATTCCTTTAAAAAAATTAAATAGTCACTACTTTTCTTCAAAAAATTGAGTTGAATTATGTAACCCATGAATGAGCTGGCCAATAAGAATATGGTATTTTTCCCCTCCACAGATTGTAATCATGAATTATGAAACAATATCCATAATCAAGAATGCTAATTCTAGGTAGTAGTATATGGTGTGTGATTTTTTTTTTATTAACTAATTTAGTATATTAAGTTGGAATTTTTTTAGCAAAAGCCAACAGAAATAAGCTCAATGAAGCTATAACTCCAAAAGTCAAAAAGTTGATGATCAAGACTTATAATTGAATTTTTTTTATGAATATCCTCTACAGTTTCAAGAACTTCAAGGAGAAAAGGTGATATTTCTGATATATATTCCAAGTTAAATGAGACAATGACAAATCCTTTTGAATTGATCTACACATACATCATATGGGATTTAATTATAAACTAAATTGTTTCCTGGTACTTCATGCTTTAACTTCATGCTTTAATTAGTATATGCAATCTATGGCAGAGTGATGGACTCCACAAGGTTTTTTATTGTGTTAATATTGTACGTGATATTTGCCTTTTATTTAGATGAACTTTTTTAATGTCATTAACGAAGGTTCACTTTCAACATATAAATGAAGAGTCAACCTTAATTTTAATGGAATGTTTAAATTAAAACTGAGATATTAAATTCAAAAGTGAAGGTTCACTTTCAATATATAAATGAAGAGTCAACCCTAATTTTAATGGAATGTCTAAATTAAAGCTGAGATATTAAACTCAAAAAGCAAAGGTTCACTTTCAACATATAAATGAAGAGTCAACCCTAATTTTAATGAAATGTCTAAATTAAAGCTGAGATATTAAACTAAAAAAGGGAAGGTTCACTTTCAACATATAAATGAAACGTCAACCCTAATTTTAATGGAATGTCTAAATTAAAGTTGAGATGTTAAACTCGAAAACAATTGAGTTGACAATGAAACAGGGAAAAATCACTTTTAAAAAAATTACACAATGGATTGGTAACTTAAGGGAAAGACATTATTTGTCACCTTAAAAATCTAATTTACTAAATTTCAATCAATCCACAAATAATAATTCATGTGATCCCTCAGACATGGAAGATGGACATTGCATTGCACTAGCATGAAAAAGTTAGGTAACAAGTGGTTTGAAACCCAATATTATCACCAATTGCGGATTTCAAAGAATATGAATGGTTCCATTATTTTGGTTACAAGATGAAATTAACAATATTACAATATTCACATTGGATATTCACAACAACATGGGATGCAAGAGATGTCAACCCTTGAAGTCATGGGAAATGCATTTTAAAAGTAAAACTCAAATCATTCCAAAATTGATTTATTTGATTTCATAAACTGTGATACATGTGGATGGTTTGATTTGCATACTCTACATTGATAGGGTTTCCAATAAATTTATTTTATTCACCAGCATCTTCGGTGATTCGATGAAGATTCAATCAAAAGGTATTAGAAGTATACCTTAGCTAGACTATCCAGAACAGTGCAATCATTAAAGGAGGAGAAAAAGTATTGGTTTTAAAGCCTTCATTCTTAAAAAATAGATTTTCTTCTTGATTCCAACATGTTACTCTAAATTACTTATTTTTGCATGAGCTGACTTCCATATTATATAGAAATACCTAGCCACGAGACATTGCTTGGTAGAGAAACTGTGTTGCCTAGTATGGATTGAGGTTAAAGTGTTATTAAGAGAAAATGCTATATCATTATACATGTTCAAGTAATCTTGGCCAAATTTAACTAAGGATTCACATGCTATATATTATAAACTAATATGCTTAGAGGATTTCCTCAAAACTGGGTGTAAGCCAATGCCATTAGATACATTATAAAACTAGAAAATTTCCATTATATATGTTATAAAACTAGAAAATTTTGAATTTTGTAGTATCTAGATGAATAGTCTTAGAAATCCAGACAATTTTTTTTTCTTTCTAGTGTTCAATTTTTTAACCTTCTTGTATTTCTAATATTGAGAGTTTAATTTAGAATCTAGAGTTCTACTTAATTATATATATCTCAAAGATATGCAATGCCACATTGGTTTTTGGGATGGGGAAATGCAATGTTGCATTGGTTTTTGGGATGTGGGAGGGTCTCCAAGATAATTGGAGGGAATCCCTAACCTTTTCATGGGATGGAATGTTGAGGAAAGAAATAATAACTTCTTTTAGGTTGCCTTAAAGGGCATTGACTTAGTTCTATGGTCACTTCAGCCCCATGAATGATAGATTGGTCATCTTCAAATCAATTAAGGAAGCTCATAGATTACCATATGCTCTCCCTTTCTTTGCATTCACCTACATCCTATTTTTCTACTACTAATAATAGTATTAATAGTCATAACAAATATTAAAAAAAACAAAAATAAAAAGAATTCACCAGAAAAATTTATACCTTCTCGTAAAGCACAATAGTATGCAACTTTTAGTATTATGCACAACCCTTACACATATCAGATCTAAAAGGCTTGTCTAATTAAGAAAGGAAGTAGTCGTAGCTGTAGATTATTTTCAGTGGTGGGCCTCAACATTAGTAGTAGCTTGGATTGTTAGACATAGTGCTTTTCCTCTTACATGTTTGAAGCAGGGGATGGGAATAACAACCTTGTCTAGCCCTGCTCTAGGCTTTTTTACTTTGCCATATTTGGAATAGAACTTTCAGCAAGATGTTCAAGAGCTTGGATTTTGCCAAAATCGATCCCTCCAACTTCCCTATCTTCCACTTCATTGCTTTAGGGTATGATGGTTTTAAATCATACATATGCATATTCCACTTATTATAAGATTTAAAATTGATATACTTGGTGTGCATTGGCTCCTGCAGGGTCTGAAACTGCTGCTTCAAGAAAGATTTCTGCCTTGTGATCGGGTGGAGGAAGTCAATATTGGAATCATGTTCTTCAATGGAGTTGCTCCTGAGAGATGATCTATCAAAGGATGAATGTCCATCGGTGACTCATCAAAGATTTCATAGGGTCCATTCACGGATAACTTCTAGAATATCAATGATGACTTTATCAAGTCAACAACATGTGTTGTTCGTTGGAGTGTTCAAGGGACTTCTGGATTCAACTTGTTTCCTTTTCCATACTTGTGTAACTTTCTTCTCTGGCATGGTTCTAGCTTGTGCAGGGGCCCAAGTCAAGTTACAATCACGTGCCATATGTCCAATGTTATGGCAATTGAAACACTCTATCTTGTTCATGAATAAAAAATCATGACTTCTTCTTGCAAAATTTCTTCTTGGAGATTGACGGGGACCATTATATTTGTCTTAGTGATATGCCCTAAAATATTTTGCCACGTGCCCAAAGTTTGTACAAGAATAGCAATACCCAAGAAATATACTTTGGTACCTGGGTGATGAAGAGTTCCTTGAAGTACTCTTGAAGTCTTTTTGCCTTGGGATTCTTTGATGATATTCATTGCCTTTTGTATTCTTGACACCATATGCAAGTCTCCTTAGCGTAGAATTTCTTCCATTGTTGTCTTGATTCTTCTCCTTGCCTTTGTTGGAACTGGGAGCATCAACATTTCTTTCTAGGTTCCTCACATCTTTGTTGTTTGAAGCATTATCATTCTTGCTTGAGGATTCACCTGCATAGCCAAGACCTAATTTATCAAGGGGAGACCTTTGCTGACTTAGGATGTCATCTAGGGTTTGAGAGCTTTTCAAGTTTTTATTCAGAAATTCAACTTCCTTTTCAAGAAAGACAATTTCTCCTTTCAACTTTTCGCAATCTTCATCTTTCATAAGTAGTTGCTTCTTCATTTCTTCCATCATCCTTGTTGCTTCATGTGCTTCGATTTTAAGGGACATGATATTTGATTTCATTTTGAATATTTCTTCATTCTCCTTTGCTAGTCTGGTCTCCATTTCTTCTTTTGTTATTGTAGCTTCACATGTTTCGGCCTTGAGAAGATTGATGTCTGATTTTAGTTTCAAGATTTCTTCATCCTTTTCGTCTAGTTGGCCTATCATGGTGTTTCTCTCCTTTTCTGCTTCATTAACATGTCCTTCTATGAATGCCAAATTTTCCATCACCTTCTCATCTCCTTGCACTTGTTTCCTTGCTTCTACTAGTTGAGATCTAAGAGAGGAGACCTCTTCCTTGTATTGACCAATCTCTGCTTCAAGATTGTTCAAGATCTTAATTCTTTGTTCAAGGTGGCTTGACAAAGTTTCTTCCCTTTTCTTTGCCTTATCCAATTGGTTTGTCATATATATGACTTCTTCATGATGCTTTCTTTTATTTTGATGAAATTCCTCTTTAAGTTTGGCGAGCTCCTCATCTCTTTCTTGTACTTAAAGCTTGACAAAGTCAACTTCCTTCCTTGTCTTGCCTTGGTTACCATCTTGCGCTTTCTTCTTAAGTTCCTAATTTTCATTTTTCAAACTTTTAATCTCTTCCATGGAAGCCATAAGTTTATTCAAGAGATCTTCTTCAAAGTCTTGTTTGTTCTCTTAATCTTCTAGGTTTTCTTTAGCCTTGTTGTCATCTCTCTTATCTTCAGCTTCCTTGACGGATTCTAGACTTCTTTCTTGTTTTCGATCATCTTCTTGACTAGAGATCATTGTCAACGCTCCTTTTGAGTGAATATCATGAAGTTTGTCCCATATGACTTTTGCTGAAGAACATTTTTCAAAATTGGCCTTCACAGAATTTGGTAAACCATTCAAAATTGCCTTCATTGCTCTTGTATTATACTCCTTGGATTCTTCATTCATCGTGTCATTAGTAATCACTGATTTCCAAACTTCAATTCCTCGAGTCTTCAAGAAATTCCTCATTCTTGCCACCCATATATCAAAATTTCCATTGAATAATGGAGCCTTCGCAAATTGATTTACTTCAATTTCAATGTTTGAGGAAAACACATCTTTAGGAGGATTGAAGGCTTTCTTCCTTGGATTTTCCATTTGTGTTCTAATGATCAACCTTCAAGCTGTTAGGCTTTGAGTGAAGGTACTGGCTCTGATACCAATTGTTGGAAATACTGAGAGGGGGGTGAATCAATATTTATTTTCAATTTTTACTTTTACCAGTTAGATCACTTATATATAGAACAAAAAATGAACAATAAGAATAAATGATTTTATTAATTTCTTCTTTACAATAAATTAAGTACAATATATGTAGGGCTCCAACCCTAGATAAAGACACCAATCTTCAATCTCCCAGGCTCCAACCTATATTTACCAAGCACCGACTTGGACTTCCAACGCTCCAACCTTGTCAATTCTGAGGCACCAACCTCAAGGGCTCCAACCCTATATCTGGTACAGGCTCCAACCTGGTCTCTTGAGGACTCCTATTCTCTAGGGCTCCAACCCTATCTTCCAAGCCACCAACCTTGTCTCTATGAGGCTCCAACCTCCTGCTTCAATTCGTCAAGATATATTTGGTTATACTTCACAGCTTCCAATGTCTTCTTCAACGAGCCTTGTCAATATTCACTTAGTCTTCATTGTAGTCTCCACATTACATCATCAATGACAACCTTTTCTTCTTAGAAGGTGTCACCACTGCTCTTCATCGTACCCAAACAACTTCTCCAAGTTACCTCATGACGACATCAATGCATCAATAATATCTCCAATACCTTCACGGTGTCTTCAATAGGCAGCCCAAGTTCTGCACTTGCTTTAAGCCTCTTCAAGGGCTTCTTCAAGAACTCTCCAAGGGAGTCTTCACAAGGTGCCCCAAGAGTGTCTTCACACGGTACTCCAAATGGCCTACTCCTTAAGGTTTTCTTCACAAAATGTCTTCAATATGTTGCCCAAGTTTGCACTTATCAACAAGTCAAATCTACACACTGGACTTCAAGAGACCTCAAACAATACTAGAGATTCTCCAAGAATCAATGCTCCTTCAATAACTCCTTCAATATGTCTTCAATAGGTCCCCATAAGTCTTCTAAAGGTGACTCCAAAATCTGTCACAATTCTACCTTGGGACTGCTCCAGATATGATGCCCAAAACCACCGTTCAAGTCTTGACCAATGACTAGTATTAATGCTAGAACAAGCCACACCAGAAAATTCACACTTTCCTTAGACTGCTCCACAAATTCGAGCTATAATGGTGACTGTCCAAGCTTCTCCACGCAGTCACAGGGTTGTGTCTCTTATGTGATTAGTCCAAAATCTTTACTTTGTTTTAGGACTGTTCTTGCTGCAATATAAGTCTGGTCCTGGTTAGGGCTTGTAACTAACTGATGCAACCCCTTCTCCTACCTTCCAGACCTCCTCTAAGGCTGTAGCCTTGTTATCCCTTGCTTCTTATGTTTAGGGCTACCTTCTAGGATGAATTTAGGCTTAGATTAGGCCTGTCAACCTTTCCCAAACTACCCAGAACTCCTCTAGATTTCTGCTGTTTGCTACGACAATCCTTAACACCCTTTTTCTATACCACAGATCCAAGTTTCTGAGTTTGACAGTGTAGTAACAACAATTGCCCAAAACAGTCTATGTCTTTTATCTTCCTCAGCCCCCTTCACACTTCTGTGTTTTCCTGATTTTCTGTGTTTTTTTCACCAAAATTATTGACCCAAAGGAGGGAGTACGAACCTATATATACAAATTTTCGATTGGAATGAGGGGACATGACTTTTTGGAGGGAGGCCGACTTGAGAGACAAAGTGTAGGTCGGCTCACTGCTAAATATAATTTCCTTAACTTTAAAAAATCAATATCTTTCAAACCGCTTGGAGTTTCGGGTTGAGTAATAGCTCGTTGGAAAGGAAAAATTATGCTCTTGAAGATGGTGTAGGTCTCATGTTGAAATATTTCCTTTAAGTTTGGAAAAAATATTTTTCTTTGTGTTTGTCCTTAAATTATTTAGTGTAGAAAATGATCAGGACAGTATGGCTTCTTTGTTTGGCTTCTCCATTGTTTGTCTTCTCCATTATTTGGCTTCTTCATCATCATAAAAACATGTAAGACATCCTTGTCATCATGATAGTGTCCGGCAATGTGTATCATCCATGTCATCACATAATTGTGCAATGATATTTTATAGTGCAGCATCATTAGGAGAACTTAAAAATAGTCTTCCAACCTTCAAATGATATCTTCCACGTTATCATCTATTCTTTAAACCTTCATCAAGTGCCTTCATCAATTGTGGTCATTCATTTAGTGTATGACATCATCAAGTGTATGACTCCATATGTCATCAAAGGTTAAGGTCTATATCATCAAGGCATATGCAACATTATAGCTAGTTCAAGGACTTCTTAGGACTTCTTCATTAGTGGTTTGACATCTTCATGGGTTGACATTTTCATTGATGGCATCCTTAGCACTTAGGGATTGCATGAGGTTCACTGACATCACAAGAATATTTGCCTTCTTAGATATTGAAATCAATGAAAACCTTGATTAACAATCTCCCCCTTTGTCATTGATGGCAATTTTCTCGCCCTTCCAACATTATCTCCCCCTTTGACATCAATGGAAAATGGGGTGCCCAAGTACTCCCCCTATCAATCTGCTTCTTGGCATGTTGCTTCTTCATGTTTCCTTCATCAATGATAGTTCTCCATGTAAGATATGTTGCTGATCCTGATTGCCACAATGTAGCTTCTACAAGTATCTCTTCCTGCTTTTAATAAAACAAGTTTTCAGGGTTTTATTTTCTTTGTGTTCTCTTTTTACAAAGTGAGGATTGTTATTTATAGCCTTTTTTTTGAGATAGAATACCATAGGTGGATAGCATGGCCCAATACCATGGGTAGATACCACTTACAATACTATGGGTAAATCCCATGTGTGGATGAATACCATGGGTGGATACATACCATGGGTCACTTACAATACCATGGGCGAATAAATATCATGGGTGGATGAATACCATGGGTCGATGCCATTTACAATACCATGGGTAAATTCCATGGGTAGATGGATAACATGGGTAGATGAATACCATGAGTTGATGCCATTTTCCATTCGGATCAGTAAAACTACCTCAGCCTCTCCATAAATTGAGCACAGATCTTAGTGTTTGAGGAGGAAGAAATTGTGTAGAGAAATGCTGGTGGATTTTCATTGAGGAGATTGATCTGAGTGACAGCTTTCTGGAGATATCGGCATTGTGATGAGGTTGGAATGTTGCTGGATATGGTGATAGAAAATCAGTCACTTGGTTGTAACCTCCCCTTCTATCATCAATAAATAATACAACTTAATTTTCCCTATATGCATCTATATTTTATTTGATTTTCCATATTGCAAAATCTTAGTTGATGTATATGGTTTATGCTTTACTGATTTAGAAAACTAACTTGAATAGACATCTATATTATTGCTATCTTCTGCTGTTTACTATTCATCCTTACAAGAAATATTTTGCACAACCTATTGGAATTTGAAGCTACAACGGAAGCAACAGAAGGAATTATTTGGATGCGCTTGGTTTCCAAGTAATCCTCCAATCCATTCTGTGTGTCTACTCTTATTTAGGAAAAGTAGTTGTATAGTATTTAACTCTTTTGTTCTAGATTAGCACCTGTCTAAGGAAGCGTGTTTTATCCGTAATTCACAATTCTGTCATAACCAATTGGCAACTCCTTTGTGGAAGTTACTCTTTATTCTAGGTGTTTTAGCATCTAATTTTCTCTTCTTATTCACCCAGTAGTTGTTACTAAAAAATATTAGGTTTTTTAAGATCCCAATTTGAAAAAGAAGTGCGTTAAACAACTTTGTTTTTCCTTATACACTGCGCCCAACGCATTCTTGGATAGGACACAGTGATTTGCATAGCACTGTCTCCCTTTTAGGCCTGCTTTGCAAAGCGCTATCTCTCTTTAGCGACTGCATTGCCTCCTAAAGCCATCCAAAGCCTCATATTGACCAGTGAATTCATCTACCTCTTCCTCCTTTGAAAGAAACTTTGTTCAATGTTTTTTTAAAGAATTTTTCTTTATCATTGGAAAGTTAACTTCAAAGTATTTTTATTGTTACATTAGATCCATTTTCTTTTGAAAAAGGAAATTGTCGTAAATTCTTCATTTCCTGATAGGAGAAATTGTTGTTTCATTCCTAATTTTTCCTTCAAAAGAGAAATTTTTGTTTCTATTCCTCATTTATCAAAAGTAAAAATCAATTGATTTTGTTGATTTAGTGCACTTAGTTTCTTTTTTGCATTCATAACATTAAAGGAACTGAAAATAAAAATATGCATTTGCATGTAGTGGTTTGTGTGTTTTGAAAAAAGGAACAATTAGGAAATCTGCATTTAGTTTGTGTTCTTTGATTTTTTTGCTCGCAAATTGTTTTCTCTTTCCCTTTAGTAGCTAGGATTTTCATTGAAAAACTAAAAGTGAAAGATTGCTTATCATTCTTAGTTTGCACTTTAGGAATTTTCCAATACATCATCGCGGTGAACCTTTGAAAGGAAAATTTTTGAGCAAGATCAACATAAAATTAATCTCAATTTACCTAACAAGGCATTGGAACCATAACGATAACATTTAGAAGGTCTAGGCTAGAGACGTGTTCCGGTATCATAAAACATAGCAGCTGTCGTTAACTTGTATGCGATACATTCCGAGTGTGATACCTCACTCCATGTACGTAAGTATATCGTAGCTTTTCCACGTACTTTTGGGTATATCGAGCGGTGTTACAGTATGATAAGTATAAAGGGGTGCTCTCACTGTGTAGTTTTGCATCAGACAGTGCTAATACAGACTTGGTCCTCCAAGTACCTTCCGGTATATTTGGGAGGACAAATTTTAGGTGCTATCCATCCATAGTGAACCGAGTCGGCCACCTTGTAAATTATGATACACTGGACACAACATTCGGGGAGATTACCTGCCCGTACTTCTTGGTTCGCCAGGAGGTATTTTGCAGTTCACAGTTTCTTGGTAAACTTTTTTCCTAGCAATACCCTTTTATTTTTTTTATTTGTTTTTGGTTAAAATAAATCAGTAATCATGGAAGAACAAAATCCTTTCTCCCGTTGTTCGCGTAGACTAGCGTTAAAACCACCTTTACCACTAGAAGTTACTTCTGGTAGGCGAAGGCGATCATGATCTGTTGAATCAAGTACAATTTGTACCTCTAGTGAAACATCATCTTCCCCTATACCAGAGTTAGCTCAAGTTGTTTCTACACATCCTGGTTTGTCTACTATTGTCGAAACGTATTCGTCAAAGTTGCTTGTGGTCACGATCCATCCAATCAGTGAGACCATTCCTTTTGAACCCAACATTTTTCAACTTGAAGTTGATCCAGATCCCGTCTCTTCTTTGCCAGAAAATCTGAATCCCGAAGTCGAGCAACCAGAAGTTGTTCATTCCTTGGTCATCCCACAAGTTTCTACAACCATTGAGTCAACCACCTGAAATATACTTTGGGCTTGATGGTGAAATACTTCCACCTGGTTTAATTGCAATTGAAGAAATCCAACAAGACGAGACACCTTTAACTCCAACCCATTTTAGGGAGGATCTTTACCTGTACGAGTCTTTTCCTCAATCGACACCCTCTGCTTTTGTTGATCCTGAACCTATTCAATTCCTCGTTGATTCAAAAGGGTATAATTTTGGTCAAGTAACCATGTCTGAACCAACATCTTCGGTTGGGCCGTCTATTCCAATTACGTTAGCACCTGCCCTAGCTACCTCGTCGATGTTTACGACTTTGCCAGAGTCATATTTTCATGGTGGCCCTATGCTACCATCGGGTTACAAATCATTATCTGGAATTTTCTCTGGTGCATCTTCAAACCCATGGAATTTACCAATTTCATCATTTGGTATTTTAACTGGTAATCCTATAGTCAGTACTAAACGACTTGATTCTCTATACACATCTTCAGGGAAATATCAAGTCGGTCCTTCTGGGTCTATTCCTTCAAGTACCATATCAACTGGACTCCCAGCATTTGGAGAGCAATATTTTCCGTCTTATTATCCTCCTCATGCTGGGGGGAAACCTTTGGTCACCCGATATGACAATACTTCGTCACTTTTTGGTCAATATAATGTTGAAATGAACACTTATCAATGGCATCCCACTTTCCCTATCCGACCACAAATTGTTGTACACTCGTACCAACCGGTTCAACCTGTTACATCCACATCATTTCCACTTGTTAATACATATTTACCCTTGCTACATAATCAAAATGTTGTACAACAACCTTATCAAGTAGGTCCTTCAACTCAATATCAAATGTTGGGTCCACAGACTCCAAATCCTTTGGTTAATTTACAACAACCTGTATCTGGAACTATTTATTCACAAGCTGGTTTACCATTTTATGGGATGTCGCAGCCACAACCTGGTTATACCTATCAACCGAATCCAAATATTTCTAATTTGGGTTATAAAATTGGTGTACAAAACCCTTGGAAGCCACAGGCACAAATGCTGAAAACTTCATTTCAACAAGTATCATATCCAGGTTTTGGTCAACAGAATCCTCAAGCGTTCGCTTTTCAGAACAACCCCTATCTAGGTTACCAGCAGCAGATTCCTTATGTCGGTGCTCAAAGAATTGTTGCTCAAGCAATTCCATCATACCCTTGCTATGCTCAACCCGACCTTAATAAACAATTTCCCTTCGTTGCAACTTTAGAGTTACCAGATTTAAATCGACTAACCAATGACCCAATTAACTATGCTCCTTGGTGGTCGGTGATACCTCACAAGTTACCCTCAGATATTCCTAAGTTCAATGGAAACCCTGGAGAAGATCCGTCGACTCATGTCATTACTTATCATTTATGGTGTTCATCAAATTCCCTAAATGATGATTCTGTTTGACTACGTCTTTTCCAGCGTACGCTCACGGGTCTGGCTACAAAATGGTATATTGAATTACCTAGAGCTTCTTTTGATAATTTCACTGCCCTAGCTACTGTCTTTTTGACTCATTTCCAGTTACCCATCAGATATGAAACTGGAACAGAACTCTTGACCAATTTCAAATAGACTAATGCTACTCACATTTCAGATCATATTCATGAGTGGCATCATCATCGTCGAATGGTTAAGACCTTTGTCCCAGATCAACCACTTGCTGAATGATTCATTAAGTCCTCGTTACCATCTATAATTGAAGATGTGGCTAAGGGTGGCATCACCACAAAAGATCAAGTTATCGCTCATGCCTAATATTTATACTTGATTTACGCTCAGTCTGGCACGCCCTATGAGAAAATTCCTAATGTACCAAGATCTAATTTTAATGTTCCTCCTCAATTAAATGACTCTCATGCCAGAGACGGCTTGATTGGCATTGCAAGCACACATCACACTACTGCATCTGATCCTGCTCCCGATTCCGAAATTAATGCCATGTCATTTGAAAAAGGCAAAAGAGACAAGCAACCCGGAAGTAAGAAAAAGGGGAAATCTAAGAAAAATCAAACTTCTAACCCACAGGAAGGATCATCTGATCAATTGTCTGGACCAAGGAAACCTCGTTATCCATGCATAATTTGTAACGCGGAACACTTTTTTAGGGATTGTCCTCACTGTGCTGAAGTCTCCAAAATCATTAAGACTTCCAATGCATCAGCTGTGTTGACAGACATGTTTCTGAATCCGGACACCAACATGGTTGCTACGGATCCAGCTCCTAGTTCCCAAGTGTTAATGTTACCTATCACAAAACCTTCTACTGATATTTTGGTGTCAACGCGCAATAAAGACTATGGTAGTCAGGCCACTGATCAACCTATTACCTCAACTGCAAATCCATCTACAGAATCGGTACCGCCTACTGCTATTCTTGAATTAACAATCAAGCCACCAAAGGGAGTAATTCATAAATTGACATATAATCCTCTAGCGAGAGCTGCACAAAATTATAATATAGTTGAAGATTTGGCTCAATCCCCTTCAGCTATGTCTGCTCCTGAGGTATTACAAAATTGTCCCTCCCAAAAACAGGCTTTATTGTCGGCAATTGGTGGAATTGATCCGACTGTTTCTAATTTAGTCGTCTTTAATCGTACGGCCTATGTGCCACAATTACCAGCAAAATTGGCATTCTACATACAAGTAAATGTTCTCAATCACCTTGTTCATCACACTATTATTGGTGAGGGAGCATCTACATGCATTATGTCTCTAAATTGTTGGAAGTCACTTGGCTCGTCGTGCTTATCACAATCATCAACGACATTTAAGGCATTTGATGGACGTACATATAAACCTTGTGGTATTATTAATAACATGCATGTTGAACTAGGGGGGAAAATAGTAAACATTGATGTTGAGGTTGTTGACGGACTCCTTGACTATAATATTTTACTGGGAAGGCCATGGGTATATGCTATGACTGCAATTTTTTCTACATACTTTAGAATGATTTCCTTTCCACATAAAGGTACAATCACAGTCATTAATCAACTATCATTCTTTACCTCTGCTTCGCAAGTAACTGGAAGCATTCTGTTCATTCACATACCCCAACTAGAACTTCAGAACATTGGTGTAGGAATTTTAAAGGATTCCACTTTAATGGGAACCTTAGCATTACCACCGCATGCGACGTTAGAAAAAATTGCAAGTATAGAGACCTGCAACATGATCTCTTCCACTCTATCTGGCTTAAGGGAGAGTACGGGTGATTCTGATATTTCTACGTTGGATGAGTTTCTGTCGCCCAACCCTATTGAGCTGGCATAGCAATCAATCTATCTAGCTTATGAGGAAAATCCAAAATCAGCATCGCCGAGTGTTTGGGTTAATCGTTCCTTAGATTTTGGTACTCCATATGATCATTTTTCCTCAATGTTCTTGACAGATGATAATATTTTGGATGCTATGATGTCAGAAGGAGAACCATGGGAAGATTATCATCATTGTTCCCATCTTCCTGGTTATGAAGAAAATAATCTTAGTGAACTATATCACCCATCCATCAAAAATTTCTTTTCAAATTCTTTTCCAATTAATGCAATCGATTCCGAGCGAAATCTGTCAAATATTGAAGAAACCATTTCTATCGATATTTTGACCAAACCTGGCATTGTAGAAAATATTCATGTTGGTATATCTTGTTCTCCATCAGACCTTGATTCTTATCGCTCTCTCTTTCGTGAATTCTGTGATGTATTTTCTTGGTCTTGTTAGCGCTCGAATCTACCTTAGGCTGAAATAAGGTAAAACTCAAGGCAACATCAAACCAAGCTCAGCCTCGTAGCTAGCCCTACGAGGACAGGAGAGGGCTCTCTCCGGGTCTATCTCGGCAAAAGGTCTTCAAAGGGCTGAGATGACTTATAATGGATACTGATTTTAGGCTAGTAAATAAATAGGAAGGTTTGATTTAAATTTTTTGGGATTTTTGTTGAAAAAATGGGAAAAACAATTTTGGGCTCGGGGATGAGGCCAGATCTTTGCAGAATTCGTGTTGGGGCAAGGTAGGCAGTAGTCTTGATGCTTTTGATTATGTGTATGGATGGATCAGAATGACAAGTGTTAGGACTCCACTATGTAGCATTTTTACTATATACTTTGACACCATCTTATCTTTATAACCATGATTCCATTATCATTTTCATTTACTTTATCCCAAGGTATATAAAATCCTTTTCTTTATTATATGTTTAATCTGTTTACATATAATTCCATAATACTCTTATATTTTATCATTAATCGAAGTGGATTGTTGCTAACATAAGTCTAAAAGATCGCATAAATTATCATATGCGGCTGGAACAACTTCCCGTTGTCGAAATGGGGCTCAACCGTTGTCGAACAATTTGACTTCGTTGTCGTAAAATGAAATTTAATTGTCAAAAACAAAGTTTGGACCTCGTTGTCGAAACATCCAAGAAACACGCAAATTCTCATTACTCAATTTGCGATTCGGGAAGAGTATTTGTGGAACAATGGCAACAAAGATGAAGACGTGGTTACACGGATTATTCCTTTAAGATAGCATTCTTGTTGTATCCGCTTGTAACAATATCTTTTTGCGGAAGAACAGTATCCCGTTTTAAGAAAGAAGAATGGTAATTGGGATAAAAACGTGAGATTTGCTCTCATGTAATTCAGAAGAGATGTCTCTCTTTAAAAAGAGGAGACATCATCATTAGAAAGCAGGGTCAGAGTTTGAAAGCACAGAGAACATTGTATTTAAGAGATTATATAAACACCTAATCGTAACATCATTTCTTTCGGCTGCTTGAATAAAATCTTCTTTTGAGCGCTCCAATTTAATTCTTTCCCTGGGGAATCTTGTGAGAGGGAAAGGGCCCGCCTTCCTCACAAGATTCACCCTTCTGTCCCTGTAGTTTGTTTAATTTCTTTATGTTGTTTGCACTTTACTTTAATTCTGTTGCTGAGACACCAGTTACACAGTTCTGTAGTTATTGAATATTCTGTTTCCTTAACGCTGCATGTGTTCAGTACATTCATTCTTAAGAAGTTGAGAAATCTATTTCTGTTATATGTTTGAATGTATAATACTGGGAAGCAGGTGTTGAAGGTTCCTGTGCAAGGGAATAGGGTCCTGCTCCCACTAATTGCCTTTCTTTTCCTGCAGTGTGATTAGAAACAGGAGACAAGTGCTGAAGGTTCCTGTTCATGGGAATAGGGTCTTGGTATCTTGAGTTATCTTTGCTACAGAGTGATTAGTGTCAGGCAGCAGGTGCTGAAGTTCCTAATTAAGGAATAGGGTCCTGTTCCTGTTATGGTTGATTGGTTTCCTTTCCTGCAGATTGATTTTCCCTCTATTTGAATTCTAAACTGCAACATAGGAATTACTTCTGCTATAGCATAATTGACTTCAGCTTTGATTAAACAGAGTGTGAATAATTAGATTTGTATGATTGATAATTGTGTGGATTTTTTACTACAACATTATTTTTGCTTTTGAAATTGAGCATATCCAGTGCGTGATTGTCTTTGGATTAAAAAGACTTCCTCGGGTTAACAATTTATGTGGAGCTTGAATTGTGAAAACAATTAAAGCGACCAACATTTTGGCGTCGTTGCCGGGGAAGGCAATTATAGATTTCAAAAGCATTAATATTTTCTTTTTAAATGTGCAGATTGTATGAGAGGACGCGGAAACCAGAAGAAAACTAACCCCACAGGTGGCAAAGGCAAAGGAAGGGGAGGAAGAAAGACTTTTATTGACGAGATTGTATCAAAGGCTGAATCATCACAGAGATTAAGTTCTCGAAGATCAAAACTTCAACACTCCCCTTAATCATATTACAAAATAGAGGAAGTTGTGGGTCCTGAAAATATAGAAGAACCAGTGATTAAGGAACCAGCAGTCAGTGCTGGAGAGTCAGAAGAAAGTGTTAGTAAATCAGCAGAGCACATTGAGGAAATAATAGAGAGTGTTGGACGACCAGTGGAAAACATTGAAGAGCCAGTAGAAGATCTTGACGATCGAGCAAGTGCAGTAGGAGAGCCAACAATGGAAGGAAACAATGACGATTTCTTTGGTGGAGGACGTGTAGATCCTGAAGGAGAAGGAAGGGATGAAAATTCCCTCTCTACCTTGGGATTTCCTATCAGTGATCTCCCTGCAGGAACAACTCCTATGAAAAACATTCCATTGTCTACTTTACCTAACTTCCATGGTTTATCCTCTGAAGATCCGGATGAATTTCTTTTTGAATTTGATATATTATGCAGAAGTTATGATTATGTTACTAATGCTCAAAATTTGAAACTGTTTCCAGCCACCTTGAAAGGAAATGCTTTAAGATGGTTCATGAGCCTTGGAAGTCAGGTGATCACAACATTGGAGCAGATGAAACAGAAATTTCTGCTTAAATATCAAGACTACTGCCGAACGAGAGAAAAGAAGGATGAACTATTCAATATGGCACAAAAGCCGGACGAGAATCTGGAGGACTATATAGAAAGGCTGCAGTACAATATACAGAGATCCGATCATCCGAATATAAGTAAGGAAATTCGCAAAACAATATTACTTAGAGGTTTAAGGGATGATTGTTTAGATATGTTAAACATGCTTGGCAAGGGAGATATATCTAAGGAATCATATGATGAGATTGTTGAAATTTCTAAGAGGTGTTCAAGGGGAGCTGCAAGGAACAGAGTAAGAGATTCCACCTATTCAAGAGTGCAGAAATCAGCCAGTGGAGGAGCAACAAGAGCTGAAATAGGTAATTTACTTGAAGAATTTAAAACTGAGATGTTAAGTTCTTTTGCTTCACAAATTGACACTTTGCAGGTTAAGAAGAAGCAAGCTGAAGCAGAAGCAACTCTGGCTGTCTTTTGCCCGAAGTGCAGAGACAAACATCCACTAAGGGAATGCCCAATGGATAAAATACCAATTTGCACCCTTTGTGAGAAAGATCATGAAACAAAACAATGTCCATCTCTACCAGGAATAAAGGCAGCATTGCAGCCAACGGAAGAAGAAGCGGAAGCAGTCTACCTGCTAACTCAAAGAAGACAATGGCAACCAAAAGGACAAGGTATGAACTCTAGTATGCCATTTAATCGTTGGAACAATTATTCTGCTTTCGGTCAAACAGATTACCCCCCCTTCAATCAAATGCAATACCCACCCTTTAATCAAATGAATTTCCCACCCATGCAGCAATCAAACCCTCCCTTTGTTGATCCTTCAATGTGGACTCCTTGGCCTCCACAGCAGCCATCTTCTTTTAACCCTTGGAATTCAAATTGGAGAAGCCAACAACTTCCGTATCCAAATCAATTGCCTCAATTCCAACAACCACTTCCTCTGCCATCAAATGCTCCGCCAAATAACCAAATGAGACCCCAGCTACCTGTGCAACCAAATCCTAACCCCAATAATAAAGTTGTGCAAGTCATTGATATTTAGAATCAGTCTATATTTCCTACTATGTAATGTAATGATATTCATTTAAGATCTGGGAAAATAGTAGAGCCTATTATTGATGACATAACTTCTTCTGATTCTGATAAAGAGGAAACTGAGAAACATAAGAAAGCACAACCACCTTCTAACAAAAGTGTTGAAATAACAGAACCACCATTCCCCGAGCATTTGGTTTTAACTAGAACGCCTGAAACACCTGCTTTTAATCTTTTAGGGGAATTGCAAAATTTGTATGTTAAAATTCCACTTTTACAAGCATTAAGAGATGTACCAATTTATGCCAGAACAATAAGGGATATTTGTGTTAAAAAACCTGGTAGGAAAACTAAAGACCCCCTTACAGTACATGTGATGGGTGACTTGTCTGCATTAATGTCCGGAAAAGCCCCTCCTGTAAAATATGGTGATCCCGGCCATCCTACGGTGACAGTTCAGATTGGTAAAACAATGATTCCCCAAGTTCTGGTAGATTTAGGTGCCGCAATTAACATAATGACTCTTGAAACTTCACAATTGTTACAGCTGAATAACACAATCAGAGATACACCCACCATTCTAGAGTTGGCTGATCGTTCTACAATTAAACCCGAAGGAGTTGTTGAGGATCTACTTATTTCAGTTGAATCCTGGAAATACCCAGCTGATTTTGTTGTATTGCAAACTAAAACAAAGCTGGGGGGACATCCCTTAATTCTAGGAAGGCCATGGCTGGCCACAGCTGATGCTTTTATCAGTTGCAGATCTAGTTCAATGACAATTTCTAATGGTTATGAAACAAAACAGCTTACTCTTTATCCTCATGCTACACCAATAATTAATAATGAAGATTCTATGTGGATGGATTATGATGATAATGCTGTTCAACCTATTCTAACTATTGGACAAGCTTTAACTCTTAAAGACAATACAGAGGATGAGGTAATTAATAATTTTATTTGTGAACCTTCTTCTGTAATTGCTGAAACACACAATCAATTGACTGCAATTTTTGAAACAGATACCCAAGAAAAGATTGAATCTGAAGACTCATCTCAGACATTAACCACCATCTCATCTAAAAGCATAACAGTTGAAATTGAACCTTGCAAGACATTAAACATAAATCCTGATCTAACAGTTGATGAAACACAACAGTTAATGAAGTTATTGCATGAATATAAGGAAGCATTTGCATGGGATTACACGGATATGAAAGGTATTTCTTCTGAATTATGTACTCATCGAATTTACATTAAAGAGGGATGCCGGCCTGTTTGTCAACCCCAAAGACGAATGAACCCTAATTTACGAGAAATTGTTAAAGAAGAACTTCAGAAATTGCTTAATGCAAGATTTATATACCCTATATCTGACAGTGAATGGGTTTCCCCATTGGTAATTGTCCCTAAGAAAAACGGGAAATGGAGAGTATGTGTTGACTACAGAGCCTTGAACAAAGCTACTCAAAAGGATCACTTTCCTTTACCTTTCATTAATCAGGTGTTGGATAGTCTGGTAGGGAAGAAATTATTTTCTTTTCTTTTCTAGATGGATTCAGTGGGTATAATCAGATTAGAATTGCACCCCAAGACCAAGACAAGACCACTTTCACTAGCCCTTGGGGAACTTTTGCTTATAGAGTTCTTCCATTTGGGCTATGTAATGCACCAACAACTTTTCAAAGAGCTGTTATAGGAATCTTTTCTGATATGCTGAATGATTCTATGGAAATATTTATGGATGATTTTACTCCTTATGGTGTGTCTTTTGAAGATGCATTTCAAAATCTTGAGAAGGTACTTAAACGATGTATACAAGCTCACCTCTCCCTAAGTACTGAAAAATGCCATATGATGATGAGTGAAGGAGTGGTGCTTGGACATTTTATTTCATCTCAAGGTATTCAGGTAGATCCATCTAAAATATTGGTCATTCAGAATCTTTCTATTCCTAAAACACAAACTGATGTGAGAAGTTTTCTAGGACATGCTGGATACTACAGAAGATTTATTAAATATTTTTCTAAGATAGCTTCTCCATTATTTTTGTTGCTTATGAAAAATGTTGAATTTAAGTGGACTAATTCTTGTCAGAAAGCTTTTGAAGAACTCAAGCATCAGTTGTCTACTGCTCCTATTTTGAGGGGGCCTGATTGGGCCCTCCCTTTTCATATATCTTCTGATGCTTCAGACACTGCAATTGGAGCTGTCTTGGGACAAGAGGTGAATCATCTTCCTTATGCTATCTACTTTATTAGTAAGAATATGACCCCTACTGAGCTTAATTACACAGTTACCGAAAAGGAATTTCTTGCAGTAATTTATGCCATTAATAAATTTCGACATTATATCACTGGTTATTCTACTTTTGTGCACACTGACCACTCAGCTATCAAGTATTTAATGAACAAATCTGTTACAAATGCTAGAGTTACCAGATGGCTATTATTACTGCAGGAATTTGATATCACAATTGTAGATCGGCCTGGTAAAGAAAATGTGGTGGCTGATTTCCTTTCACGGTTAAAAAATGATAATGATATTCCAGTAGATGATTCTTTTCCTGATGAGTATTTGTTTGCAGTTTCTGCTCACTCTCCATGGTATGCAGATATTGCCAATTATTTGGTTGCAGGAAAATTACCATCACACCTGTCATACAGAGAAAAGAGAATAATTGTTCAACAAAGTGCCAGGTATAGCTGGATAAGTGGGTGTCTTTTCTACACAGGGCTTGATCAGGAAATCCGAAGATGCATTAGGGAAGATGAAGTGTATGACATACTGAAAGCTTGCCATGATGGCCCTTGTGGAGGGAATTTTGCTGATAAAAGAACATCACACAAAATTTTGAGGATGGGTTACTATTGGCCCTCATTATTTAAGGATGCAAAGAAATATGTGAGGGCTTGTGACAGCTGCCAGAGAATGGGTCAACCCAATCATAGAGATCAAATGCCATTAAACCCCCAGGTAGTTTCTGAACCATTTGAAAGATGGGTCTTGGATTTCATAGGACCCATTAATCCTCCATCCAATCAAAGAACTTATATATTAGTCTTTACAGACTATATGACTAAATGGGTGGAGGCCAAAGCACTTATTAGAGCCAATGAAGAGGCTGTCCTAGCTTTCTTATTTGAAGAAATCTTCACTAGATTTGGAATTCCTAGAGAGCTAGTTACAGATGGAGGACCTCCATTCAATTCTCATGCTTTTAAGTCTACCCTTCAGAAATATCATATTCAACATAGAATGACTACACCATACCACCCCCAGGCCAATGGGCAGGTGGAAAGCACAAACAAAGTATTAGAATCCATTCTAACTAAAACAGTGAAGGACAACCGGAAGGATTGGTCTCAAAGGCTGCCTGAAGCATTATGGGCTTACAGAACTACTTGGAGAAACACTACAGGTTTTTCTCCCTATGAATTGGTCTATGGTAAAAATGTTGTTTTTCCTGTGGAATTTGAAATCAAAACTCTAAGAATTGCTTTAGTTGTTAATCTTGATTTGAATGATGTGCAGACAGCTAGGTTGCAGCAACTTCTTGAGTTGGATGAAAAGAGATTAGATGCCATTCACCAAACAACAATGATTCAACAACAGAGAATGAAGTGGCATGACAAAATTATCAAACACAAGCAGTTCCAAAAAGGTAATTGGGCCTTGTTGTATGACTCTCGGTTTGAAAATTTTCAGGGTAAGCTACGTACACGCTGGCTTGGACCATATGAGGTAGATGTTGTTTTTCCTAATGGAATGGTAAGACTTTTAACAATTGATGATTCTAAAACACCTCTACTAGTCAATGGTCATAGGCTCCGTCTATATCAGCGCCCTGTTTCTAAAGAGGATTTCAAGACTGCTTGCATGACTGATATTCATTATCTTTTTCTAGGGGAGTCTTCTGCTCCTCACAGCATTTAATTTTCTGCACTATTTTTTTAGTATTAGATTAGATTAGATTTAAGACTAATAATCCCTGTCAAGGGTTGGCATATTACAATTGAATTTTGCAGATTCTGGAAAAGCTCATTAAGGAGGACAGATTCATCATAAGAAGATCTGAAGCTTCAATCATAGAAGCTTGTTCCCTTCATTTTACCCCATTTCCTAGCAATATCCCTTCATCCCCATTTCTACATTATTGCCCTTTTTCCCATTTTTCCCACTTCTACCATTCCTGAAATATCATCCTTCAGCTAGTATTTCCCATCCCTTACTGCTGGAATTATCCCTTATCAAACACTTCCCCCACTTGTTTCAAACCCAAGTCATTTATCCCATTTTCCTGATTTTTCCCGTTGCTGAAACACCAGTTTCAACAACGCGTCATTCATTTTTCCGTTGCTGAAACACCAGTTTCAGCAACCTGTCATTTATCTTTTTCATCATTAAAACATCATTTCTTTCCACTGCTTTACAAGCTTTTTAGTTCTCCACTTCTACGCTTCAGATCCCTTGGGTGAAAATTATTCAAGTACTGAGCAGATCCTGTTACACTCCTGTTCTAAATTTCAGAGAAATCTACGGATTCTTCCATGTATATTAAGCCATTTTGAAGCACTCTACACTTCGAATTATTAAACCAAAGGTAAAAATGTAAGGTATGTGGTTTTAATGTAATGCAGTTAAATTATATATTAAAGAGAGGATCTTGCTCATAATGGTTGCAATCTCCACACGCCCAATCATCATTGCACCATACGTAGGGGGGGGAATTTCGAAAACTGAATAATCATTTCACATTAACCAATCCTCCGTCATTCTTCATATCCACTTCCGCCGTCATTGAGACTCCGCATCCTCTGTTGCAACAATTAGCTTGACCAAAGCCTGTGTTTCTGTCTTCTATGCCTCTGCATATAACTCAAGCTAGTAGCCATGGGAGGGTCGGCTATCAGACACGAGCCTGGTTCGATAAATCTTCTTCAAATGTTCCCGGAAGCCTATCAAATTTTCCAACAAGCAGGATGGACAGCATACTTTGAACGGTTAGGAGAATTTGACCAGGAGCAGGTTTTAGAGTTTGCACAAAATCTTCAGGGGAATTTCTCAGTGGTTCAAGGCGTCCGCATTTCAGTTACAGAGGAGGACATAGTTCAAGTTTTAGGTCTGCCGGCTATTGGGACTCGCTGGTTCAGTAGGAAGCAAGTGATTTTAAATGCACAACAAGATTTTCTTCGTCCAGATGAACCAGTTGAACTTAAAGGCCGCGGTGTAAGTCTGCATTCACTTCCTCGACCATGGCCAACAGTAGCAGAATTCATCAAGCACTACTTGACATGCGAAGGGCGTTACCAGGTAGTCTACCAACACGACTTTGTTTTGATGAATCATTTAAGGAATGGTCGATTAGTTAATATTCCCTATTATCTGCTTGGTTGTATCAAAAACATGTCCTATTATTGTAGACGGGCTAAATTCCCATTGTTATCCCTCACCCATCATCGTTTATGCCAATTGTTAATTCAGAGGGGTTTTGCTCAGCAAAACCTCCCTCTGAATAATCCACTCCTTCTTCTCCAGCAGGCTGAAATTCCTCAGCAGGCCCAAATCCCCCAACAAGCTGAAAGCTCCCAAGAAACTCCCGAGATTCCTTATGAAGGGCAACTGGATGATATCCCAGACTCCCCAGTAATTCCATCCTCAGAGCCAGTTGACCCAACCCCAAGTTCATCCCACTTAGTAGAGTCAACCATTCCCACTATTTCTATCCCTAGTGATGACTCTCTAACACCCCCATCCCCACCTACTCATAAAAGGAAGAAAAGAACCCCAACAGTCTCTGTCTCAAAACGTCGAACAAGGGCCAAATTCCAAATTTTTACTTCTTCCGAAAGCCCTTCCCCCAGAAAAGAATCTTCCCCTGTGAAGAAAAGGAAAGACAGTGATTTCTCTGCTTTCCTACCAAAAAGGAAAATGAAGATGACTGTTGAAACAGGAGTTACTCCCATTTCCCCTGACCCCGCCACTATTCTGTTAAAACTCCAATCTTCACCCCCATTTCAAATCCCCCAACCCGTCTCGTCCGGTGGCACTGCCACACAAGAACCAGTGCCCCGGGATAATACGACATTGTTTATGGCTCAAACAGTGACTGTTACACAAGAACCAGTCACTTACCCAGAGGCTGAAACACAAGAACCAGCCACTGTGGTACAAAAATCATACACCAAGCATGATGATACAGGGAGACCAGCCGTAGTTGCTCCACAAGAACCAGCCACGGTTGTACATCAGCAGACAATCCCAGTAGAATCAACCAACATACAGGGTTCATATACTGTGGCATCTTTATTGGAAGAAAATCAGTTTTTGAAGTCTGAGTTGGAAGCCTCTAAGAATGAACTAATCATGGCACGAGAAGCCTTCGATAGAGAACTGAATCTCTATATGCTAGCACACACAGCATCATCACAAAATAGGGAGCCATGCAGGGAATACATGTGCCATGAGTGTGGCAATATTTACCAGCAGGCAGGCTACAAACTAGTCAAAATTCAAGTATCTGAGGCATCTACATCAGCTGCAATAAAAGAAGAATGCCCTACTGCTCCACAAGAACCAGTAGGGCTCCCAAAAAGTGTAGAAAAAGAAACTAAACCTCAGATATCTCGCCCTACGTTAGTTAGTGCAGCCACTCAGACAGAAACACAACCACAGGTATCTTGCCCTGAGTCAGTTAATGCAGCCACTCAAACAATGTCCCAACCCAGTACTTCTAATGCCAGTACACAGACCCTGCCATGGAATCAATTAGAACTGATGAACAAATGGAAGAAACAATATGCTGAAGAACAAGATACAATATTACAGCAGCACAAGTTAGCATGGCAGAATCACATGTACGCCAACTGGGATAGTTGGGAACAGACGTTGCAACAGCTCAGGGATTCCAAGAAGGAAGTCAAGGAATCAAAGGAAAATATGGCCTTGATTTTTTCATTAGTGCAGAAGTTGATGGCTACCCGCAAACCCTCTGTAAATTACTCTCTTTTCCTTTCTGAACGTTTAATTTATTTTCAATTAAAAGCAATAAAGGATGGCAGACCGCATGGATTGCTTACTTCAGAACAATTTGTTGAGACTTTTGCTGAGGCCCCTGAAAGTGACCAGCATTTGCTGTGCGAACTTTACCTCCATAATGAGGCCATTCCCGACAATAGAAGAGTCAATCTCATTCCAATTGCAGGTGATATACAAATAAGGGCATTTGTTTCATTTTTGGCCAATCAGCTCACTTGGCAAACTGCGTTTATTGCAAGCAGTCATAATGAGGAGAATAGGCTCCTTTGGATTAGACCAGAACCTTTAAGTCCAGCCATGTTTATAGCACAATATCACCAATTCTTACAGAAGCCAGGAATGCATAGGTACATGCAACAACTACAGGCTTCAACACTTTTGAAGTGTCAACAACAAATCAGAGTAAAGGGGACTGCTGCATTGAAGGCCAACACTATGTTTTGGCAGCAGTCATGTAAAGAAAGACAAGATTATCACCCTTTTAACCCTGACAATCTTCAAGCTGCACTTTCCAGGGTACCTAATTACATTGGATGCATTCGACATTGTGGAGTAAACTGGATTGGTTATCATTTTCATTTTCCAATTCTATGGCTACCTTCAGAGAAATATCAGTGTCACTACCAGTTGGCTGGCAGAGATGAAGCTTTAGCATGGCAGCAATTGCAGAACAATAAAGGATTCCGAGCTCCTACAGATGCCACCTTCTCCAGCTACTGCTTGAGCAATTTGCATGCACAGAATCAGTACTCTGACTCTGACTCAGACTAGGGGTTTCTTGAGGACATGCAACATTTTCAACTGGGGGGGATGTTAGGACTCCACTATGTAGCATTTTTACTATATACTTTGACACCATCTTATCTTTATAACCATGATTCCATTATCATTTTCATTTACTTTATCCCAAGGTACATAAAATCCTCTTCTTTATTATATGTTTAATCTGTTTACATATAATTCCATAATACTCTTATATTTTGTCATTAATCGAAGTGGATTGTTGCTAACATAAGTCTAAAAGATCGCAGATAAGTTATATGCTGTGCTGGAACAATCGGCCGTTGCTGAAACAGTCAAACTTCGTTGCTGAAACAACCGACTCCGTTGCTGAAACAGTTGACTTCGTTGCTGAAACAGCCAGCAAGCACGCAAATTCCGTCACTCGTAATTTGCGATTCTGGAAGAGTATTTTGTGGAACAATGGCAACAGCATGAAGACGTGGTTACACGGATTATTCTGAAGATAGCATTCTTTTTGTATCTGTTGTAACAATATCTTTTTATGGAAGAACAGAATAGTCCTGTTTTAAGAAAGAAGAATAGAATTGGGATAAACGTAGATTTTCTCTCATGTAATTGTAAGAGATGTCTCCTCTTTAAAAAGAGGAGACATCATCATTAGAAGGGAGTTCGAGTTTGAAAGCTACAGGAGAACATTGTATTTAAGAGACTGGAGCTAGACTCCATCTGTAATGTATCATTTCTTTTGACAGATGAATAAAATCTTCTTTTGAGCGCTCCAATTTAATTCTTTCCCTGGGGAATCTTGTGAGAGGGAAAGGGCCCGCCTTCCTCACAAGATTCACCCTTCTGTCCCTGTAGTTTGTGTAATTTCTTTATGCTGTTTGCACTTTACTTTAATTCTGTTGCTGAGACACCAGTTACACAGTTCTGTAGTTATTGAATATTTTGTTTCCTTAACGCTGCATGTGTTCAGTACATTCATTCTTAAGAAGTTGAGAAATCTATTTCTGTTATATGTTTGAATGTATAATGCTGGGAAGCAGGTGCTGAAGGTTCCTGTGCAAAGGAATAGGGTCCTGCTCCCACTAATTGCCTTTCTTTTCCTGCAGTGTGATTAGAAACAAGAGACAAGTGCCGAAGGTTCCTGTTCATGGGAATAGGGTCTTGGTCTCTTGAGTTATCTTTGCTACAGAGTGATTAGTGTCAGGCAGCAGGTGCTGAAGTTCCTAATTAAGGAATAGGGTCCTGTTCCTGTTATGGTTGATTGGTTTCCTTTCCTGCAGATTGATTTTCCCTCTATTTGAATTCTAAACTGCAACATAGGAATTACTTCTGCTATAGCATAATTGACTTCAGCTTTGATTAAACAGAGTGTGAATAATTAGATTTGTATGATTGATAATTGTGTGGCTTTTACTACAACATTGTTCTTGCTTTTGAAATTGAGCATATCCAGTGCGTGATTGTCTTTGGAATAAAAAGACTTCCTCGGGTTGACAATTTATGTGGAGCTTGAATTGTGAAAACAATTAAAGCGACCAACAACAAGGTGTCGAGAGGGCAAGGGAGAACAAGGATCCTCTCCAAACTGGAAAAAACATATAAAACTAAACAAATTTAAAGGCAGAGCACTGGAATCAATGGATTCTACCTCATTTACTCATTCATTTAGTTTCAGAAGAAAAAGAAGGGAATGACATACATTAAACATTAAAGAACTTACAAATAACTGAGAGAAACACACCATCAAAACTGAAAGCCACAAGAATCCCAACAGGTGCTGCAAAACCTCTGATCTTTCCTTAGCCAAAATGCAGAAAATATGTACAATAGTGTGCCAAACTTTTCCCAAGAGTCCAACCTTGAAAGTGTCTCAGAAAATACAATAAATAGACAAGTATAACCCCTTCCCATGCCTCTAGGGGTCGAGCTCATGCTTCTAGGAGCAGTTTGAACCAATTCTAAACAAAGAGCTAAAATCTAGGCAGCCAAACAACTTGCCTCTATAAGCTAGGAAACTGATCCATTCACTTGATTTTCACTTTTTTTGTGAATGAATCATCTAGAACAAGTAAATACATGCCAAAATTACATCATGGTTACCAAATTACATCAAGCTAGATCAAAAATTACATCAAGAGGTGAAACTAGTCAATACTGGCCGAATTTCTGAGCTGGAAGGTGAAAAATAGGCTGAATTCCTCTATGCGTCGCGCTCCAAAGCTCTATGCGTCGCGCTACTTTGGACCTATTTTTGGAGCACTTCCTGAAGTTCAAATTGAGCTCATGATAGCTCGTTGGAAATCCCTGGATGTCTGCTATCCAACCCAAGTGGAATTTTTCAATTTGGAGCTCATTTTCCCCTCCAAAAATTCAATCTCCCAAAATTATTTCCTGCTGGTGCAAAAGGTGGCAGAAAGGTGATTTTCATGGTGTTTTTGGCCCTTTTGATCATCCAGAACTTGATGAAATGCTTCGGCCATTTCTGAGCATGCATAAATTACCATGAAAAATCCAAAAATATCAAGTTTTCCTCCAGAAGGTGTCCCAATCATAAGCGCGCGTCGGGTGACGCGACGCGTCCGGCGAAAAACCCTGTTTTGAGACCAAAATTTTCAAAAATGACAAAAAATTCTCCAAATTTGCTGAAATTCGGAGTGAAGATCCCCCATCATGCCTCATGCTCAGCCAACAAATCCTCGGCCAAGATCCGGAGTGGATCAGGCCTCTTTCGCCGTTTCAGTGCTTTGCTCAACCTTGCCTTTAGGATCTTCATTTTTGCTCTGCAAACGTGCGTGCGGGCCCAATAGTGATTTTTCATATGACGAAGCATGTCTTTGTCTCTATTGGCCTTTGCCAAAAACTTCTCCAGATGAATGTTAACATGCGTGAGGCAGGTCTCTCGCTCAACCGGTATCATGTCACCTGGTCTCTTCCGGGCCAATTGTCGATCTTCACGGATTTGCCGCAACTCTACAAGTGTGTGCTGATCCTCCAGCTGTTTATTACACTACTCCAAGTAATTTATCACCCACTGAGCTCTCTGCAATTTCTCAGTCAGCGTGTCAATCTCGGCCTTTTGCTCCTGGATGATCTCTTTCAGTTTTGAGCTTGGAGAGCTCGCATCAACATCGATGAGTATAAAATCAGTGTCTCGGCCTCCTGAAGGGTCCTCATCATGCATAGGCCTCTTGCCTCTGTCTTGAACCTGTACCTGTGCTGATGTCGAAGGCGAGACCCCTTCCACACCATGTGGAGATAGTACTCGCGCTGCTGATGAAGTCAACGAGACCCCTTCCACCCCGGGTGGAGATAGTACTCGTCGTGTAGCTGCAAATAAGGCTCTGTGGCCTCGCTGATATGTCACATACACTGGAGCACTGATATGCTCAGTCTCAGGAATATCAAACTGGTGTGAAGGCTCTCCCTCATCATGAACTACCTCGGGAGGCGGCTGTGGCGCTGCAAAGAAGTCACGGGAGATGAACTCCTCCCAAGCAATGCCCTGCTGTGCGAGCTGATGTACCACCATGATTTTGATCAGCGCGTAATGATATATGCTGTTATGCTACTGTGCTGGGGTCTTCTTCTGTACAAGAAATGTCATCCGCTCTATGTTACGGTACATGAAGTATGGAATGCTCATCAACCGCACTCTCATGAAGTGCATCAACAGCCGGATGTGATATGCATACAAGCGTGAAAAGCGCCCTTCACAACTGAAATAACGAATGATGAGTTTCATCAATGGTGCATACTCATCCTTCAGAAATCGGAATGGAAATACCCTGCTCAGCTGCCTCATATATCCAGGTCTGATATATGGCTCATAATAGGCTCTATCCAACTGCTGCCGCTTATTCCACTCTTCCCCGATGTTTGGTATCCCAATCACCTCTGAAATGGTCTCTGGTGACAAAGTAAAATCCACCCCAGCAAGGTTTACACGACCGTTATGCAAATGTAAGACAAATAGGCGAGCTAACTCATGATGATGCTGAGTTTGGGAAATCATCTCACAATAATGGAAACATGACTGATGCTGAAAACAATCCATTGCAAGCGGGCAAGCCTGCAATTGGGTCAAAGAAGTGGGCTCCTCCCTGACATGCCTGCCACTTTTGCCACTTTTGTGAGACCTCCTTGGCACATTAACCTCTGTATATGAATCACTGTCCTGCTCATACCCCTGCTCATAAGGTGAATCTGCCTCTGACATGGTGCTAAAATCAAGATGTTTGACAAATATATGCTGATATAGGTATGGTGAAAACAAGCGTTAGGAGTATGTCTGAAAATGATGAATTGGTGCTTTGCCTTTCAATATCAAATATGCCAAATGTTTCTAACATGGAATGGGGACTGTGGGAAATGTCACAATGAACAAAATGGACTGTCAAGTGGCTTTGGAAAAGACAAAAAATTTACTTACTGCTTTGGAAAATGTTGGGATTACATACCTTTACAAATGGTATGGGAATGGGTGATATTAATGGGACTTGCAATGTGATAGACATAAGAGTTATTCAAATGGAAAAAGTACAGTCAAAAACATGAAAACAACCATTGATCCTTATGAAAACTTGAAATTTAAGCAATGGAAGGGAAAGAGGCAACAAGTAGGGTTTGGGATTTCACATGGGAACAAAGGGTAAAGGGATATGGGAACAATAAATATGGGACTGTGATAAAACAAGCAGCAACAACAATGAAATCAAATGGCAGTGATGAGAGTGTACATAATAGTGGATTGAGACTGTTTTGACAAGTTTAAATCTTTGACATACAATTTCAAAACACCACCGCCTCTTTTTCTAACCCTATGGAGTGGATTTTGGAGTGAATATAGGGTTTAACTTTCACCATGACAAACACTTGTTTTCTCCACCTTTAAACCACCGTAGCATATCCACAAATCATTGAGCAAGCTTGGATAACTTACTTGGAGCTTGGAAGATTATTTGAAATTGAAAAATCACCAAAAGTTGATGAATTTGAGCTGGAGGGCTCAACGCGCCGCGCGCACTCCTAGTGCACCGCGCTGGTTTGGTGCACCGCGCCCGCACAAAAATACACTGTAAAAATTTGTCCAGTGCGCCACACCCTCTTTGTATGCGCCGCGCTCAAACTGTCAACACAGTCACGGCCCTTCAACAATGAAATTTGCTTTCAACCTCCAATTTCGACTTTGCCATGAAAATTTATGAATGTAATTTGATACAAATGGCTTATGTAACCTTGGAAAATATCTTGTAAGAGTTGGTTTTAATTTTTATTTCCTCCATAACCCATTTTGTAATGTTTTGCAATTTTGGCACTTTGTCATTTAATGAAACTCTGTCCTTTGGCTTTTCACTGATTTTTTGAGTTTGGACTGATGAAATTAGTTGATTTTTGCAGGGATGTTGGCGTTTGGACTTCTACAAAGACCAGAGGCTACATTGAAATTTTTATGGCGGAAAAAATACATGATTATTACAAAAAATGATTTCGACAATTTCTTATTCAAAACAGAGTTTTAACAAGAAATGTCCTCAAATGTGTTTGATGATGAAAATTTGAACTAAGAACCTCTTCGAAAACCATCCTCATGTCCTGCGGGCATTTATTAAATATATCAAATGACTGAACCCTAGATTTTAAAACTAAAAGACTCTTGTTGACCAAAATAATCATTTATGACCATGAATGACGCGAACTGAACTTCGATGAATTTTGAGGAGTTTTAATTAGCCCAGCAGATACAAGTATGTGGGAATACAAGAAGACCAAACCCTTTCGTCAGTCAATGGCATGCCCCTAGCGAAATGCAACGAAGTGAAGTGAGCGAGACACCTAAAAATGATATGCAAAAAGCGAAATGATCTCTGACGGAGGGCTGTAAGGACCGACTCTAACAGGTCTTACGAGGAAATTCCAGGTATAAATACTAGTATTGTTGAGCACACTATGAATATGTATCATGATGTCAAACTGGTGCATCAACGGCTTCGTCCTGTTCATCTAAAGAAAGCCACTGCCATTAAAGCAGAAGTTGAAAAAAATTTTCATGCTGGTTTCATTTACCCTATTCCACTAACTGAGTGGGTTTCCAATATCGTTCCTATCATGAAAAAAAAGGAACCATTAGAATGTGCGTCGATTATCGGGATGTCAACATTGCTTGTCCAAAAGACAACTATCCTACTCCCTTTATCGACCAGATTATTGATGATTGTGCTAGATGTGAACTTTTTTCATTCATGGATGGATTTTCTGGCTATAATCAAATCAATATCCGCCCAGAGGATCAACATAAGACAACATTCATCTGTCCCTGGGGCACATTTGCTTATAGGAAACTACCGTTTGGTTTAAAGAATGCAGGGGCAACTTTTCAGAGAGAAATGGATTATGATTTCAATGACATCAAGCACATTGTTCAACCTTATCTAGATGATTTACCAGCGCATTCACTAAATTGGACTGATCACCCGATGCATTTGAGAGAAATTTTCTTAAGATGCCGACACTACAAAATATGCCTCAATCCACATAAATGTGTATTTTGTGTTGGTTCTTGTTGTTTTCTTGGATTCGTAGTCTCAAAAGAAGGAATTTGAATCGACCCATTGAAGGTTCAAGCTATTCTTGATTTGCCTGCACCATCAAACTTACTTCAGATACAGAAACTTCAAGGAAAGGCTAACTTCCTACGAAGGTTCATTCCAAACTACGCCAAAATGGCTAAAGCATTTACTCGACTATTGAAAATGGGGGTTCCCTTCCATTGGGACCAAGTTGCACAAGCTTCTTTTGATGTTGTCAAGGACACCCTTGTCTGAGCGTCATTAATGTATCCCCCTAATTATCAAAATGATTATTTCCTATATATCGCCATGGCTGAATCGACCATTTCTATGGTTTTGGTCCAAGTAGAAAATGAAATTGAACATCCGATCTATTATTTGAGTCGTAATCTCAATGATGCAGAAGTTAAGTACTCGTACGTGTAAAATCTTTCCTTGGCAGCTGTTCAAGCTGTCCAAAGATTTCGCCATTACATCCTGCTTCGAAAAATTATTGTTGTTTAGGATTGCAACCCCATGACTTATATCTTATCACGTAAATTGCTGGGGGGAAATATTCAAAATGGATCGTCATTTTGCAGATATTGAATTTGGAATTCATCAAATCAAATTCAAAGAATTCTTTAGTACTGGATGAGCTTCTCTGTGACCTTCCCTCTGATAGCATTGCAACTATGTCGAAACCATCAATTCCTGATGAGTCTCTGTTTCTGATCGTATTATCTAATCCTTTGTATGGGGATTTCATCATTTATCTCCAAACCCAAACTTTTTGACCTGATACCTCTTGCTCTGAATAGCGAAGTATTCGATACCAAGCCAAATATTATCTGATCGTCAGTGATACACTTTATCGTCGTGGTGTCGATACAATTTTAAGGAGGTGTCTCACTCATGAGGAAGTTGAAAAAGTGTTAAATGATTTTCATGCTGGGGCATGTGGTGGTCATTTATCTGGATATGATACTGCGCAAAAGATACTCTGCACTGGTTACATTTGGGCTACTATTTTTCGAGATTACATCCTCACAGTTAGAAGTTGTCATGCATGCCAGATTTTTTATCGTAAGATCTGAAAACTGCCAGTGCCAATGCATCCTGTTGTCTCGGTGGGACCATTTTTGAAATGTGGTATTGACTTCATGACCTGTAACCCTCATTCGTCTAGGGGCCATGGTTATATTATTTTCGCAGTCAACTATTTTACCAAATGGGCCGAAACGATGCCTACATTCAACAACACGGGACAAACCGTTTCATTGTTTTTCTTTAATCATGTTATTGCACGGTTTGGGGTCCCATAGGCTATAGTTACAGATCATGGGAAGAATTTTCGGAATCACATGATGGCTGAATTAACTGCTAAGTTATGATTGTCACATGATAATTCTACTCCTTATTATCCACAATCAAATGGAAAAGTTGAAGCTATTCCTAAATGTATGCTTCAACGAATGATAGGAGTTCGTAAAAGAAACTGACATTTGATCCTATACTCCGCCTTGTGGGCATATCGAACCTTGTTGAGAAACACAATTGGCTTTAATCCTTTTCAACTGGTGTATGGTCTGGAAGCTATCTTACCAATTCAATGTGAAATACCGTCGTTAAAACTCACGATTGACTTGTTACCTGACACCTCAGAAGAAGAATCGCCTCTCCTTAGCCTCATCCATCTTTATGAAATGCGTTGTGAAGCCCAATTGGCCAACGAAGCGCATAAGAGACGTATAAAGGTTTAATACGACAAAAATTTCCATCCTCGCATTTTCTCAGAAGGCGACTTGGTCCTTCTTTATGACCAAGAAGCTTATGTTATAGGTACAGGAAATTTTGAGCCATTATGGCATGACCCCTATATTTTCAAAAGAGTTCTTGCTAAGGGTGCCTATGAGTTGGTTGATTACGATGGAATTCCGTTGACGTAGCCTAGAAATGGGTTGTATTTGAAACATTACTATGCTTAATCATGAGAGTAGTAATTTTTTGTATTATATTGTATATATATGTTGTTGATTTGCATTCACTATCTTAATTTGTTTTCAGAGTTTTCTTGACATTAGTAATCCAGTTTACATTTCATCACAGATGTCTGAATCTTCAGAACCCTTTGTTGGATATGCTGATAGTGCTAGTTGTAGTACGTAGAATCTATCCTCTGCAGCGTGGGCCATTTTCGCTCCGAATCGCGAGTTAGTGAGTTTTCAAGGGATTTGTATTGGTAGATTGACGAACAATATCGCTGAGTATAGTGCGTTGATCTAAATTCTTTCTGATGCCATTTCATTTGGTATTAACCGCATTATCATAAGGTTAGACTCACAACTCGTGGTATTGCAACTTACTAGTGTTTATACTGTTAGAAATCCAAAATTGCATAGATTGTTCCTTAGATTTCTACTTTTGGAAAGACATTTTTATTTTATTCAATATCAGCACATTTCCAGAAATTTGAACACATTGACTGATTCATTAGCTAATCAAGTTTTAGACAGACATTTGCAACACATGTAAAGTAAAGATTCACATCATTTGAATAGGATTGCACAATAAACATAAGAAAACACTGAAATCATATACATAGATAATTATAGGTTTTTACAAAATTTGTGCCCAAGACACATTGGTCATCTGACCTCAAAATGTATGCAAAAATGTCACAAGTAAACTAGTGGTGCTCGTGGTAACATGCTATAGATCTAGCTATCCTGCAAAGTAACCACATCCAGCGGTTAGGAACCCCAATAGTGTGTCGCTGCAGTCACATAGGAAGATCTTCGATCTGGCAATCCAGAATACCGAAGTTCAAACCTTCTATGTGCTGCTGAAGCTCAGTCAGAGTCTCAGCCAAATCAAGGTCCTGAAGGACTACTCTCCCGACAGCCCTCTTTGCTGGCACATCTGCTTCGCGCTCCAATTCTGCTGTTGGTTTAACGCGACCAACATCTGCATTACATGGAAAATTTAGTTTAGTGTTGGGAAAACATAAAAATACAAAAATAAAACTTAGGAAAATAAAAAAACATGGTCATAGAATTCTTACCTATTGCACCTCACTGAGTGCTTTTAGGTAATGCTAAATCTAGATCCCCTCGGAAATCGACGCCTACATATGCATACTCAGCGATGGCGACAATCTGTCGCTGGAACCAGGTGAAGAATGCAGTCAGGAACACAATAGTAGATTGGCCAGCATGCTGACTAATGATTTCTACCCATCTCTGCATTTGAGGATCTCTAGGACTAGATATATCCAGTGTCACATGTTGTGGCTGCATCAGTGGAATCTGTTCCAAGGCGAAGGATATAAGGATAGAACCATAACTAAAATTATTCTTCCTTCCTTCTTTTGATTTATCCAGTTTTTCCTTTATCTGAGATAGAACAACTTCAGACTAGTTGAATATTGTTGGCTCCATACACTATAGTGTGTACTGCATATACGATATATTTGCTACATGTAGTGTAACGGTGCCGAAAAGATTTGCGATTGTGAAAAGGATGGTTCTCAAGGAAAAATATCTAACATTCCATATTTTTATCTTTCCATATTTGCTTGGCTCTGACCCAGGATAGCAATATTGCAAAATACAATCTCTCACTGTCGCTCCTCCAACAGCAGACCCTGAGAGTGAAATGGGCAAGTCTCTCCTTGACAAACCTGTAAGAAAGTACACATCCTCAAGCGTTATAGGAACCACTTGGTTCTTAATGTGAAATGTCTCTATAGCTGGATCCCATGCTCGAACTAAGAACTCCAATAGTTCTATTTTTCGCCTCATCCCAGACAATTTGAAGTACTTAAGAAGTCCACAATCTCTTAGGGCTCTTACTGTACCTGGATCATTTAAGGCAATCATGTCTTGTTCTTCATGTTCTCTTTCCCTCCATGTAATCATCATTTTAATCTGATGGAAACCTGAAATACAACCATAAGATCCATTAGATTCCATTCATTGCAAAAAAATAGGCAAATTTTGGGCAAAATGAGAAAATCAAAAACTTAGATTGCGCCCAATGCAGTCTCTAAAAAGAGACAGTGCTTTTCACATGCAAGTACCCTTCACTGTACCTGCTATGCAACGTAGGTTTCAACATTCAGGGGTGTGTTGCCCCCGTTTGGAGCAGAATTTACCCTAGGGGCCTCAAAACCCTGAAAATTTGCAGAGATTGGAAATGAAATGAATACTAAAGGAAAGAGGAGGTTCATATCACTAACCTGGATCAAATGGCAACAAAATCCGTCCACAAAAACGATCACAATCAACAACTGATGTTTGGGGGAAAAATCAGGTTCAGAGCTCCAAAATGAAAATGGTAACTATGGAATGGTAAAAATGATTAGTAAAACTGCTTTTAAATAGTCATTTAATTATTTGCAAGTTAAATTTATTGCTATGACTATAGTTCCCAAATTTTCTTCAAATTTCCTCAAGATTGCTTCAGACTTACTTCATGGAGACCTGATATGGAATTCTATGCTATCATGGATGCATCAAAGAGAAAATCCAACTTACCCTTCTCTTTCTACTTGATTATGGTTTGTAGTTCTGGACCAATTCACAAAAATCAAATCAGCCCACATGTTTGAAACAAGTGACTTCCATAGGAGATGCCAAAATTTATCTACTACTTTTAGGCTCAAGTCTAAGGATTATACCCCCTCCATGTGGCCTCCTCACCTCTGATTCCTCTCCCTCACTGAACGATGTGTTTTCTTCCTCTTCTTCCTTGGTTTTTTTTATCAAAACCCTAGGGAAGTGGATGGTGTGAAATATGTTTTTAGGAATGGGGAATGGTAAATGGAAAATAAAGGAGATGGTGCTAGGGATGTATGAAATGGGGGAGGGGATAGGGAGTAGTAATGTAATGAGATTCAGGATGGGGATTTGGGGATTGGAAGCCTAGGTAAATGTAGCACCTAGGACTTAGGTTTTTTGGAGAAAGGTTTGAGGAAAGGGAATTTTGTAAGATAGGGGTTTTGGGAATAAGTTTTTGTAATTGTAGGAAGGATGCAAAGGTGTAGGAGAGTGAAATTTGGGAGTTTTCACAAAGGAAATGGGGATAATAGGGTTTTAAACAAATTCAAACACCAAATTTTAACCTTAGTTCACAACCCTCAACACATAGAATTGATGAAGATGGTATTCAAGAGCATTAGCTTCTTACTCATTTGCTGGAGGTCGATGAGTGGCTTGATGAAGCTTTGGAGATTATTGTTTTGACACTTAAACGTGTTTCTAGGGATTCTTGGTTATTTGTGCCCTATGTTAAGCAGTTGCACCCTCAATTGTGAATTTTCTCCCTCAACAGAGCATTTGCGCCCTCAACAGGGCATTTGCACCCTCAACTGTGCATTTGTGCCCTCAACAGAGTATTTGCGCCCTCAATAGAGCATTTTCACAGTGCCATTTTGAAGACCACTTTTGGAGGCCTTCCTAGTGTCAAAATTGGGCCTAGGATAGCTCGTTCGAAATATTATCCTGTCTACTTTCCAAATATGCCTTTATTTTTTAGAATGGACTTGATTTGACCTATCGAAATTTTATTCTCCCAATACTGGTCAAAAAGTGTCGAATGAGGTGCAAAAATGCAGTGTGTTGTTGTAGGAATGGTTTGGAGACCTTCCTCAACTCCAAATTAAGTTCATGATAGATCATTGGAAATATCTCTCTGTTTAGTTATCATTTGATGCATTAACCAAGTCATTTGGACACTACATCTAGGATAAACAATTATTTTCCCAAGGTCACTCCATAAGTGCAACAAACCTCTTGTAGCAATAGGCTAGGGATTATGGAAAAATGATGATTTTGAGGGATAAGAGTGATGGGAAGTGTTTAGGAAGGTATATTAAGGATAGGGGAAGGTGTAATAGCATTATGATACAAGTCTTGTTGATTATTTAACCATGGAAGTCATGAAACCAAGAAAAATTCCCTCAAAACCCTTGGAGAGGGAAATGAGATTTCCAAGAACAACTGAGAGACAAATATGGCAAAAAAAAAAACCACTTACTTGGAAATGATAGTTTTGAACCTGAAATTTTGAATACCTTTGACTATTACTACTCCTTCAAAAGATGAATTTGATGGTAAAATGACCAATTTTCATGATTTTGACCCTATGACCAAATGATGGCACAACATGGAAGAATGAGTTGAATGATGACCATGATGACTGTGGGACTCTTTCAACAATGAATGACATGACCATGATGAATTCCATTGAATATGGAGGTGAAAGGAGTAGTAATGATCTCAATATCCTAATCAGTGACCAAATTTTTGCATGACGTAGTGGAATGATAAAATATTTCTGAATGAAACCCTAATATGAATATGAAAAGAGTGATTTTGATCACTGATGTCATAATGAAAATTATGACACTAACATCAGCCTTATTGGGGATGGCTGCTCCTTGGAGGTGTCAATAACATTGTAGACCAAGTGCCTAACCATTGGGCTAATATGGTAAAAAAAACTCAAATTGAAATGCAGGACTAAAGACTGACAACTCAATGACACAAACTAACTTTGTAACTGACTGAAAATAAAAAAATAACTAAAATTATTGATGGAAACATATCACGGAGACTTGAGGGCTTCAAATCCTCATGAAAACCACCTATCTGTTTGAAAGCATATGTACAATCAGGCGATATCAAAATGCCAATGTAACCAATCAAGCAAATGCCTCCTTGATTGATTCTCCCAATCATATTCTCTGGACAACAATAAATATTTACAATTTGGTAACCAAATACATAGTTGACAATGATCTCCATCATCAATGAATACTGCAATAATTACCTTCAATGTTTTCCGCAATAAAATTTCCACTATATCTTGAAAAACATGAAAATTTACCTCTTGGTGATCTAGAAGAAACAAGGTACCTTTTTCTCTTGATTCTGATCTCTCTTCATAATGTACCTCAACAAGAGTGTTTTCCTGGTCATCAAAAACTTCTCAACAAGCAGGTGAGCAAAGTTTATTCTTGAAATAAAAATTCTAAACATGAAACATGAGAAGAAAAATCTGAATGACATTCCTCAATGTGCTGGTCCTCTGCGTTAAAGTCCTATAATTTACAGTATCACAAGGTGACTGATTATTGCTTATATTTTGACTGAAAATAATATTCCATGGATATCATTTATTTTTAGAGAAATAAAGGAAATCCTGACTGTAAAGAGCTTCAAAGGGATCAATCTGCTTTTCTGTTCGATAGAAGGAAGGAAGTGTTCCTCATAAGGTGTCATGGGAACCAAACTTCATTTATGCCCTCATTCCATTTCATTCACCCTTTTTTCCCCCTAATTTCCTCCATATTCTGAAATTCTCTGAATCCCATTCAAACCCCAAAACCCACATGCATATCCTTTGGGACTTATTGCTTTATAATCCCTTTTATTAAAGTCTGAAATTCCAAGGTTATAGCTCTGCCCCCCACAGCTGGCCGCATGATACATACATGTCACATAAACTGAAATAAACCCCCACTTCCTTTATATCCTAAGTCGGAAACCTATACCTCTCATTGCAAATATTCAAAGCATAAGTGCCCAAGGGTAAATGTTATAGTCACCGAATTGCGATACGCAGGACAGACGAGACCCATCCTAAACCTTTATATATTACCAAATTGGCCTGCAAAACCATTTTTTTTACACTTTCCTTACCTTATGCCTTTTTCGCACTTCTTCGCATTTACAAAGTCACATGGCGCACTTCTCACCATTTATAACTTGCCTGTAAGTGCCCACAACCTTAAGTTTTCCACGACGTGATGTGATCGTAGTCGCACATCGCAAGTTTCAAACAACATCCACGGGAGGCAAAGGTTAAAAGAGCCGACATGCGATATGCGATGCAATGGGACCAGAATCGCAGATCACAAAGGATAAAGGATGAGCATGGAGGAAAAATGTTAAACTAGTGAAGTGCGATGTGTGATACATGGTGGGACCCAACCACAATCACAAATTGAAAAGGATGAAGGAAAAGCGCTAAGGAAAATGGTAAAAATGCTGAATTGTGAAATACGATGTTGCCATTGATGCAATGCATCTCCAATATAAAATCCACAGGTTTTCAAGTTCGGGTAAATGAGACTTTCACGTTTTTTTGTGTGTAGAACAGGGTAATTCGGGCCTACATGGTTTGAAGTTCATTTCAAGAATAAATAAGGTTAAACGTGAACAAGAACGACTTGTGGTAAAGACCCAGAAAGGAGAAAATATTTTCCATTTCATCCATCCACCATCATCTTTAAATCCGACGACCTACATTTCATTTCGACTCCCCTTACCAGCCTAACTTTATCCTCATAGGGGGGTCTGGAACAAGTGGTTTTCAAGAAAGGTACCCCCTTATGTGTAATTCTCTCATAAATTTGCACCCCCCCATTTTATTACCACTTACCACTTCAGGGGGGCTCCGAAATACCATTGTTTCTCCTTCAAAAACCACTTTTTCCAAATAAACCGATATCCATTTGTAATAGAGAAAGGGGAGCAATATCAGAGAAGCGGCAGTACCAGTGCCGCATTGGAATTTATCATTCGGCAAAGGCGGTTCGAATAAGAGAGCCAGATGTCGGAACCTCCATTGGTTGCCTCTTTGAAACTGTCACAGCTTCCTCCAAATCTTCCTGTTTGATCTCCCGATGAGCCATTGAAGCGTTTGGATCTACGAAGAATTTCCCATAATTAATCCCACAGGTGGTGTTGTTAGAGATGTCTTATCACCGCCTGCATGTTTCCACTTGTCCATTTTCTACTTAAATGTAATCACTACAATAGGCAGATGAACCAACTTAAGTTTTTGTATAAATACTGCATACATTAGCAGTATGAGAAGGGGCCTGGAAGGGGAAAAACCATTGTAATAGACTCATTCCATTGTAAACACTCTCTTTTGGATGAATGAAGGATTATGTTGTTTTCCAGATTCTTGTGTTATGCTCTGTGGTGAAGTATTTTCCCATGTAATTTTTTATTCTCCTGTTTTCTCGTACTGTTTTCTTTTCTTATCTACGGATAGAAACTTTTGTGTAGGTTTTACAATAGGGTACCCTGCATAGTCTTGAAAAAATTCATTATGTTTTCTTCTGAGACTGGAATGTATAATTCAAAGATGGTCTTCTCTGCATTCCTGTTGACCCTTAAGCTCCTCCTCTTTTCCATTTCATATGTTATTAAGATGCATTGACATGGTTATCTTGCCTAGTTGCACCTAACCTTAGTTATTCATCCATTTGAATTTGTTCACACTTATGACGCCATAGCCCAATGGCCCTTTTTTTTTGCCTCAACCAAACATCTTCAACAAACTTGTTATTGCCTAAATCCACCTTAGGCTGAAGGAAGGTGGGATTCAGGGTAACACCAAACCACGCTCAGCCTCGTAGCTAGCCCTACGAGGACAGGAGAGGGCTCTCTCTGGGTCAATCTCAATGAAAATATTCAAAAGGGCTTGAGATGACCGAAACAACAACTGATCTTAGGCTAGATAAACAAATAGGAGGGTTTGATTTTGATTTTTAGGGGTTTTTGTTGGAAAAAGGGAAAAACAATTTTTGGGCTTGGGGATGAGGCCAAATCTTGCAAAGTTCAAGTTGGGGCAGGGTAGGCAATGACTTTGATGTCTTAGATCAAATGAATGGATAGAAAAGACTGCTGAGAAGATGAAGAGGGCAAGAGAGTGCAAGGATCCTCTTCAAACTGACGAAGAACATAAAAAACTAAACAAAAGCTTAAGGCAGAGCACCAGCAAATCAATGAATTCTACCTCAATTACTCATTTGTTTAATTTAGAAGCATAGAGAAGGGAAATGGAATACATATAACATTAATGAAACTTACAATAACATGAAAATAACATCATCAAAACTCAAAAGCCACAAGGATCCCAACAAGTGCTGCAAAACTCTGGTCTTTCCTTTGCCAAAATCTGAAATGAATATACAATGAGGTGCCAAACTTTTCCCAAGTATCCAACCTGTCCAACCTTTGAAAATGACTCAGAAAATACATGATATAGACCAGCCCAACCCATTCCCATGCCTCTAGGGGTCGAGCTCATCCTTCTAGGAGCTGTTTCAACCAATTCTAAACAAGGAGCTGAAATCTAGGCAATCAAACAACTTGCCTCTATATGCTAGGAAACTGATTCATTCATTTAATTTTCACTTTTTTGTGAATGAATCAACTAGAATAAGTAAAAACATGCCAAATTTACATCATAGCTACAAAATTACATCAAGATAGATCAATAATTACATCACATAGTGAAACTAGTCAAACTGGCCGAATTTCTGAGCTGAAAAGTCAAAATGAGGCCAAATTTCTCCATGCGCCGCGCCAAAAAACTCAATGCGTCGCGCCACTTTGAGCCTGCTTGTGGGGCACTTCTTGAAGTCCAAATTGAGCTCATGATAGCTTGTTGGAAAGCCCTATCTGTCTACTATCCAACCCAAGTGGAATTTATGGATTTGGTGTCCATTTTCCCCTCCAAAACTTCAATCTCCCAAGACTGGTTCCTGTGTGTGCAAAAGGTGGCAGAAAGGCCATTTTCAAGGTGTTTTTGACCCTTTTAACCACCCATAACTTGATGAAATCTCTCGGCCATTCCTGAGCATGCATAACTTTTCATAAAAAACCAAAAAATATCAAGTTTTCCTCCAAAAGATGTCCCAATCATAAGCGCACGTCGGGTGGCGCGACGCGTCGGGCAGAAAAACCTGTTTTGCAACCAAGAAAATTCAAAATGACAAAATTTCCTCCAAATTTGCTGAAATTTGGACTAAAGGACCCTCATCAAGTAATATGCTCAGTCAAGGAAGCTTCGGGCAAGATTTGAAGTGGATCGGGCCTTTTTCGGTGCTTCAGTGCCCTCCTGGTGCATGCAGTTTCAGTGGTGAAATCTCTATCTTGTTGTATGATGTGTCCGTGTGCATCATGGTGTTGCAAGGCATATGTGAAGTGTATATTTGGTTGATTGAAAATGATAAATGAGGGCTTGGTGTCTTTGTCTCCCAGTGTCAAATGTGTGCCAAAGGGAAGGGACTGTGGAGATAAGGCAGTGTGGACAGTGGGGTCTTGTCAAGTGGTAATTAGAAGGCAATAACAGTCACTTGACTGTGTTTTAGAAATGTGGTGTTTGGGGATTTAGAAATTAGGAACTCTTCGTAAATTAGGAACTCTTCGCAAATGATATGAGAGGGTGATAGTGATAGGGAATAGAGGATTGACAATGATGAGAGGATTATGGTGATGGGAAAGGGAAAAATGGTAACAAGGGATATAAGTGGTTTTGGGACAGAGGGGAATAGGGGTAAGACTGTATGATGATAGTGTGATAGTGAGGAGGAAGGGAACCACAAGAGGGGAAAAGAGTTCAAACCAATGGGCACCAACAACCAAACTTTAAATTTCAAATAAAAACCCTATGGAGCAGCCTTTTTCAAAAAGATGAATTTTATTTTGACATCATTCAAATTCTCCAACCAGCCTTTGAAACCACACCAAACACTACTTAACCACAATAGCAAGATCAGTCGGACTTACTCGAATCACAAGAGGTTAAGTCAATTTGGAAAATTTGGAAGCGGTGATGATTTTGTGCCTTGGAGGCTCTATGTGCTTTGCACCAGCCCAACGCGCTGCGCAGGCTGGATGCACCGCGCCTGTGTAAATTTACACAGGGAAAAATGGCTCTATGTGTCGCGCACCTTCAGTGCGCCGCGCCTTCTCCCAATGCGCCGCGCCATAAATAGTGCATTTTGCAGGAGGATTTTTGAGGCCTTCCCAGTGTCAAAATTGGGCGCATGATAGCTCGTTGGAAATCTCTTTGAGTCTAATTTTCAACCCAAGTAGAAGTTTTCAATTTTGAGTTCATTTTCCTTGTCAGAAATCAAATCTCCCAAAACTTGTCAAAATAAGCAGAATGAGGCTGCCTCAAGGCAGAGTGCTGTTGCAGTCAACTTTTGAAGGTCTTCCTCAACTCCAAATTGAGCTCATGATAGCTCATTGGAAATATATTTGTGTCTAGTTATTATTTGACTCATCAAGGAAGTCATTTGGCCAACCAAGCTAGGAGAAATCTTGATTTTCCCAAGGTCACTTCAGAGGTGCATCAATTCTCCCGAGGCGATTGTATTTTTGACATTTCTCTAAAACCATGACACCTGTGTAAAAATTGAAGGGGGCTTTTCTTCCTTGGCCTGTTTTGGACAAAAAATTCTCTCATTTTCCCAAAATTCATATTTTATGGCTCAGAAACAACATTTGAGTGAAACCTATCCCGATGTGTGGAACAAGGGATTTGTCGCAATGAATCGAAATGAAGGGGATAAGGGGCTTCTAAATTCTTGAGAAAATTTTTGGAAGTAGGGAGGGATGTTAGGAAGTAGGGAAAAGTGGAATTTCAGAGATTGAGTGAGGGGAAGGGGTCCAAAAGGGCAAAACACAAGCCTAGCCTAGAAAATTGCCAAGTTGTAGCAAGAAACTAGGGTTTGTGAAAAAATGAGGAATTTGGGTGATCTTAGTGATGGGAAGTATTTAATAACGTACATTAAGGATAGGGGAAGATTTATGAACATCAGGATACAAGTTTTGATGATGATTTGACCATCCAAGAGAAATTACCTTCAAAACCCTAGGAGAGGGAAATGAACCTTACCTAGGCACAACTGAAGCATGAACAAGGTGTAAAATGACCCATTGGAACCTGACATGATGATGAAAACCCTCTGAATGATGGTACACTTAGCTAAATGGTGACATGGACTGAAATTTGAACAACTTTGAGAATAGTGAAAACAAACCCCAGACCTAATACCTAGTGACCAAATTTTACTTGAAGACTCACTGAAATGACAAAATTTGACCTTGACACCTTAAAATCACCTTGTAAGAGCATTTTTGATCCCTGGAGGAAGGCTGCAAAGGCTAACACTAACAAAACCTATCCACTAATAGCTAGCCTAAAATTCCCATGTAAACAAAGTTATATTTAACAGAGAGAGCCCTCTTTGCGTCCAGGAAGGCCAGGTCCTGAACTCCAAAGAAGTTTGATGTTTCACTCTGTGGTTATTTATTCAGCCTTCAGAATTATAGGGTGATAACATAATGGCAACCATACTGAGGAACAATTGTTGAAAAATCTTAGTGTTCCTTTATAACTCAGAAATCACATCAAAGTTCAGATCAGATTACTGATGGTGGATAGTGACCAGACAAAAGAAGGTTTCATTATTTACCCAGCGACTCCACGATTAAAAGAACCCAGCTTTTGATTATTCATGGCGACTCCACAACATACTGACCAGAGTTCTTGTTGAACAAGATGACAAGGTTTGTGGCAGACCTTCTATCTAGTGAAGTTTTAAATGCATTCAGGAATCAGTTATCAGAATTTCAGCTTGGTGGAGATTTTCTAGGAGTTGTCTTTCTTATTTTTAAATCAAGCAAATTTAGGCCTAATGTTAAAATATATTTTCTGGAGATAGTTGCTAAAAGATATGAAACTGGCATTGAACTTCTGAATTCTAAAATTGAGTCATATAATTTCATAGACACTAAAGAGTTCTTGGAAAATCTTCCTCCCCCTAAGCAAGAGGAAATTGTGCTACCTCTTGACTTACATATTGAGGATGATTGTGCTTTCAAATACCAAACTGAAGATGAGGTTTCAAGGTTTAATATTGGGGATTAAACTGATCAACTAGCCATTGAAGGCCTAGAAGCAAATATCATACATCATGCTTTTATTGATCCTATAGCGGATTATATGGAGGTTATTATTAGCTGAAATGTTCAAAAATGTACTCTCTATAAGGATCAAATGCATCAACAGTTTCCATTACATATTATAAATTTGGTTGTGAGGACACATAATCAAGTTATACTGCTGATTGTCCTTACAATTAGTAAATTTTTCCATCTATTTGTGTTGCTACTTGACTGGTTGTATTGGCATTATTGTATCATTTAGAACAAGCAAAAATTTCAGTAGAGTAGGGTAGGTAGGTCTACAAATAAGCTCAGTACTCTGAGCATCCTTCCAGTTTTAGTTTCAGATTACTCTCTAGTTTTTCAGTACAAGTATGTTCCAGGCTTCAGTTTTGCAGAGAGTGTTAATTTCAGCTTGAACACTGTCAGCCACAAAGGTTTTGTAGCAGAATAAGTTGCAGGTTTTGGGATCATGCCACTAGTCTACAGTGTTCTTGACACCTCCTGAAGGAGTTGCCATCCCCAGCTGGAACCACTGTTAGAGTCCCGTAATTTACAGTATCACAAGGTGACTGATTATTGCTTATATTTTTAATGAAAATAATATTCCATGGATATCATTTATTTTCATAGAAAGAAAGGAAAATCCTGACTATAAAGAGCTTCAAAGGGATCAATCTTCTTTTATGTTCAGTTGAAGGAAGGAAGTGTTGATGATAAGGTGTCATGGTGATAAGCATTTGATAAGTTTTTCTCAAAATTGACAGTTACAGTATTGGGTTGAAAGCTGGATGGTTGCATATATCTCGTCTTCCTGATTCTGGCATCGTGAAAGATTTGAAAAACCGATGTCGTATAAGGGATATATCATGTTCTCATAGATTTCCCAAATAGCTAAATTTTGCGACAAGTTTGACTGGGATGCCTAGTCGGCATGGAGGGTGCACAATCAGCAAAAAGGAATATTCCTTTTCCCAAAGCCAGTCAGAAGCTGACAAGTCGCGCTATGTAATTAGGTCACGAGTTGTACATTATTTTGTAAGGGCCAATTGGAGTACGACACGTGGCCAGCCCTCAGGCCGCCACGTGTCCCCGGGAAGGTGTGTTAAATTTTTATGGAGATCTGCAGGGATCGACCCCATGACCTCCGACAGAAAAGCCACCCGCCACACCGCATGATCCATGAGAGTTACTTAACCTGTATGGTCGAATGCTAGTATTTAAAGTGTTAAAAAATTGCATGCGGGGGTTGGGACTGCTGGCGATCCATTTTTTATATGGTCACATGTTAATTGCAACAAACCGCAACAACAAGCGTTAAATATGACAGCTCATAACCCTGACATTTAACTTAAAGCCTAGTCACATGGCTACATTCCCGCAGTTAAGGACTTTTCTCCAGCATTTTAAACTCCGACTTTTATGATCAGGCAGGGTTAGCAGGTGCGCATGTGGCCATCCCTACCCTTGACATTAAATATTACAGTTAGTGCTGGCAGAGTTATATTGCGCCCCTAACTTTGCGGATTTGGCCAAAAATAACTCCAGTTAAGTGGAGTTCACCAAAATTAGAGGATTTTTTCTAGGAGTTATTGGGAAAATGAGTTGGAGGCTCAATTTTCGCCCAATTTGAGTGAATGAAGAGTCATTCTAGAGTAATTGGAGCATTCTAGAGCCATTGGTGCAGAGAAAACAACCATTAGAGGCATGTAAACACATTTATTTGCAAAATTTTGAGCATAATGAAAGATGGACATGCCATTGGGAGTTGGACCAACAGATGTAGCCCAGCAGGGGTGAACTGCTTCATCATGTCTGCTGTGTAAATGTTATGTGTGGTTTTATTTCTCTATTTTTACACAGTTGTTCAGTGGTATTTGCTCTTATTTCATGCTTGAAATGCACTAAAATCACTTACAATTCATGGTTAAAATCCTCAATACTTAAGCAAACTATGGAGATAAGTATGCACATGTTTTATCACTAAAAAGACACTTAGAACATCAAAATAATACATTTCTTTTAGATCAGATTGGTATCAGAGTTAGATTTTTATTCTCTGTTGTTATTTTGTGCAAAGATTTGCTTAATTGTTCGCAAGTTTTAGATGCTTACTAAACTCAAGCCTAAGAGAGGAGAAGGCACATTGGTGGAAGCAAGAGGGTCTCAAAGTGAGCCACAGCAAAGGAGGGCAAGATTGCCACAATCTCCACCACCTGGTTCACCTCCTAAGGAAGTAGAAGCAGCATTAAGCATGGAAGAAGTTGATCCCAAAGAGGAAGAAAGAGTGTTTAGGAAAGCATTCCTTGACATGACTGATATGATTAGAATCATTTATCAAGAAAGGAATGAGAAACTGGAAGGAGAAGGATCCAAAATTCACAAGGAAGGACAGGGATCATCAGGAGGTCACAATGATGAAGATAAGTCAAAGAAGGGCAGTGGAGGAAATGAAGGTAGTGGAAAGTCACCATCCTCACCCTCATCATCATCATCCTCTACTTCATCTTTAGTACATCAGCCACACAATTTAAAGAACACTGGTAAAATTCCTTTTCTAAAACTTGATGTTAAGTTTTAATTTCCAATGTTTAATGGAGAAGTCAATGCATAAAATCTTGATAATTGGATTAGGCAATTGGAGGTTTATTTGAGAATCCAGAACCTTCAAGATGATGATACCAAAATCCAATTAGCTTCATTGAGAATGGAAGGTGCAACACTTGTTTGGTGGGAAGCCAAGAGAAAGGAGGATATCAAGCAGCATGGTAAGATCATTCTATCATGGATTGATTTCAATACTGAAATAAAACACCAGTTTTATCTATTAGATCATATGCATAAATCTATAATGATCTGGAAAAACTTTATGCAATTGAAGGGACAGAATGTGAAAGAACACATCCAAGAATTTAGGAGAAGAGATCTCATAGTAGGGGTATATTTGCAGAGCCAAGATACTTTTCTCAAGTACATAGGAGGCTTACATAGCTACCTTAAACATACTATCCTCATGTTTAACCCCACAAGTCTAGATGAAGTATGTGTTCAGGCCACACATCTAGAAGCTAGAGGGAAAAACATTTCTGAAGAGGGTAGGAAGAAACCTTTTAAGGGTAAAAACAAAGAGAAGACCTAAAATGGTAAAAGCAAAAAGAATGCATATATTAATAAAGAGGGAGAAAAAGTGCTTTGTAAACATTGTTCAAAATAAGGCCATGATGAAAATCATTGTTGGAAATTACATCCTGAAAAGAAGCCCAAGCACTACAACAACAAAGGGAAACAGAAAACTACAGCTATAACTCAACATGATTTAGGAGAGGATTCAGGTGATGAATCTAAAATTATAGCCATGATATTGAAGAACATGAAGGGGAAAGAAACTGAAACTAAACCCAGTACTAGTAAATCAAACTGTCACATACATGCTCCAAATGAAGAAGAGAGAATTGAACTGTTTCATGTGAGGGTCATATCCAAACATACTAAGATTGACACATTGTTTGACAATGGGTCACAAGAAAACTTAATCTCTGAAGACTTGGTAAAGAAAATTAATCTTGATACCATACCACATCCAAAACCATATCCACTTGGTTGGATTTGTAAGGATGCAAATTTACAAGTTTCAAAGAAGTGTATATTCTGGTTTACAATAACTACACATTTTGTTGACATAGTTGAATTAGATGTGGTTTTGCTTGACATAACAAGTATCGTGTTGGGGAGTCCTTACTTGTATGACAGGAAAGCGATCTTCCATCACCATGAGAACAAATACCATTTATTCAAAGATGGCAAGGAGTACATTGTTAGAGCACATTGCAAGAAGACAAATATTTCTATGGTAAATGCTGGATAGGTAAAGAGGCTGGTAAATTCAAGTAAGAATTTTGTTCTTCTAATTATTAAGCCTAAAGTTGATGTTAATCATGAATCATTTGAGGGTTGTGATCCTAAGTTGAAATTATATTTATATGATGTAGTTGATGCACATCATGAGATGTTTCAGGAGCCAACAGGATTTCCTCCAAAAAAGGAGATTCAACATGAGATTCAGTTGCAGCAAGATTTTCCTCTTCCAAAAATTGACATGTATTGCATGTCGATAATGGAGAATGTTGAAATAAAGAGGAAAATAAAGGAGATGAGAGACAAAGGAATCATAAGGCCAAGCACTTCACCATGCAGTTCACCCATAGTCTTGATTCCAAATAAAGATGGGACTTGGCGCATGTGTGTAGACTTCAGACTTTTGAACAAGATAACGGTAAAGAATCGATACCCACTCCCAAGGATAGATTATTTTCTTGATCAGATGAAAGAATAATTTTTTTTCACTAAGTTAGATTTATGAAGTGGATATCATCAAGTAAGAATTGGAGAAAGTGATGTATGGAAAACTGCATTCAAAACCAAATAAGGACTCTTTGAGTGGTTGGTTATGCCATTTGGTTTTTGTAATGCACTGGAAACTTTCATGTGTGTTATGGATAGTGTTTTTCGTCCATTCCTTGATGACTTTTTGATTGTGTACGTAGATGACATATTTATTTTTAGAAAAACAACAGAAGAACATGTCTTGCATCTGAATAGAGTGCTTGATATTTTGAAGAAAGAGAAATTATTTCTTAAGATGTCAAAGTGTGACTTTGGAAAGACTTCTTTGGTTTATTTGGGACACATTATAGGAGGAGGCGAGTTGAGAATTGATCCTTCTAAAGTGGAAGCCATTGTGAATTGGCCCACACCCAGAACAGTAACTGAGGTAAGAATTTTCTTTGGTACAGCTCAGTATTGGAGAAAGTTTATTGCTAAATTTTCTGCCATAGCAGCTACTATGCATGTAGTGACAAGTGTGAAGAAAGGTTTCCAATGGGGAGGAAAACAACAACAAGCTTTCGAAGCTTTAAAAGACAATATCATTTCAGCTCCAGTACTTTCATTACCGAATTTGAGATAGCCATTTGTGATACAAACCGATGCTAGTGAATATGTCATGGGCACAGTTCTTTTGCAGCATGGTAAGCCTATCACTTTTCATTCTGAAACATTCAATGGTGTTGTTACTAATTATCCTACATAAAAAAAAGAATTTTATGCATTTTTACAAAGCGTCAAGAAGTGAAAACACTACTTGATGGGTAAAGAGTCAATTATACATACCGATCACCAACCATTACAGTACTTGAAGTCGCAAAGAAAATTGTAGCAATCACGACATTTCAGGTGGATGGGATTTATTCAACAGTTTCACTTGGTTATAAGGTACAAGAAAGGTATTTTCAATAAAGTTGTTGATATGCTTTCAAGACTGATTATTAGTGCATCTAATTTACTCAAAAATGATTCTATTGTACATGAGAGTTACATAGAACAATATGCACATGATGTTGATTTTCAAGATGTGTATGCTAGTTTGACTGAAGGGAATCAAGTTGAAGAAAATGATTATCACATGTATAAAAATTTGCTGTTTCATTTGGGCAAGTTGTGTATACCACAAGGAGAGAGGCTAAGGGTCATGAGAGAAGCTCATTCATCTCTTATTGCTGGACACTTTGGAGTAAGAAAAATAATGGTGCACCTACAGAGGTATTGCTATTGGCCTCGCATGATAGATAGTGTGTTGCATTTTATAAGAGGTTTTTCTATGTGTGCAACAAGCAAGCCTAGAGATAGGAAGCTTGGGTTGTACACGCCACTACCGGTACCATCAAGGCCATGGGAGAGTGTCTCCATGGACTTTTTTGGAGGTCTACCTATGTCAAGAAAACATCATGATTATCTTTATGTAGTTGTGGATATATTCAGTAAAATGTGTATACTTATGCCATGTAAGAAAACCATTATTGCTGAACAAACTGCTGAAATTTATTTTCAACATGTATGGGTTCATTATGGATTTCCAACTTCTATTGTTAGTGACATGGATTCCAGGTTCTTTGGGAATTTTTGGTCCAATATTTGGAGTATGACGGACACAAACTTGAAAAAGAGTATTGCTTTTCATCCGCAAAATGATGGCCAAACCGACGTGGTGAACAGAATCGTTGGGAATCTATTGAGAGGATATTGCAGCAAACATCCTAAGTTGTGGGATGAGAAAATGCATTACATTCAACACACTTACAACTTGGAAAATCGCTCTTCTAGAAATACATCACCTTTTGAAGTATGTTTTGGGTATTTGCCAAAATCGCCATTAGACTTCATCTTTGTGAAGGATGTTGCAATTGATGGGAATAGTGATATTGACAAGGCTTGAAAGTTCATTGAAAAAATTTAGATTATACATCAACAAGTTCAAGAACAGCTTGAGAAAAGTCAAAGAAAATACAAGGAGAGGCATGACAAACATAGATTTGATCACAAGTTTCAAGAAGGAGATGAGGTATGGTTGCATATAAGCAATGAAAGGATGCAAGGGGAAGGTAAAAATCTCAAACCCATTTGCTATGGCCCATTCAATATCATAAAGAAAGTTGGTAACAATGCATTTCAACTTGAATTTCCTTCATATATGCAAATGTATTCAGTTGTTAATGTTGAAAACTTACGTTTATATGAGCCACCTTTGATCGATGATCAAGGAAGTGATGTTTAGTTGCCTTCTATTGAATATTTCTCGCTAGAATTTTGCGATGAGCTCAAGGAAGATGGAATTCTTGAAAGGAGGATAAGAGCATCCAAGAGGGGAAGTGTTTACTGCCTTCGAGTTGGGCTTAAAGGAAGTAATCCAATAGAGGAAAAGTGGATGGAGGTTGGAAAGGTGAGGGAGATGCACCCTCATATATTGAATAGGTAATTAAGTCTTTTGGGGTCCAAAAGCTTCCCAATGGGGAGGAGTGATCAGGAGTTCATAAATTTTTCTCAAACTTGAAAGTTATAGGATTGGGTTGAAACTAGAATGGTTGCGTAGATCTCGTCTTCTCGATTAAGATGTCGTGAATGGTTCAAAAAACCAATGTCGTATGAGGGAGATATCACATTCTGATCGATTTCCCAAACAACTAAATTTTGCGACAGGTTCGACTGGGATGCCCAGTCAGCATGGAGGGTGCACAGTCAACAAAAAGGAATATTTCGAAGAATATTCATTTTCCTAGAGCCAATCAGAGGCTGATAAGTGGCATTATGTGATTAGGTGATGAGTTGTATGTTATTTTGTAAGGGTCAATTGGAGGGTGACACGTGGCCAGCCTTGAGGCAGCCACGTGTCCCTGAGAAGGTGTGTTAAAATTTTATGGAGGTCTGCAGGGTTCAACCCCGTGACCTCCGACAGAACAACAACCCGCCACACCGCATGAGCCACGAGATTTACTTAGCCTCTATGGGAAAATGGTAATATTTAAAGTGTTAAACAATTTCATTAAGGAGTTGGGACCGTCGGCGGTCCATTTGTATATGGTTAGATGTTAATTGCAACAAACCGCAACAACAAACGTTAAAGCTGACAGCACATAGCATCGTAATTTAACTTAAAGCCTAGTCACATGGCTACATTCCCGTGGTTAAGGTCTTTTCTCTAGTGTTTTAAACTCCGACCGTTACAGTCAGACAGGGTTAGTGGGTGCGCATGTGGCCACCCCTACGCTTGAAATTAAATCTTATGGTTAGTGCTGGCGGAGTTAAAGCATGCCCCTAACTTTGCGGATTTGGAAAAAAATAACTCCAGTTAAGTGGAGTTCACCAAAATTAGTGGAGGTTTTCTAGGAGTTACTGTGCAAATGAGTTGGAGGCTCAATTTTCGCCCAATCTGAGTGAATGAAGAGTCATTCTAGACTAACTGGAGCATTATGGAGCCATTGGTGCAGAGAAAACAACCATTAGAGGCCTGTAAACACATGTATTTGAAAAAATTTGAGCATAATGAAAGATGGACATTCCATTGGGAGCTGGACCAACAGATGTAGCCCAAGAAGGGTGAACTTCATCATGCCTGCTGTGTAAATGTTATGTGTGGTTTTATTTCTCTGTTTTACACTATTTTTCAGTGTTATTTGATCTTATTTCGTGCTTCTAATTCACTAAAATGACTTACAATTCATGGTTAAAATCCTAAATACTTAAGCAAACTATGGAGACAATTATGCACATGTGTTCACTAAAAAGACACTTAGCACAACAAACCAATACTGTCCTTTTAGATCACTTGGGAACCAAACTTCATTTATGCCCTCATTCCATTTCATTCACCCTCTTTTCTCCCTCATTTCCTCCATAATCTGAAATGCTCTGAATCTCATTCAAACCCCAAAACCCACATGCATATCGTTTGGGACTTATTGCTTTATAATCCCTTTTATATTAAAGTACGAAATTTCAAGGTTATAGCTCTGCCCCCCACAATCGGCTGCTTGATACATACATGTCACATAAACCAAAATAAACCCCCACTTCCTTTATATCCTAAGTCTGAAAGCTCTACCTCTCTTTGCAAAGATTCAAAGGATAACCACCCAAGGGTAATGTTATAGTCACCGAAGTGCGATACGTGGGACCAACGGGACCCATCCCAAACCTTTATATATTACCAAATCTACCTACAAAACCTTTGTTTTTTACACTTTCTTTACCTTTCGCCTTTTTCGCAGTTCTCTGAATTCAGCGCGTCGCATGACGCACTTTGAACCATTTATAAATTACCTGTAAGTGCCCACAACCTTATGTTTTTCGTGATGCGATGCGATTGTAGTCGCACATCGCAAGTTTCAAACGCCATCTGCGGGAGGAAAAGGTTAAAGTGTCGACATGCGATATGCCATGCGGTGGGACCACAATCACAAATCGCAAAGGATAAAGGATGGGCACGGAGGCAAAAGGTTAAACTAGAGAAGTGCGACATGCGATACGCAGTGGGATCCGATCGCAATCGCAAATCACAAAGGATGAAGGAAAAACACTAAGGAAAATGGTAAGAATGGAAAATTGTGAAATACGATGCTGTCGCGGATGTGATGCGTCTCCAATATAAAATACATAGGTTTACAAGTCTGGGTAAATGATTTTTTCACGTTATTTTGTGTGTAAAATAGGTTAAGTTGGGCCTACATGGTTTGAAGCTCATTTCACGAAGAAATAAGGTTAAACACGAAAAAGAAGGACTTGTGGTAAAGACCCAACAAGGAGCAAAGGTTTTCCATTTCATCCATCCACCATCATCTTTAAATCTGATGGCCTACATTTCATTCCGACCCCCCTTACCAACCTAAATTTATCCTCACAAGGGGGTCTGGAACAAGTAGTTTTCAAGAAAGGGACCCCCTTATGTGTCATTCTCTCATAAATTCGCACCCCCCCCCCTTCTAGTACCACTTACCACTTCAGGGGGGTCTGGAATACCATTGTTTCTCCTTCAAAAACAACTTTCCTTGAATAAACCGGTATCAGTTTGTAACAGAGAAAGGGGAGCAAGATCAAAGAAGTGGAAGTACCAGCGCTGAATTGGAATTTATCATCTGGCAAAGGTGGTCCGAGTAAAAAAGCCAAATGTTAGAACCTCCATTGTTTTCCTCTTCAAAACCATCACATCTTCCTCCAAATCTTACTGTTTGATGTTCCGAGGAGCCATTGAAGGGTTTGGATCTATGAAGAGTTGCCCAGAATTAATCCCAGAGGCGGTGTTGTCAGAGATGTCTTATCACCTCCTGCATGTTCCACTTGTCCATTTTCTGCTTAAAAGTAATCACTGCAATAGGCAGATGAACCAACTTAAGTTTTTGTATAAATATTGCATACATTAGCAGTATGAGAAGGGGCCCAGAAGGGGAAAAACCATTGTAATAGACTCATTCCATTGTAAACACTCTCTTTTGGATGAATGAAGCATTATGTTGTTTTCTAGATTCTTGTGTTATGCTCTGTGGTGAAGTATTTTCCCTTGTAATTTGTTATTCTCCTATTTTCTCATACTGTTTTCTTTTCTTAACTACAGATAGAAACGTTTGTGTAGGATTTACCATAGGGTACCCTGCATAGTCTTGAAACAGTTCATTATGTTTTCTTCTGAGATCGGAATGTAGAATTCAGAGACGATCTGCTCTACATTCCCGTTGAACCTTTAAGCTCCTCCTCCTTTCCATTTCAGAAGCTGTTAAGATCCATTGACATGGCTAGCTTGCCTGGTTGCACCTGACCTAATTTATTCATCCATCTGAATTTTTTCACACTTATGACTCCATAGCCTAATGGCCCTTTTCTGTTGCCTCAACCAAACATCTTCAAACAAACCTATGTACTAATAGCTAGCATAAAATGCCCCTGTAAACAAAGTTATATTTAATGGAGAGAGCCCTCTCTGAGTCCAGGAAGGCTAGGTCCTAGACTCCAAAGAGGTTTGATGTTTTTCTCTGTGGCTCTGTCTTTAGCCTTCAAAATTACAGGATGATAACACTCTACAATTTGAATACATTCTTGATCATCTTCGTATGATATGGCAACCAAATTGTCATGTTTCTTATCACACTCATCAATAATAAGATGGAAAACTTTAGATTGTTCATGAAACTCAAAACTGACATTCCTATAATTTACCACATAATCATCCGAAGAAGATTTTTGACTTACTTGAACAAAGATCTCATCTTGTTTTTCAGAAAAGGACTGGATTACCTCCTCCTGGAGACTTTATTCTAACGGGATGAGAACACTTAGGTCAATAACTCTTTTTTATTCATTCGAGGTGATATAAACAATAGATCTCTCCTTCATGGGATCTCGAACAACATATTCTTCATCATCACAATCTGTAACTAGATCTAGATTAGCCAACTTGACTTTACCACAATCTAAAATTAGAACTTGATTTTCCTGCATACCATGTTCTGCTGCAAGCAGATATGAAAAAAGACCTCGTCTTCCATCTTTTTCAACTATACAAAGACCTTTATCCCGCTACAAAATTTCCTGAAAACCTTGATAATTATCCTCTAAGTTTTCTTTATGCTGCTGAAATGGATTTCATACAGGGCTTCCATGATCTTATCGTCCATGAATTCATCATCTTCATAAAATTTCTCAAGATTTTCAATAAAACTATCAACATGTTTAAAACAGTTTTGAACTAATATTAAGGATGGAAAACATTATTTATACCTTTCGAAGAACATGGTATGAAAATACTTTAAACAATAAATACAAGCAGGCGGCAAACTTTCATACCAAGATTGGGCTCCACCTTCGAGAGTGGCCTTCAATATCTTCATCAAGCAGTCTTCAAAAAAATCAACCTTTAATCTACGCACATGCATTTGACATCTCACCAGATGAAGAGCAGCATCATTACCTTTCACATATTTTAACTTTGGAAGATATGTCATCCAATCAACCCGAGGTATGCAATTCAGAAAGCCTGGTATGTGATCTCAGCTCATGGGAGCATACCTCCGAGTGATTGAATCCATTTTGGTAACAATGAATTCACCACAAAGTTCTTCAGGATACCGGTTCTTGAAGAGTGGAGTCGCCATGAGAATTATGAATCTTGGGATTTTTTGACACTGGAGTTGCTAGGTGAGTAATGCACAACCTTCTTGTGCCTGATCGTTGTTCACCATCAACAATAAGATCTGATATTTATCATTCTTTCCCAAGGAATATTTTTCTTTTCTCCTCCCCGGCAGCGACGCTAGAATGTTATCACTCTGCTAGATTCCCAAGGCTGAAGAAGGAATCCCAACAAAGGTAACCACTAACCAAACTTATGGCCTGGTAGCTAGCCTTACCAAACCAAAGAGTGCTCTCTCCACAAGGTCACAACCAAGAGGGTTGGAGGAATTAGGGTTTCTAGGCTAGATACTGAGTGCAGGGATTTTTTTGAATTTGATTTGGTTAGGTTATCACTGGATGAAGAAATTAGGTCAAGGGAGCTAGGTCAGGGAAAATGATATAGGGTTTTAGAGATTAATGGGGCAAGGTAGGAATAAGGCTTACCACTTTAAAGATTATTGTGATTATATGATTTTAGGACTGATGAGAAGCTAGGAAGAGCATGAGAGATGTGTTCTTCCTAAACAGAGGAAAATTGACAAATTATGAAATCTTTCCCAAAACAGAGCATGACCAAGCATGTGTTCTGCCTATCAGCTTGAAAGAAATCATACAATTGAGATGGAATGAACATGAATAAAACACATACTAATGTATTAAACTAAATTAAAAACAATTATAAACATCATACCACATGTATCCCAAAAAATTGTTGCAACTCTTCTCTATTAACTAGCCAAAACTGAGTACAATAGTTCCTTGATCAATAAGATAACATCCAAACTGATTCCAACCTTTGAAAATGAGTAAAAAATTACATGATATAGGCCTAAAAAAACCTCTCCCAACCTCATGGGTTGAATCCCTAAGTTGAGGAGCTGATCCACAATAATCTGAACTGATACCTAGAGTGTAGGGAGATCCAAGTGACTCCTCCCTAAATACATTCAAACTGATTCATTTGACTTAAGGATAAATTTTACCTAATGAATATGCCCCTAGATAAATTATCCATAGCATAATTACATTCATCATCCTTAATTAAATAAGTAGAAACATGAATTTCTGAAATAAATTCAAAATTTTAGTGAAAAACCAAAAAATATCAACAAATGGTCATTTGTGCCCTCCATCTTGCACCCTAATTTTGGGTGCCTTCCCAATGTCCAAATTGGGCCCAAGATATCTCGTTGGAAAGCCCTTTAAGTCTAATTTCCATATCAACCTTCATTTTCCAAGACGAATTTCATTTCCCCCTCAAAATTGCATTCTCCCAAGACTACTATTTGCGCAGCGCCTAGGACAAAACAGGGGCATAAATGTGATTTTTTGGTAGTTTTTTTACCTTTTCACCTATCAAATCTGAAAATCAAGGCTGGAAACATCATTTTTTTGGAATTCATGTGTCCATAGAAATCCAATGGTGGTTTTCGTTCCCTCAAAAAGTGCCCCAAACATTTTCGTAGCGTCTAGGGCGTTGTGCAAATGACAGTCAAACTGTGTAAAAATTATGAATTTTATGGAAACATTGGCCTCCAGGATGGAGCGATATCTCACTAGCCATGAGTTTTTTTGCAAAAAAGATAAATTTTTTTCTTATTTTGAATGTTTTGAACCATAAACCTCCTCCATTTTCTCAAAATTCAATTTTTTTTGCCACAATCGTTTCTGCAAAAAAGTGTCTCAAACATGATTTTGCACATGCAGAAACATAGGCTTTCAAGATGTGAATGGATATATCATTCTGTAATACCTGTGTAAAATGTGATATAGGTTTTCTTACTTTGATATCTTAGGAACAAAAACCTCCTCCAGTTTCTATTTTTTTTTTTCCACGATATGTTCTGCAAAAGGGTGACCAAACATGAAATTTCTGGAAAATGTGCCTTCGAAGAGTTTTCCAAATTTTTCCAAATTTTCTTTAAATTTCCTCAAAATGGCTTTAGAATTAATTCATGGAGACCTGATATGGTATTATATTCTATCATGGATTCATGAATGATAAAATCAAATTTACCCTTCTCTTTCTTCTTATTTAGGGTTTGTAGTTCCGGACCAATTCACGAAAATCAAAGCAGCCCACACGTTTGAAACAAGTGACTGCCATAGGAGATGCCAAAAGTTCTCTAGCATTTTTAGGTTCAAGTCTGAGGATTATACCCCATACATGTAGCCTCCTCACCTCTGATTCCTCTCCCTCACTGAATGATGTGTTTTATTCCTCTTCTGCTATGGTGTTTTTATCAAAACCCTAAGAAAGTGGATGGTGTGAAATATGTTTTTAGGAATCGAGAATGGTAAAGGGAAAATGAAGGAGATAGTGCTAGAGATGTATGAAATGGGGGAGGGGATAGGGATTAGTAATTTTATGAGATTTAGGATGGGTATTTTTGGATGGGAGCCTAGGTAAATGTAGCACCTAGGACTTAGGGTTTTGGTAGAAAGGTTTGGAGAAAGGGAATTTTGTAAGATAGGGGTTTTGGGAATGAGTTTCTGTAATTGTAGGAAGGATGAAAAGGTGTAGGAGAGAGAAATTTTGGATTTTTCACAAATTCAATGGGGATACTAGGGTTTTAAACAAATTTAAACACCAAATTTTAACCTAACTTCACAACACTCAACACATAGAATTGATGAAGATGGTATTCAAGAGCAATAGCTTCTTACTCATTTTTTGGAGGTCAATGAATGGCTTGATGAAGCTTTGGAGATGATTTTTTTGACACTTAAACATGTTTCTATGGATTCCTGGTTATTTTCACCCTCAACTATGCATTTGCGCTCTCAACAGAGCATTTGTGCCCTCAACTATGCATTTGCGCCCTCAACAGAGAATTTGCTCAACTTCGTTTTGCATTCCATTTTTGGAGGCCTTCTCGGTATCCAAATTGGGCCCAGGATAGCCCTTGGGAAATCCTATCCTGTCTAATTTCCAAATATGCCTTTATTTGATAGAATTGACTTGATTCGACTTGTCAAAAATTCATTCTCTCAAGATTGGTAAAAAAGTGTAGAATGAGGGTGAAAAAATCCAGTGTATTGTTGCAGGCAACTTTTGGAGGCCTTCCTCAACTCTAAATTGAGCTCATGATAGTTCATTGTAAATCTCTCTCTATATAGTTATCATTTGACTCATCAGGCAAGTAATTTGTACACTCCATCTAGGAGAAAATTTGATTTTTCCAAGGTCACTCCAGAAGTGCAAGAAACCTCTTGTAGCAATAGGCTAGTGCTTGTGGAAAAATAATGATTTTGAGGGGTAGGAGTGATGGGAAGCATTTAGGAAAGCATATTAAGGATAGGGGAAGGTGTAAGAGCATAATTATACAAGTCTTGTTGATGATTTAACCGTGGAAGTCTTGAAACCAAGAAAAACGCCCTCAAAACCCAGGAGAGGGAAATGAGCTTTCCAAGTACAACTGAGAGACAAATATGGTAAACACAAAACCACTTACTTGGAAATTATAGTTTGGAACCTAAAATTTTTGAAGACCTTTGACTATTACTACTCCTTCAAAAGATGAATTTGATGGTGAAATGACCAATTTCATGGTTTTGACCCTATGACCTAATGATGGCACAACATGGAAGAATGGGTTGAATGATGACCATGATGACTATGGGACTCTTTCAACAATGAATGACCTGAACATGATGATGTCCATTGACCATGGAGGTGAAAGGAGTAGTAATTATCTCAATATCCTAATCAGTGACTAAATTTTTGCATGACCTAGTGGAATGATAAAAAATTTATGAATGAATCCCTAATATAAATATGAAAAGAGTGATTTTGATCACTGATGGTAGAATGCAAATTCTGACACTAACAGATCCTTCTATCAACCAAAGCATAGATCCAAGTCTTTGTCCTGCAATCAAATTAGAACACATATTCAAATCACTGAGATGTGGAACTCCTGTTGTGCCCTTGTGCGCACATGCAATGAAAATATATCACAAATAAGTTAAATGATTGCACACAAAAATCCTTGTATAGACCCTCCTTATATAGGAATTCAATCTCCAAATACCTCAGGTCATTACCAAAGTATTTACAATACCACAAGCCATTAAAAAAATGTATTACTTGACCAAATCAAACTAACCATTGCACACACATATATTTTTTAGTTTTCTTCACTTATACGCTTGCCTACATCCCCGATAGATGGCTTGGTTAGAATGGTTTTGGCTACACACATAGGCATTCCCTTGTGTGGCTAGAGGCTTCTGTCCACATGCACAAGCCTTCCTCCATGCGTCTGGGGTAGAGCATAGGAGAAAGCCTTCTCTAGTCAGGCCATAGCTTGCTCAACTTCTTCCTTCTATTCCATGGCACCTGTATATTCCTTTGTAGTATATAATCCACACTTCGAGTATGCATATTAAACTGGAATATAAATCACACCATTGCACATGTAAACAAGAGATTAACACATAATTCTCCATGTAGACATATTGATAGGACATCTTCCATCAACCATACAACCCTGCTCTGATCAAACACATCAAGATTTTAATGAACATCAATCATTTAATCCATGAAAGCATCTAACAACAATATGTGGTAAATAACAAAGTAGGTTTCCATCAAGGACAACACCATAGCCATAATGCCAACAAATGACAGTAGAATACAAATAATTTTGTTGATGATTGTAGAGTCTATGCTTAAAGTGAACTATTGTACATCTGGAATATATTTCCTGTGAATTTATTTGAGGCCATTGGATTTGTAGTAAGGCTATGTGGTCAGTGGGAGGCTCAATGGATAATTTAATCATTGTGGTGCTTATTTATAGTTGATAAACCACTTGGATATGGAAATTTACGTCAGTATGGTGCTTGCTAAAGTGATGATAAACCACTTGGATAATGAATTACAGACCCTTGTGGTGCTTGCTATGAAAATACAACTAATAAACCACCTGGATAGTGGATTCAATCTCTTGAACTAATTAATAACCAATAGGTAACTTGGGTGAATCCCTGTGATTGAAATCAAAGGAGTGTCTGGGTAAATGTGGTGCTTACTACGAAAGAGAAGTTGGTAAAGCACTTAGACAATGGATTCAATATCCTAAGTGTTTACCAATCTCTAGAGTGAAATTTCCTTGAGAAACCATCCCCTTAGACTTTGTATCAAGCTTGGGGGGGGTTACTTGCAATAAATTTGTAGTTTGGAAGGTCTATGGTGGTGAAGAGTGGAATTCCTTCCTTCAGTAGCTAGCCATCTTAAAAAACTTAGATAAGTATAAATATTTATGCATACTAGATTATGGATTGTGACATTCATCGTTGTGCTTATAGCTAATTTAAGGTCATGTAAGTTTATGAATGACTACCTGAGTTTATTGTTATATTGAGGATTTACAAGCTATTTTATATGTATATAATTGTAATGAATGCTTGGACAATAAAGTTTGTTTCCATACTTGTGATTTGTAGGTTATCTTGTATGTTATGAATTGAATAAATACATGGATTGTACCGATAATTACTTAGCTCATGAATAATGTGATACACTATGGGTTTGTGTACACTAATATTATTCCTATGAGTGAGGACTGTAATGGTTTTAATGCTCATATATTTCTTGTTGTTTAAAATAGGTTTTAGCTCTCTTGAGCATTTATTCAAACCTAGATAATATCTTATTGAGATGTTTGATGGTTCACTTCTCAGTGAATGAGTTTAATCAACCTACAACAAGGAAACAAAGTTGGATTTCCTATCATGTTTTCCTGGTACAACATTGAAACATGCATGGATTGGATTTTGGGACCATATCCCCTCTTTTAATTTTGAACCTAGTGCAATTAAGACCCCTTCTCATTACCGATTATGACACCATACGGTGATGGTCATGTTTCAAGCCTTATGACCATAACTCATTGTAAATTTGTGATTAGAGTTTCCCCTTTTGTTGTATAAACCCATTATAACCTAGGGTCCAAGACCACGAGCCTTGAATCATATTATATAAGGAGTTGAGCACGAGGAGTCACTCCCCTTTCGTTTTACAAACAAATCAACTTTTATCACTTGTCTTATTAATTGTTGGACCGAAAAATGGGATAGACTATATGCACTTCTCTGCGACAGAGTCCAACCTTGACCGATTATTTCTTATACCCCAGTCTAATCGAATTGGGCATATTGAACAATACAAATTGGATTGGGGAGGTCGATAGTGATTTGAAAGGAGTGTATTAGTTTTTTTGTGCTAAGTATCCAAACAGTAGTTAAATTGTGTGCATAAGGTTCACTGAAGTTTGGAGGTGAAAAAATGGTTTTAACTTAGTTAAACAGAATTTCATGTGAGGTTAAAGCATGTAAATTACCTTGTATAAAAATTTTCAGCAGTAAATGACAGAGAATAAAGCATCACATATGAAAATACTCAGCAAATTGATGAAGAAGTTCACCCCTCCTGGGCTACATCTGTTGGTCCAGCTCCCAATGGCATGTCCCTCATATCTTCTTGCTCAAAAATGGTAAGTAAATGTGATAAAAAGCCTCAAATGGTTGTTATTTCTGTAAAAATAGCTTCAGAATGCTTGAATTAGTCAGGAATGACTATTCATTTGCAGAAAATAGAGAATGGATGCTCAATACACTGAAAACACACTAGTGGCCCTCGTGGCTCCTTGACATCTCCTAAAGAAAACCCTGCATGAAATGACCTCTGATGGCTCTGAAACCTATTCCAATGATTTTAGAATCCTCAAATTAGTCAAGGTAGACTCTTGTTTCACCAAAATTGGTCGAAAATTGACCTCTCAATGCATTTTTCCCAATGTCAGCTAGAAAATCTCCACTAAATGTGGAGACTGTCAATTTAACTTCAGTTAAATTTAGTTTAAACCCTAAAAATAGGGGCACACTATATTCTCAGCTGTTATGGACCATTAGAGTTTAAATGTAATGGTTAGGCAGAGTGGTCACAAGCCGACCCTCCCCCGTAACCCCCACGGTCTTAAGGTTGCTTAAAATCCGACTTAGAGTGGCACCCAATGTCGTTGGTTCCACAAACCTTAGCATTAAACATTTGGAACTGTGCCCATGCGAATGCCTATTCTCTGCCGCAGTTTATGTTGGTATTAAATCCACTGCATGTTATAGAACCTAGACTTATGGTTCCCAAACCTTAACCGTTACATTAAACTTCACTGCGCGGATAAACATGCGCCCACGTCTAATGAAACCGCCAGAGTATCAAAACCTGGAATGAAAATGTTCCATCCATTTGTAACCGTCGCATATAATTTCAATCCCTGCCATGTGAACAGTGCTGACATTAACATTTTTTTGTTACTGCTCGGGCGAAGGCCTAAGGTTCTGGCACAAGGGCATATGGAGGGGGGGCTGGCCTCCCCAACCCTCGAATTTAAAACGTTTAAACAATAAATTTATGCGGCCTCCATTGTATGTTAAGTATCATTGTATATTCGGGTTGGTAGCCCGCGGGCTTGGCGAATGTGAGGTCGGGTGGTCGACTCCCCTGGACTCCATATAATTTTACACCAACCTTGTGAGGACATGTGGCGACCTGAGGGCTTGCCATGTGTCACTAAATTACTTGCACACCTACAAACACGTCCAATGGCTCAGATTTACTTCCATACCCTTATCATCCAACGGCCCATGATGTGCCACATGTCACCACCATATTGGCTCTGAAGAAAATGGAATATTACCAGAATATTCTGCTGACTATACCTACAAGCTAACTGGGCATCCAGTCACTAAAAATTTGATGTTTAGGAAAATGAACAGAATGCGATGTCTTCCTCATACAACATCTATTTTTCGAACCGTTCACGACACCGAAATCACAACAACGAGACCTTTCGGGTCGCTCAGGTTCGGACTTGTTTCGAGCACTTTCTTTTTTGAGCATATGACTTGATCTCCTTATCACACCTCCCCACTGGGAAGCTTTTGGACCCCAAAAGCTCTCTGGACTACTGAACATGAATATTAGGAGACTATGTCCCCATTCTTCCAATCTTAATCCACTCAAATTTCCCTAATTTCATTTATTGGAGCTTTTCATGAAACGACAAATTTTTCCTTGATTCCGTTGACCAACCATTGTTGTTTTTGACATTTTCATGCTGCACATTTACTGAAATTGCAGAACAACAACCTATCTTTGTAGTAAACATCATGTTTCTACATTGGTCTATAATCAAAGGAAACTTAAAATTACTTTCACCTTGCATCATGTCCTTATGGCGATTTTTCGCTGAATTTTCTTTGAACTTGTGTCGATTCCTGACCAAGTTTCTTCGCCATTGTACCATGCCTTTCTAAAACAAGAATTGATTATTTCTTAATATTGTGCCTTCTTTGTCAAGTTTCTTTTCCCTCTCTTGGACCTTTGCAACTTCTTGCAATGACAAATTGTTTTCAGCATTGTTCAACACCAAAGTCAACTGCTGCAACTGTTTTTCATCTTCTTTCAAAGACAACCTACTTTGAAATTGAAACAACTCATTATATACATCAGTACTTGTATGAAAAATATTATGTAAAACTTCCCTTTGTTTAATCATCATCAATGTCAAGTTTTGACTTGCATTGACGAGCGTCTTCATCTTCCCTGCATTAACTAAAGAAGTGTTTATTTTTTTTGGCGATGAGCTCTCACAATGTACTCCTTTCCATCTTTGAATAAATGGCATTTGTTCTCATGGCGATGAAAGATAGCTTTCCTGTCATACAAGTAAGGACTTCCCAACACCATACCTGTTATATCAAGTGGAACAATATCTAATTCAACTGTGTCAATGAAATGTGTAGTTATTGCAAAGCGCAACATGCACTTCTTTGAAACCTGTAAATTTGCATCCTTACAAATCCAACCAAGTGGACATGGTTTCGGATGTGGAATGGTGTCAATATTAAGTTTCTTGACCAGGTCTTCAGAGATTAAATTTGCTTGTGACCCACTGTCAAACAATGTGTCAACCTTCGTATGTTTGGAAATGACCCTCACATGAAACAGTTCCATTCTCTTTTCTTCACTTGGAGCTTCTATGTGACAATTAGATATACTAGAACTGGGTTTAATTTCAATCTCTTTCCCCTTTATGTTCTTTAGTCCCATATCTATGATTTTTGTTTCATCTCCTGAATTTGACCCTAGGTCTTGTTCAGCTATTGCAACAATTTTTCCTTTCTCCTTGGCTTTCTCTTTGGCTTTAAAACTTTCTGGTTTCAACTCTGGATGAAGTTTCCAACAATGGTCCTCGCCATGGCTAGTTTTAGAAAAGTGTTTACAGAAGAATTTTCCCTTCTCTTTTCTAGTATTTGCGTTTCTTTTTTCCTTCCATTTGCCTTTCAATTCATTTTCCTCATTCCCATTGAAGTTTTGTTTTCCCCTTGCCTCTAAATGTGTGGCTTGAACAAAAACCTCATCTAGGCTTGTATGGTTAAACATGAGGATTGTATGTCTTAGGTAGGTATGTAAACCTCCTATATACTTGAGCAAAGTGTCTTGGCTATGAAAATCTACTCCTAGTAAAAGTGCCCTTCTTCTAAATTCTTGAGTATACACTTGAACATTTTTTCCTTTCAATTGTTTAAAATTTCCCAGTCCATTATGGCTTTCTGCATGTGAGCTAATGGATAAAACTGTTGTTTTATTGCATAAATGAAATCAGTCCATGATAAAATAATCTTACCATATTTCTTTATCTCCTCATTTGTCTTGGCTTCCCACCAAACAAGTGTTCCACCTTCCATCCTCAGTGAAGCTAGTTGGATTTTGGTGTCATCATCGTGAAAATTTTGAATTCTCAAATAGACCTCTAATTGCCTAATCCAATTATCTAGATTTTCTGCATTAACTTCACCATCAAACATTGGAAATTAAAACTTAACATCAAGTTTTAGAAAATGACTTTTACCAGTGTTCTCTGACTTGTGTGACTAGTGTACTGAAGATGAAGTAGAGGATGATGAAGATGAAGTTGAGGGTGACGATGGCGACTTTCCATTGTCTCCATTTCCTCCATTACCCTTCCTTGATTTGTCTTCATCATTATGGCCTCCTAATGATCCTTATCCTTCCTTGTAAATTTTGGATCCTTCTCCTTCTATTCTTTCATTCTTTTCTTGATAAAGGACTCTCACCATTTCAGTCATGTCAAGGAATGCTTTCCTGAACACTCTTTCTTCCTCTTTGGGATCCACCTCTTCATGGGTTTCTTCTTCTCTTGGAGGCATGCTTGGTGTTGCATTTGCTTCTCTTGGAGGTGTACTAGGTGGTGGAGAATGTGGAAATCTAGCCCTCCTTTGTTGTGGCTGACTTTGAGAACCTCTTTCTTCCACCAATTTTCCTTCTCCTCTCTTAAGCTTGAGCCTAGTAAGCATGAAAACCCTTGCAAACAATCAACAAATCCTTGCACATAAAAACACCAGAGAGAAAAACTCTAGCTCTGACACCAAATTGATCTGAAAGGAGCGTATTAGTTTTGTTGTGCTAAGTATCCAAATAGTAATTAAATTGTGTGCATAAGGTTCACTGAAGTTTGTAGGTGAAACAAATGGTTTTAACTTAGTTAAACGTATTTTCATGTGAGGTTAAAGCATGTAAATTAGCTTGTATAACATTTTTTATTAGTAAATGACAGAGAATAAAGCATCACATATGACAATACTCAGCAAATTGATGAAGCAGTTCACCCCTCTTGGGCTACATCTGTTGGTCCAGCTCCCAATGGCATGTCCCTCATATCTTATTGCTCAAAAATGGTAAGTACATGTGATAAAAAGCCTCAAATCATTGTGCTCTCTGTAAAAAAAACTTCATAATGCTTGAATTAATCATTAATGACTATTCATTTGCAGAAAACAGAGAATGGATGCTCAATACACTGAAAACGCCCTAGTGGCCCTCGTGGATCCTTGACCTCTCCTGAAGAAAAACCTGTGTGAAATAACCTCTGATGGCTCTGAAACCTATTCCAATGAGTTCAGAATGCTCAAATTAGTCTAGGTATACTCTTGTTTCACCAAAATTGGTCGAAAATTGACCTCTCAATACATTTTTCCCAATGTCAGCTAGAAAATCTCCACTAAATGTGGAGATTGTCAGTTTGACTTCAGTTAAATTTAGTTTAAACCCTAAAAATAGGTGCACGTTGTATTCTTTGTTGTTATGGACCATTAGAGTTTAAATGTAATGGTTAGACGGAGTGGTCACAAGTCGACCCTCCGTCGTAACCCACACAGTCTTAAGGTTATTTAAACTCTGACTTGGAGTGGCACCCAATGTCGTTGGTTCCACAAACCTTAGCATTAAACATTTGGAACTTTGCCCATGTGAATGCCTATTCTCCGCCACAGTTTACGTTGGTATTAACTCTGCTGCATGTGCTGGAACCGGGACTTATGGTTCCCAAACCTTAACCATTGCATTAAACTTCACTGCGCGGATAAACATGCACCCACGTCTAATGAAACCGTCAGAATATCAGAACCTGGAATGGCAACATTCCATCCCTTTGTAACCATCACATATAATGTCAATCCCTGCCATGTGAATAGTGCTGACATTAACAGTTTTTTGTTATGGCTCGGGCGGAGGCCTAAGGTTCTGGCACAAGGGTGTATGGAGTGGGGGCTGGCCCTTCGAAGCTCGCCTCCCTAACCCCCAAATTTAAAATGTTTAAATAATAAATTTATGCGGCCTCCATTGTATGTTAAGCATCATTGTGTAGGCGGGCTAGTAGCCCGCGGGCTTGGCAGATGTGAGGTCGAGTGGTCGACTCCCCCAAACTCCATATAATTTTACACCAACCTTGTGAGGACACGTGGCGGCCTGCGGGCTTGCCACGTGTCACTCAATTACTCTCCCACCTAGAAACACATCCAACAGCTTAGATTTACTTCTGTGCCCTCATCATCCAACAACCCATGATGTGCCACGTGTCGCCACCATACTCGCTTTGAAGAAAATTGAATATTCTTAGAATATTCTACTAACTGTACCTGCAAGCTAGTCATCCAGTCACCAAAATTTTGATGTTTGGGAAAACGAACAGAACGCGATATCTTCCTCATATGACATCAGTTTTTCGAACCATTCATGGCACCGAAATCACAACGACGAGACCTTTCCGATTGCTCAAGTTCAGACCTGTTTCGAGCACTTTCATTTTCTAGCATATGACTTGATATCCTGATCAGATAGCTAGGCCTTGGTTTATCACAATTCCCCAATCTAATGGACCACTAGGCCTTTGGACAAAACTAGACGATTAAGACTTGTTATGAATAGGATGTCGACAACTAACGAGTGGAGGTTTGGTGGACTTCGTGCCAAATCCCACTTGTTGTAACTTCGTCATGGGACAACTAGGAAATGGGCCCCAAAAAATTCTTTATGGAATAATTGCTTGGGAAGGGTCAATCTTATGGTGGAACCTTCCCAGTGGAACCTTTTCACTAGACCACCAAGCCATTGGACCCTGAAAAGAGTATGCTAGCAACCCGTGTGGAGAATTTTGACACCTCTAGGGCAATAACCAAATTAACCAAAGGAAGGAAGTGGGTTCGGGAAAAACCTTGCAAAATGGAACCCTCTCACTGAGTTTGCAGGAGAGTTAAGTATATGACTAAGCAAATGATCCCAATATGACATGATGTGGCTAAGGGGAGTACACCATTGGGCTCTCAACCTTTGGCACAGGGATCTCATTTCATCTTAACGAAAGTTGTCCGTGCACTAAGCTTGACTCCTCTGTAGCTTGACCAAACACTAAAAGTATTTCTTCACTAAGTAAAAACTTTTCATTTATTTACCTTTGTTTGGCTCTTATACCAATTATTGAAAAAAAGAAAGACAAATAAAATATAATAGGCACACAAATAAATACACATCATGAAAAATTCATAGAAGACAAAATTTAGGTTCATCCCATATAAACTAGTGACAAGTTCTATTACTTCCTAATTGTATGAATAAAAAACTATACATTTAATTATTAATTTAGTTTTTGATAACTACCATACATTGTATATATTGGTACCAAAGTCAACAAAGTTTTCTTATTTTTCTTATTCTAGATTTGTGTTTAAGATCAAAATATTAATATCTTCTACAAATCACTAAGAAAATACTAGTGTAAATAAAGTTTTCTTGTTTTTCTTATTCTAGATTTTTGTTTAAGATCAAAATATTAATATCTTTTACAAATCACTAAAGAAGTACTAGTGTAAATAAAGTTTTCTTATTTTTCTTATTCTAGATTTGTGTTCAAGATCAAAATATTAATTTCTTTTACAAATCAAAGATAAAGCAAACAAAGCAAACAACACGTAAACAAAATTAATGATCACATTTGCAAAATAATAATTAAATAATAATTAATTTATTTTATAACTATCATTTAATTGATTTTAAGGGTGTATAAATCCAAAAAGTTTTTTCAGTCGATTGTGTTTCGATTCAACGAACCTGGCGGGGATGATTTCAGCTCCATAATGATGATCTTAAACGGGAATGAAATTTTCATTTACGTTAAAGTTTTATTTAATCGCATTTTCCTTTATCCAAATTTAAAAAAACAAAAATTTAAATGCATTTTATGGTTTAAAATTTTCTGAAATTCTAAATTCGATCGTGTTAAGGTGTAGAGCAGCAGAGCACAGCACAAAAAACACAGAAAAGTAAACATACATAGTAGAAATGAAATTAAATACACAGAGAAACTGGAGAATAAAACACAGAGAGATTTATTACATGAGGCCTAGACTTGCTTGCCTTGACATACTTAGGCAGAGGCAGGAATACAGATTTATAGTTGCAGAAGAGGGATAATTCTGCATGTGAAAAATAGATTCAATCACGATGGCTGGGCGGTGTGTTAGGTTCAGCGCCGTCGGTGACGGCGTTGGTCGCCTGGGTTAGGTTCAGCGCCGACATACGGCGTCACATTTAACATTCTCCCACTTGAAGCCGAATGAATAATCTTGAATCAAGTCACACCGATACCTATCATGCCTCTACATAACTCATGCTTACTTCTTGGTAGAATTTTAGTGAGCATATCAACAAGGTTCTTATCTGTATGGATCTTTTCCAAATATAACTGCCCTTCCTCCAACACATGTCGGATCCAATGGTACCTTAATTCAATGTGCTTGGTTTTTGAGTGAAATGCTGGATTTTTCGCTAAGTGAATGGCACTCTGACTATCACAATACAACACATACTTGTCTTGCTTGATTCCTAACTCTCCTAGGAATCGTTACATCCACAACATTTCTTTACAAGCCTCTGTTGCAGCTATGTACTTTGCTTCTGTTGTAGAGAGAGCTACTATTCTTTGTAGCCTTGACACCCAAGATACAACTGCACCTGCAAATGTGTACAAATATCCTGTAGTGGACTTTTTGGTGTCGATATCTCCAGCCATATCTACATTTGTAAAACCTTCAATCATAATATCATTATTACCAAGACATAAGCAATAATGACTAGTACCCTTAAGATATCTGAAAATCCATTTCACTGCTTGCCAATGTTGTTTTCCTAGATTGGCAAGGAATCTGCTCACAACTCCCACTGAATATGCAATGTCTGGTCGTGTGCATACCATGGCATACATTAAGCTGCCAATTGCTGAAGCATAAGGAATCTTTCTCATTTATTCCTTCTCTTTTTCATCACTGGGACATAACTCAACACTCAACTTGAAGTGGACTGCAAGGGGTGTACCAACTGGCTTGGCATCTGTCATATTAAACCTGTCAAGCACCTTCTTGATATATTTTTCTTGTGAAAACCACAATCTTTTGTTTTCCCTGTCACACATGATCCTCATGCCCAATATCTGTTGTGCTGGACCCAAATCCTTCATTTCAAACTTGTTGCCCAAATCCTTCTTCAACATATTGATCATATTCTTATCATGTCCAACAATCAACATGTCATCCACATATAACAATAATATGAGATATTTTCCTTGATCATACCTCTTGATATAGACACAATGGTCAACTTCCAACCTGTGAAAACCATGTTCTAACATGAATGGATCAAATTTCTTGTACCGTTGTCGAGGTGCCTGTTTCAACCCATAGAGACTCTTCTTTAACCTGTAAACAAGGTCTTATTTTCCTTTTTCTATGAAGCCTTCTGGCTGCTTCATATAAATTTCTTCCTCTAATTCTCCATGAAGGAAAGCAATTTTTACGTCTAATTGTTCACATTCTAAGTCTAAAACAGAAACAAGACCAAGAATAACTCTAATGGATGACATTTTGACAACAGGTGAGAAAATTTCAGTGACGTCAATACCTTCCTTTTGGGCGAATCCTTTCACCACCAACCTTGCTTTATACCTCTCCTCCTTTTCGTCACCTTCATGCTTAATTCTGTATACCCATTTTTTTTGCAAAGTCTTTCTACCTTTTGGGAGATTTACCAACTCCCAAGTTTTATTTTCCATCAAAGAGTTCATTTCTTCTTCCATTGCTTTCTTCCATTCTTTATTGTGCTCAACTTTACAAGCCTCTTGAAAACAACTAGGCTCACCTTCATTAGTCAATAGGATATAGTTTGAAGGAGGATACCTTTGTGAAGGCTTATGAGGCCTAGAAGATCCGCGAACCAACTGTGGAGGTGCATTATCAGGTTGAATCTCTTGTAAAGGTTCCTGCAAGATTCCTGCTTCTTAGTGTTCATCGATTTCCCCTTGTTGTCCTTCTTGCTCTTGAATTTGTTGCCCATTTTCCTACATTGGTGGGATTTCTTCATGTTTTTCTTCAAACCTGTCAATAAATTTCTTGACTTCCACCTCACCTACATTCCTCTTAAACATTTCTGACTCATTAAATATAACATCCTTGTTTCTAATAATTTTATGTTTGACTGGATCCCATAGACGATAACCAAATTCTTCATCTGCATATCCCAGAAAAATGCATTTCATAGATTTATCATCTAGATTAGTTCTATTTTATTTTGGAATATGTACAAATGTTTCACATCCAAAGATTTTCGTAAGAGAATAATTCAACTTCTTACCAGTCCAAACTTCTTCAGGGATGCCTCCATCCAAGGCTATAGATGGAGATCTATTTATGAGGTAGCAAGCTGTCCTCACAGCCTCTGCCCAAAAATGCTTGTCCAAACTGGAATTGGACAACATGCTCCTTACTTTTTCCATAATGGTGCGAATCATTCGTTCTGAAAAATCATTCTGTTGAGGTGTACCGGGCACAGTTTTCTCATGCTTTATGCCAAACCTGTTACAATATTCTTTGAATGCATTTGAGCAATATTCTCCACCATTATCTGTTCTTAGGCACTTGAGCAATTTGTTAGTCTCTCTTTCAACAACAACATGGAATTTATGAAATATTTCAAACACTTCACTTTTACTTTTCATGGGATAGGCCCAAACCTTCCTGGATGCATCATCTATAAATGTTACAAAATATGATGCTCCTCCTAATGAATTGATGTTAACTGGTCCAAACACATCTAAGTGTATCAATTCTAACACATTTTTCTTTCTGTCATGACCACCTCTAAGAAATGAGACCCTTCTTTTTCTACCATATATACAATTCTCACAAATATCAAGATTGTAGGATCTCAAACCTGGTAGTAAATTTTTACCAACAAGGATTTTTAAACCCTTCTTGCTCATGTGACCCAAGCGCTTATGCTACAAATCTGCTGAATTTCCTTCTCTTGTGACAGCAACCATATCTGATTTTCCTATCATTGCCTTCAATGAATATAGTGTTCCTGTCTTGGGTCCTTTGGCCACGACCAATGCTCCTTTGCTAATTTTCCAACCCCCTTTTCCAAAGCTTGTGGAATAGCCTTCATCATCCAGTCATCCCATAGAGATCAAAATCATGCGCATTTCTGGTACATGCCTGACCTGTTTCAACAATATATCTTTTCCATTCTTCATCTTGATCTGGACATCTCCCACTCCAATAATACTGCAAAAATGATTATTCCCCAAATGCACTCTACCATAATCACCAGGATTATATGCAACAAAACTATTTTTGCATGGGGTTACATGGTGAGATGCCCCAGAGTCAAGGATCTAATCAAAGCTACCGCTAGATGCATATAAACATACATCCTCTACTAAAACAGTAAATAACACATCACCATCTGTGACTACAATAGTAGTCTCGCCTTCATTTGAGTTGGATGACTTGTAATTTGTATTAGCTAGTCTTTGATCCTTTTGTCCTTTCTGTTAGATGATCCAAAATAAAATTTATCATAGGATATAAAGTTTGAATAAAATAATTATTAATTTAAGATATTAAATTAATAATTATTCTAGAATATTTAATAAATTTGTGAGATACTTAGAAATAGAAATTTGTTATTTAAAATAGGACTCTAGAAAAGAGTCGTTTCCTAGGCTCTAAGTTAGGAGTAAAGTTAGTAGTTTGGTTAGAAGCTCATTTATTGTAAATGGACACTTGTTTATTTTCCAAGTGATCCATAACTATATTAAGTTAGAGCATAGAGCTTATAAATAGGTTAGTTTCCTATTTTCATTGTAATGTTTAATGAGAGAATGTGAGAGTGTGAGTTTACGTGTGTAAACTCCTGTAATTTGCTATGTAATCTTTTTGCTTGATCAATAAAGTTGTGTGTCTGAGGACACTTATGCACTTTCACTTTCTTCAAGGCTTGACATTCTTTCTTCATGTGCCCAGGTTTACCGCAAGAAAGCAGATGATCCTGCCCCTCCTTGACTTTGATCGGCCTCTCGATCTTGATCGCCCTTGTCGGCCTTGATCAATCCTCCTACCACAATCAACTAGAGCTAGAGCTTCTCCTCCCTGGTTTTCGGCAATTGACTTGTGTCGCAGCTCCTCATTCATTAAACTGCTACTGACATCATCAAACTTCAGGGTCCCTGCAGGTGCTAAAGTACTCAGAGCCACAATTAAATTTTCCCAACTGTCTGGCATAGAACACATTAACAAAATAGCTCTAGTTTCATCATCTAGAGTTATTTTAATAGAGGCAAGCTGACTAGTTATAATATTGAATTCATTCAATTGCTCCGCAACTGAAGCACCCTCCTTCATCTTGAGATTGTAAAGCTTCTTCATCAAGAACACTTTGTTTGATGCCGTGTTCTTCTCATATAGATCATGGAGCTTCTTCCATAATCCTGTTGCCGTCTTTTCTCCGGACACATTGAAATACACATTCTTTGCTAGATATTGGCGGATTGTTGCAGTCGCCTTTCTATCTAGCTTATCCCATTCCTCAACTGTCATCGATGAGGGTTTCTTTGTTACACCCTCAATTGGCAAATACTGATCTTTTAAAATCAGTATATCCTCCATCTGTGATTTCCATAGGGCAAAATTAACCCCGCTCAACTTAGACTGGCTTTGATACCGGTTGCTAAGGTGCAGAGCAGCAGAGCACAGCACAACAAAGACAGAAAAGTAAACAAAGACAAGAGGAATGAAATTAAATACACAAAGAAACTGGAGAATAAAACACAGAGAGATTTATTACATGAGGCCTGGACTTCCTTGTCTTGACATACTCAGGTAGAGGCAGGAATACAGATTTATAGTTGTAGAAGAGGGATAGTTCTGCATGTGAAAAATAGATTCAATCATGATGGTTAGGCGGCGTGTTAGGTTCGGTGCCGTTGGTGACAGCGTTGGTCGGCTGGGTTAGGTTCAGCGCCGACATACGACTTCACATTTAACAGATCGTAGATTCTCAAAAATTAAAAAACTAAGACTTTAAGTGGCAGCAAATGTTTTTATCTGTCACAGAATTTCAGTTTCTTCCGCACTCTTTCGCCCTCAGGAATTTGGCCCCACTCAATCTCAATTATTAAGTTTCACTTTAGTTAATGCAGGCCCACCAATTCCCATAGTTACTCTTAATCAGTGAGTTTAAAGGTAAATTCACTTTAATGAATGCGTAGACTGGTTGATATCCATTCTCTGCATTTCTGCTGCTATTCATCATCTTAATTATGATACTTAAGTCAGAGTTATGAGGAAATTTTTCAGTAATAATCACATTTATATGAATATTGTTTACACATTTTTAACTAACCAATGTGATTTATGATAAGACTAGGGTTGATTTTTAAATTATTATTTTAGTAATATAATTAAATTTTTATAAATTAATTTAGCTATATAAATTAAATAGTTATTAAAATTTGATAAATATTAATTGATACCATAAATATTAAAATACTTCATAATATATTTTAAAATTTAAGATTTAAAAAATAAAATAAAAAATAAGTAAATTATAAGATTGTTAATCATGTAGATTTATATCTACTTTATTATGGATATTTTTAACTTATAAATATGTTTTATTACAATACTATGGACTAATAGTGTAATACCATGGTTTATTAATACCATATATTTAATAAACTATAATTCATTTCATAGTTAAACTATTTTCTATTTCTCTTTCTTAATTATAAAACATAGTAAATGATTTCAAACTTATATGCCCTAAAAATATTCCATATAATTTATGTGCAAAAGACTAAATATATTGTGTTTTATTTTTTTTTGTTTATAATATTATTTTAATAAATTCAAAAACAAAATAAACATATGTATCTTAAAATAAATTTCAACTTTTATCTTAAAAACTACTAAAATTCTCTATCATTTACCCACTTATTATTAAAATTCTCCACCATCTACCTATTTATTAATTATTAATAAATTAATTAATTAAAATTGTAAAACTCTATTCATAGAAAAAACCCAAATTTTTATAGTTATGAACTTAAAAATAAAAAACCCAAATTTTTAAATTACAAAATATGATTTACATGTTGTTATTACGATTCACAACATTTGCCCTTCACTAGACTTATAGGTGTACATGTAAAAGTATAAACACATGCAATGGTCAAGGAGATTGATTAATTAATTTGTATAATGTTAAATCTTCACATTTTATTACCATTCAAACTATTCTGTTAAGTCAATAAACAACTCCATATTAATGATAAGATTGTTCAATCTTTTTCGTGAAACAGATTCTTGAAATTGTTTTTATTTTTTAAATGTCGGTGGAAAGTGGGAGTGCAGATGTAAGTCCCGATCAAGAATCCTTCGGTAATCCTTCGTTTGTCGTTATCACAGTTCAGCAGTTCAGTAATGGTTCTATTACACACTGTTAAAAAGGTGAGTATAATGGTTCTATTACAAAGTGTTAAAAAGGTGAGTTAAATTCCTTTGAGAGGTTAGGTACATCTTCCATTAGATTTTAATTTTTTTTTAATCAGTTGATAATATAATGATAATTATAGTTTAAAAATATAATGTAGTTGGTATTATTGATTAAATATTTTTATATATTTTTATTTAGAGTGGATTTTATGAATTTTTTAGTTAGTTAGGTTATAATATTCAAATAAATAGACAACAATTAGATGAAAACTGAGATGCATTTTACTATTAATAAAATAGATATATTAATGTATTTCATTGGTTTTTGGTTTTCATCTTTCAAGAGGTCTCTTGGACTTTTATCATTGTTGGATTTTTTCTTCGCACAAATCTTAATGGCTTAGGTGTCTAACATTTCCTCCCTTAATTTAAAGGTGTGTATGTGAGTTGAAGAAGAGAGCTAAAATACAAAGGTGGATAGTAGCTAATGGTTGAATGCGCTCTCTAAGATGATGCTTTAATGAAAACCACAAATCAAATGAGGTAGCAAAAGCTAAAGTCTTCTATTAGTGGTGGTTTAAAACTGACCACCAACTCTGAAACTAGGCTCAAAGAAGTTCTTGGAACAATTTTGAATTTAGTTCGAAGCTAAAGTCTTATGTGAAGTGGAAGTGATACTTGCCGCTAGTTTAAATATGATCACAAACTAATTAAATGGATAGCAGCAATTAAGTCTTTTGCAAGTGGTGGCTTAGGGCTAGCCATTAACCAAAGCATGCTCATGGAACATAAGCCTCTCTCTGGCTATAAGTCTAACTTTGGCACTACTTGACTCTGGCTCTAGGATCTAGTTTAAGATGTGGTTCAACTTTGCTTGATATGACTTCAAATCTAGTAGTGGACCACCAGTTCACCCCTTATTAGATACAAGGTGAGAAGATAAATATCTCTCTACTGCAAGACATGTCAACACTTGAGAATGAACTTTGAGGTATGATTGATATATCTTCTTAACTATTGAATACCATTGCCAAGAAGCAATCCATTGAAGGCGAATAATTTCTCTCACAAGAGTCTTGTTTCTGGAACATCTCTTTAAATGATAAGTACTTTTACCACAATGCTTACAAGGATGAAGATCAAAACTTTTGATATTTTAGGTATCCAAATCGATCACAATGTTGGTATTTGACAATCTGAAGTGGCTGCGAAAGAGGAAAAAGTTGTGGAGGAGGTGAAGATGAATTTTCCTAAAGGAACCTCGCCCTCTAAAACTGGATTGGTTTGAGTCTAGAATGTGAAAGGACACATCCTTTTTAAATCTGAGATGCCTTTGTTCTTGTTTCTAATAAGTGTTTTCCAAAGTTTGATGATGGGCTTGGAAGTGCAAGCTAAATCTCTACATGTTCATGTGAAAATTTGTTAAATTGGCATCACTGCTCTGACCAAGGGATGGCTACTGATAGGAGTCTATCTCAAATCCAAATAGAGAATTAATTTGAAAAAGAACTGGTTTAGAATGTTGACTCTTATGTTGTGGTTCATCTCACTGGAGTTGAGAATTGAGATGAAGAAACTCATTCTCGTCTTATGCATGTTGTAGACATGTTTGAATATTAGTGAAAGAGGCCTTGTTGATCTTTATTGTGTCATCAACAATAAAGAGTATTAGAGTGTTTTGTAATTCTAATAATCCATCAAGTTTCTCCATTCTCTTAAGCTGACATATAAGGGATGTCGAATTCCCAAAAAGACACCCATTTACAATGCAAATTCAACAAGTAAAAGATATATAGCTATGGGAACCATATTCAAAATGTTGAAGGAGAATAAGAAGATAGGAATGCTTAACCTTCCAGCAAAATGGTACTAGAGTAGTTCCACACAAATTGGTTCTACTAATCTGTTCGATGTTAAGAAATCTTTCTACTCACCACTAGTGCCAAAGAAATTGTATTCCAAAATGATAATTGAGGAAATAACATAACCTTTCAAACATATGATGGAGGCACATACAACAAAACCATTAATGGCTCCAACTTCTCTCTTTCCCTTAGCCAACAAATTAGGTTACTTGCTCCATAGAATAACCTTTATGCATTCCAAAATTCCTCATCAACAAGATGAAAGCATTCATGAACCTTTAACAAGTTAAATATCTGGCTTAAAATCAATCTTTAAGTTGAAATGCTAGCCTTTAGAACAAAACCTAAGTCACCTAAGGACTTGATCTGGCTCTTGAACCGATCTTTAATTTTCCCAAAATCTTTTGCAAGGGCTAATAGTGGAAGCATTCCCAATTTCAATCATCTGCATCCTCCCATGATTACCCAACCATGTCTTCTTCCATGTGGTTTCAAAACTTGAGGTAGTGAACATTCCAAACTTGATTGAAACATGCATGTAGTCCATGTCTACTCCATCCTTCAATACGATATATAACACACAAAAAAAATCCCTTATTGATACTTTGTGAAAAAAATTCGAACAATATATGGTCTTGTATTTTGAAATTAAAAAAGGTTTCTCTCAAGTTTTTAATGAGTAAATAGGAAAACGGACTAGATTCGAGGTAAGGTGATAATATTCGAGACTACTTCAACCATTACGATGAGGTAGTGGACAATGAGATCCAAACACTAGAACTACTTGTGGCTTTGATTATTAACCACTTTGTTGCCACTTGTGGATGCCTGATTTCCTTATGACCTAAAAAGAGAACTTTTCCTATTCTAGGCTATAATAACACCAATTTATTTTAAGATAATATGTGTAAGTATTTATCCTAAAGCAACAAACATCATATGATCAGTCAAAGTGAAATATGATATGGTTTTCTTAGATTGTTGTTGTAAGGAGTAATAAATGGATGTGCGTGAAAATACATGTGAAGAATAAGAAACAGATGGATCTTCTGATGGAACACCCAAACAACGTCCATAGGGTCCATCAATTGAGCATACCAAGAGCTCGAGTGCTACATGATGTGATCATCTAGTTTTCAACTCTCCAAAGTAGTCTCAGTTAACCATGGTGTATTTTTTAGTAGACTTAGGGCCAGAGACACCCTTTACTACATAGGGTTATATATGGGATACACAAAGAACACTTTGAGTTTCACTCAAAATTAAGAAGTAATATTTCCTTAGATGCAATGTCAACTATAATGGCCAATCACTAAACTAGTCAAGCATAGGCCACCCACTGTTTGTTGGGTGTGTGTTATATTCCTTTTGCAACTAGTCACATGTGTGGGGGGGGGTCACAGAGGGGCGATAGCCCCCCCTGTTCATTGCGTCGGGCACAACATGGGGGTTACAGGGGGGGCGCCCGGATTTTTGTTTGGAACCTATAATAGCTGGGAGGACCTACCTATGGTTTTGTGCATAGGTTTTGCACATGGTTTTGGGCATGATGGTTTTATTCCAACCATAGTATTTTGTAGATCCGGTCAAGGGATCTACGGTTATGTTATAATCCAGGGTTAGTGAATTGGGGTTTACGAATGCTTCAACATTTATATATATGTATTGTAACATTGAAAGGAATATAATGAAAAATCAATCTAGTAGTATCGGTTTTGGGATCCAAGGGTAAATATATATGTATATTTATTTTATGTTCTCACCATTGTTTATTTTTATGTTTTAAGAATTCATTTGTAGGTAATTTATGTATAGGGTTAAAACCTATATTTGGTATCAGAGCCAGGTTTGGCTTCATGGGGATGCCTTTATTGCTGAGGGGTTCTGCTCGGGCCTATGGTAGACCTTGTTCAGTGGGAGATCTACGGGATTTATTTTTTCGGTGAAAAAAGTTGACGAGTAGTGGAAATATAGAGATCGAGAAATTTAATGGTTAGAGTTTTGGGTTGTGGAAGATCAACATGGAGGATCTACTGGTGGATAAAGATCCGTGGATTGCAATAGATCCTGGTACTAAACCAACGACAATGTCAGTAGAGGATTGGGGGAAGTTGGATAATAAGGAAAAGAGCACAATACAGTTGTGCATCTCAGATTCAGTATTTTTGAATGTATCAGGAGAAGCTACGATGAAGGCTTTGTGCGAAAAGTTAGGGAATTTTTACCAATCTAAGTCTTTGGTGAACGAACTGTTCCTATGGAAAAAGTTGTATAACCTAAATATGAAGGATGAAGACTCAATGACAAAGCATCTAAATGCCTTTAATATTGTGGTAAGCCAGTTGTTATATCTTGATATTAAAATTTCAAACGAAGATAAGTGCATCAATTTTTCATGTTCTCTACTATATTTGTAGGATAGTACAGTTATTGCAATAGGTAGCAATACAACTACTTTGAATTTTGATGAAATAATCTCATCCTTGATGTCAGAGGAAATGAGATGGAAAAATATGGAGATCTAGAATGGAGATGCCTTTTCTGTATGAGGACGACCCCAAAATAGAAATAAAAATAAATCCTTGAGTGGGAGATCTAAATCTAGAGGGATATCTAAATCTCTAGGAAAACCTGTAAAGGTGTGCTGGAAATGCAGGAAGGAAGGGCACTACAAAAAGGACTGTAGATCTAAAGCTTCTGAGAAAGGAAATGGATCTAATGATCCTCTGTTTGCAGTGGCGAAAACCACCTCTGATGAAGGTGGGGATGTGTGGTTGGCTTCTTCTTCAAGTACATATGTAGATCATGAGGCATTGTTGATTGACTCAGGTGCATCATTTCACTTCACTCCCCAAAGGGAGTGGTTCTGCAAGTATGAGAAATATGATGGTGGTAATGTATTCTTAGGGGATGAAAGGAAGGCCAAAATTGTTGGACGCAGAAAATTCAACTTGAAGTTGTAAGGTGGAAGGATTAGAACACTTCCTATTGTTCTGCATTTTCCTGGATTGGCCAAAAATCTGATTTCTGTAAGTAATATGGATGATGCGGGTGAAAAAATAGTGTTCGATAAGGATACTTACAAGATGGTTTAGGGAGCACTAGTATTGATGCAGGGAGTTCGTATTGGAACTATGTACAAACTTTTGGGTAGCATTTTTATTGATGGGTGAAATAGTTCTGTGGTCCATGAAAGTGGAGTTGAAAACCTTGTGGTCTCTAGAGAAAAGACCATGCTATGGCATCAAAATCTTGGAAATATTGGTGAGGAGGGCCTTCGAATACTACATGGTAATGTTATGGTAGAAGGTATGTCTAATTGCTCTCTAGATTTCGAATTTTGTGAACATTATGTATATGGGAAGCATAATCAGGTGTATTTCCCCTCTGGTGCTAAGAGGGATAACCAAATAGTACATCTTGTGCACAGTACATGTGTCGGTTCCATCATTGGGTAAGTATGTGTACCATGTATCATTTATAAATGACTTCTCAAGGAATACATGGATATATTTCCTCATGAAGAAATTTGAAGTATTTGACAGGTTTAAATAATTTAAGGCTTTGGTGGAAAACCAAAAAGAGAAGAAGATGAAGGTGTTGAGGATAGATAATGGTGGATAGTTCTACAAGAATGAATTTTAAGAGTTATGTAAGAAGTGTGGTATAGCACGACAGAAGATTAATCCATACACACCTCAAAAAACTGGAGCTGTAAAAAGAATGAACAGGACGTTGATGGAAAAGTCAAAAAGCATGCTTAATGGTGGTGGGATAGGACAAGAATTTTGGGCAGAGGTGGAGACTACATGTTACCTGGTTAACATATCACCTTCATCAGTGTTGGAGGATAAGACTCCACATGAGGTATGGACTAGTAAGAAACCCTTTGTTTCACATCTAAGGGTATTTGGTTGTGATGCATATGTACATGTTCCAATGAGAAAAGAACCAAGTTGGATAGTAAATTTGAAAGGTGCATCTTTATTGGGTACAATGATGGTTTAAATGGTTATAGGAATTGGAACTGAGAAACAAGGAAGGTTGTGTACAACTGAGATGTGGTGTTTAGAGAGGTGAAATATGTTATTAAACATGAAGTCCTACCAAAGTAACCTAAGAATAAAGAGTTTGAGCTAAAGGAGGAAGAATTAGACTCTACAAAGAATAGGAATCAAAAGATAAAGAGCCACAAACTCCAACTGTGAGAATATCAATTCGAGAAATAAGGCCACAAGAAATCTATAGTCCATCTGCTTCATTTTAAAAATTTTATTTATCTATTACTGATGATGATCCCTGGACTATGAGGGAGGCAGTAGATTCAGAGGATGGAAAGCTCTGGATAGAGGCCATGGTTAATGAAATGGCATCTTTAGACAAAAATGAGGCTTGGGATTTGGTGGAGCTTTCTGCTAGAAGGAAACCCATTGGAAGATAATGGGTGTTTAATAAGAATATGCATGCAAAATGGAAGGTGGAGAAATAAAAAGCTTGGTTTGTAGCAAAAGGTTATTCCCAGGTGTCGAGAATTGATTTTGGTGATATTTTTTCTCCTGTTGCTAAGCTAACTTCTATTAGATTAATTTTATACGTTGCTGATGCTTTTGATTTTGAGGTAGAACATATGGATGTGAAGACAAAATTTATTCACATGGATCTAGAAGAAGAGATATACATGAAGCAACCTGAAGGATTTACAGTGAAGGGTAATAAAGAACTGGTATGCAGGTTAAAAAACGTCGTTGTATGGATCGAAGAAGTCACCAAGGATATGGCATAAAAAATTGATACATATATAAAAGGGCAATGCTTCAATATAAGAAAATCGGAACACTCTGTGCTAAGGGGTAAAATTCTTGGGTGGTAGTTGATGTATATCCCTCTCAAGGCTTCCTGGTGCCCGAGGCAGACAGAAATATTAGTTGTATAGTTACAAAGACATTGCACACATGTTTATACTAATGCATAATCGATGAAGTGAGATATTGAAGGATTACTTCTTTGTAAACATCAGATCCTTTGGAGAGCACTAAGTAGCGTGGCTGTTACACCATTTTTTGGTCATCTAACCTATTATCATTAGACGGACCCAAGTACACCATGTAAGACCAGTTTTACCCTAAGTAAAACTGCTTTCACTATGTTAAAACAGGAAACCCCAAAAGGAAATATTAAACAAACCCATATTTGTTTGATTTTCCTCATGGAATAATTAATTAAACCATAGTTTAATTATTATTCCCAGTCATGTTTAACCTAAAATCAAAGAAATTAATTAGATAAACCTTTATTTATCTTATTATTTTCTAGGAATAATCATTTAAACCTTATTTAGATGATATTCCTTGTTAAATATGACCAAATCACCCACAAATAATTAAATAAATCACTATTTATTTAATTATCTTTCAACCACTTCCTTAAATAATTAAATAAATCATTATTTATTTGATTTTCTTCTAACCGCTTCCTTAAAAAGATAAATAAATCATTTATTTATTTATTTTTGACAAATCAAGGGATTTTACCCAAGTCAAATACCTTTTCCCTCCAACAAATATAATAAAATATTCCATAAAAAGTGGATCTAGATCTGGTTAACCCATGCACCAAGATCTAGAATGACCCAATATTTTGTTATAAATAGGAGGCTTTTTCCTACCATTCTTCACCTTTTGTTGCCTATTAGATCACTCTGGATCTATACACTTGGTCACCATTTTCTGCCATTTGCTGTGAGAGCTCCCTTTGAGTTCCATTCTTTGTGTGGGTTTTCTACACCAACAAGAGAGAGAGATTTTAGATCTGAAGTGCTGAGGAATTCCAAGAACCCATCCCACTGAGGAGAATTGGATACGCCTTCTTGTTTTCCTCCCAGGTGCCCGATTAATACAAAAATTCTTTCAAAAATTTTTCTTGTCTTGTCTATTGGTATATGGAGCAAACCCTTGTTTTTACTGCTTAATGTCTTTCCATGCATAGATCTGGTTTTTTGCAGCTCTTTTCTTGTTCAACTAACCGCAGATCTGAAGATATTGGCAGCCACTTTTTGTTGTTAGGGCTATTAGTTATGCGTAGCTAAAGTGGTCCTTTTTCGTACACTTCGACAAAGGATTCGTACTAACAAATGGCGACTCCACACGGGTTTTAAATTACGACCGCTGTCGTTTTTCATATTCCTGCATATCCAGCTACTTCAGACCCTAGGGCTTCTTTTCAGCTATTTATTTTTCCTATTTTTAGGTTGTTTTTCTCACATAAAACCCTAAAACATTAAAATTTCTAACTTCCGTGTGTTTCTGGCCCTATTGCGCAGGTAAGCGACACCAGCCGCAACTGAGACGACAACTTTTCTGAAAATCTGCCGCCGAGACAACCAGAACGGGGGGTCGCACTTTTCGGCCCAAAAACTGCGACCTGGACCTCCAGGTCGCACTTTTCTGCCCCTTTTCTACGACCTGCACTGGAAACAGGTCAGAAACTACGACCTGCCAGTTTTTCAGTGATTTTTCTACAATTTTTCTGGGTTCTGCCGCAGCTTCTGTCAGGGTTTTCCAGCCTTTGTTTCAGCCCGCTTTGACCAATTTCTGATCTGTTTTTACTCATCTAAGAGGGAACCTAGCCACCTAGGGCTTTAGTACCCTCCACTTTTTGTGTAAGAGTTTTAGCTGTTTCAACCGTCTGTTTTTCAGAGCTTCAGCCTCCCTTTTTCCAGATCTGTTACCTCCCTTTCAGATCCATTTAAATTAGCTCTTCTACCTCTCAAATCACCTCCTGAAGATTTGTTTGGGTCTCCTTTTAGGGCCTCCACCTCGCCCCCTCCATATTTTGCTGATTTCCTTCCTTTTTCCAGCCACCTTGCCTCTGTCTCTTGGATGTGATCTACACCTCTTTTCAGCAGCTTTATCCTTTAGATCCCTGTCCCTTTTGACCTTAGATCTATTGGCCTCTTTCCGTGTGTTTTGCCTAGATTTTTCCCTTTCTTTTAGACTAGTTTTGAGAGACCCACCTTCTTGGGTTAGATAGATGCACAAGTAGCTGTTATTTTTCTGTTATTTCAGCATTATATACTGTTCTCTGTAGGTTTATTTTCAGCTACGCAGCACACTTTTTTCTTGCTCTCAAAATGGAAAGGGTTTAAAAATTAAAATTAACACACGCCACACACTGACCCTAAGCGAAGAAGCGCCTGGTTAACACCGCCTGGCAAAGACTCTAAAATCAATTGTCACTGCATATTTTCTGCCCTTGACCTTAATTGATTCTGTCCCTTTCTGCCCCTGTCGGTTTCCTTCTTCCTGTCGTCATTGCGCCCCCAAGGCACCTTTCCCGGAGACTTCTTGGCCTTCACCCTCAGTTTCCGGTCGACCGACCTGCTCCGACCCGCCGTCGTTGAGCCAGTCCTCCTCCGAGTCCACACTCCAACTCCTCTCCTGATTCATCGGGTTCTCCTTCTCCTCCTGGTTCTCCCCCCACCACCATGTCTGGTCCAGGGCCTAACGCTAGCAGTTCTCCCAGCCCTAATGCCGGCCCGACTACTAGCGGAACCGCCACAGGAACGACTCCGGCCCCCCCTTTGCTGCCGTACATTTTAGGCCTCAGCCTCCCCGATTTCAATCAGTTGATCAACGACCCCATACACCACGATGTTGGTTGGCCTGCCATGCCAACCAAGCTCCCTTCCGACATCCCTAAATTCGAAGGCCAAGCTGGTGAAGATCCAACCAATCATGTTCGATCTTTCCACATGTGGTGTTCCTCCAATTCCATTACCGATGACTCCATCCGTCTTCGTTTGTTCCAACGCACGCTTACCGGCGAAGCTTCCAAATGGTATGTTGAACAAGCCACCTCTTCCCATACCACCTTTGCGACCCTTGCTCAGGCCTTTTTGTCCTATTTCCAGCTCCCTCTCCGATACGACACTGGCACGGAGCTCTTGACTTCCTTCAAGCTATCCTTTTCAACCCGCCTTTCTGCCCATGTTCAGGAATGGCGAAGAAGACGGAGCTTATGTCGAGCCCCTCCCTTCGAAGATCGGGTTTATATGGGCTGGTTCCTTCGCACCCTTCCGGCTCCCATTGGCAAGGATGTCGCCTCCCATTTTCCTCAAACCGAAGAAGCCGCCCTCCAAATAGCCTTGAAATATGACCTGATCTACGCTCAATCTGGTTATGTTTATACCGTTCTTCCTGACCTCCCCAGGCCCGGTGGCGCTAACGCCCCGGGGGCATCTCATTCCACCGATGGTATCGTTGGAGCCCTTTCCCATCCGTACGCTCAACCTCCTATGGGCTATGGTCTCCCTCAGGGAGGGGCCAGCACCTCTAGCACTCTTCCCCCTCCCGGTAGCATGTATCCAGGATACGGCATGCCTCCTCCTTTTGCCCAACCTCCTGCTTACCTCAATGTTGCCCAACCTACCCATTACCCTTATCCGCAGCCTGGTGCACCAGCTCCTCCAGCATATGCGCTTCCTCCTCCCTTGCCTCCTCAACCCCAGCACCAGCACCTACAACCCCCTCCAGGGCAAGTATTTGCACAGCAGGGCGCGACTAATCCCCCTTCTTCTCAAAGAAGGTGGAGAGGCAACCAAAACCAATCTGCCCCTGGTACCCGAGGACCCAATTCTGGTGTGGACCCTAACACTGGCAACCAGCAACAGGGCATTCAGCCCAAGACGGACAGGTTGCTTCGCACAAACAAGCCCTGTTCGTGTTGCGGTGTTTATGGTCATTACACCCACGATTGTCCCCTTTTACCCCAGATGCGGCAGATGTGGGAGTCTCAAGCCACATTGCGCGGACAACACGCCTCCCCTCATGCTCCTCCTAATGTGGCCACCACCCAACCAGCTGTGTTTACTGATCCTTTCCCTCAGCAAGGATTCGTGGCTACCCAACTGCCCGACAGCCAGGTAGCCACCCCCCCTTCCCTTTCTGGTTCCTCTGATTACCAGATCCTTATGATGCACTCCGATCCTAACCCGTCCGTCGATCTTCACCTTCAAACTCGGTCTCGCCAGTACCCCAAGCCTCCTGCTCAGTTTTCCCCCGAGCCTCCTTCTTCAGGTTCTACAGAGCCTCTTTCGACACCCAGTGGCCCCTTAAATATCCCTCAACCCAAAGTTGAGTTTCATACCAAGATTCCTAAGGGACCATTACGTCGAAACGCTGCTCCCGGTCGAGCTGCTCATTCGTATAGCATAGTAGATGATTTGGCGCAATCTCCTGCTGCCATTTCCACACTGGAACTCCTCCAGTCGTGCCCTTCCCAAAAGAAGGCTCTACTATCTGCCGTGGGCGCTGTAGATCCTGCTGATGACCAAATGATTGTTTTCGACGCCACTCACTCGGACCATCCCCCTCTTCCCCCTTCCGTCGCCTTCCAAATCCCAGTCAAAATCCGGAACGCCAATGTATCCCGGTGTATAATTGATGAGGGGGCATCCACCTGCGTGATGTCCGCTTCGGTTTGGAAGCAACTCGGATCCCCTGAGCTGGCCCCTTCCACGATCACCCTTCGAGCGTGGGACGGCCATGCCTCCCAGCCCATTGGCCTGTTTCGTAATTTTCCTATCACCCTCGCCGGTAAGACTGTTTGCGTTGACGTCGAAGTCATCGACGCCCCGCTAGATTACAACATTCTATTGGGGCGAAGCTACACCTATGCTATGTCTGCTGTCCCATCCGTGGTCTTTCGCAAGATGTCTTTCCCCCATAATGGAAAGATAGTCACCATTGACCAGTTGACATATCATGAGCCAAAATCTCAGACCTCCCCTGAGACAACCATCTCTTCTGTAGCCAACAAGCAAACCATTGATTCCTTGACCAGTGTCTCCCCCGGCGTTTACAAAGATTCCTCCCTGCTTGGAACTTTCCCTAACCTTCCCCTCCCTCCTGTCACCGATCCCAGCTTATCGAATGTTTGCATGATGCAATCGTCTGAGGCTACCCTTACGCGGCCTGCCTTGGCTAGTCAGCAATCTCCCCCTCGCCCTCCGCACCCCGCTCCTAGCCATTCATCTCAGCCAGCTAGACCTCCTCCTTCTGGCCCTCCCCCTATAGCTGGTATCCCTGATCCCCTTTATCCTCCTGGCTCGGTTCCCCCAGGCCTTAACCATCTCGGAGCCGTCCCTCCCGGTCATTACCCTGCTGGACAGATACCTTTCCTGGCTCCCCCTCCCGGAGTATTTTCTGTCCCCATCATGGCCACCCTCTCTCTCCCTAACCTGACCCTCGGTATACCCATCTGGTACATTGACCCTCCAGCCGCTACCCCTTCCGGTCACCCCAAACCTTATCTTGCTTTGACACCGGTTCAACCGGTCCCCCTCACTTCCACCGGGCCCCCAGCACCTCCACAGGACCCTACCCCTGTGGTGCCAGCCCCCGGAAAGAAAGGCAAAGCTCGTAAGGGGGCAACCCATCAGGACCAGGCCCCCCCGACAACCCCTACCCCTCCTCGACCACCTAAACCCGCTATCCAATGCACTTTGTGCGATATTGTCGGTCACGCCACCCATATGTGTCCTGAATTGCCGCACCTCAAGATTCTGGTTAATGAGACCATGGAAAATTTTAGGGGCTAATATTCGCAGGTGGGCTAATTTTCCATGGTTTTTACAAAAAAAAGATTCGCCAATTTCCATTTTTTTATAAAAATGATTCGCCCAAATTTTACACAATAAAATTATTTTACCTTAAAAATCGCCAACCTTATCTAGAAAATATATATAAGATCATTATAAATTTGAATAATTTTACAAATACATCAATAAACATTTTATAGTTTGCATATTAGGGACTAGTGAGATTCGCCAATTTTTTAAACTTCAAGATAATTTTCCATCCTTAAAATTATCCCTGAATGAGACGTTTCCCGACTCTGACATCCCCGAGGTCTACGTCACTATCCCGGAATCTATCCCGAAACTCAAAACTCTGCGCACAAACCACCCTTGTGATTTGTGCGATTTCCACG
>CM076577.1:1460269337-1460422945 GCA_034641835.2 Pinus albicaulis | reverse complement strand
CCTAGGCCACCGCACTAATCAATTGGTACCACCATTTTTTAGGCCGCGCAGGCACTCGACACGCATGCCGAAGAACCTCGACGGCCTAATCACCTACCTGCAGATGCCACTGACTCTGGGAGAGGTCACTGTCATTGGCGAACCTTTTGGAATGCTCCATGAGATAAAATTTGATGATCATGACTTCACTAATTTGGAGGCCTTCCCTAAGTTGGCACCCGATTTATACCTTGACATAGTTTGGGAAGACGATGGGACAAATATTGACCCCATGCGCTGGGTGCATGGATTGGCCGGGTCTGGGCTCTTGAACCTACTAAGGATGCCGCACTTTGGCCACTACAACATCACGAACGGTCTAGCATGTCAGTTGCTTGCCCTGGTTCGTGAGGGCTACCTATGGATCCAGGATCAAATCCCCATCGATGCTGTGCTCATTCATCGAATTACTGGTCTTCCCATGAAAGGAACAAACCCTTTGGAGCGCGTTGGCAAGAAGTATAAAGGGGAGACTACTGAGACTACCATGTGGAGCGAAATACTCGAGGCTTCATAATCAAATCCATTAGTGACCTTGGTACATAGTTGAGTACCATGTTGTTGGCATGCAAGATGATGTGAAAATTTCAGGTCGCAACCGTCCCTGCATATATAATTCAGTTAGCAGGCCAATGTGGGGAAGGGTTTGCTTCAATTGGGCCCAATACTTGTGCGATGCGTTTTTTGCCAACGTTTGAGAATCCTAGGAGCAGGGACGAACCTTTTGTTATTCCTGGTTGCTATTTCTCATTGTTTTGGTCACCTGGGAAGCACTTGAGGAATCAGTCCTCCCTGAGCTCAACCAAGACATGTGCGAAGGGGCTCGTTATACAAACTTGTAGGACTCTAAGAATGCGTAGCGCATCGAAGACAACCAAGTATTCTGGGTCCTCTTCCAGAGCAACTTGGAAACAACCATCAATTCCTGACTGCACTTGTCTCCCGCATTATATGACAAGTACAAGAGCATCTCGAAATTTCAGGTCACCATGCACAAAGTCCAAATCAGAGCATGCAAGGATAAATCCTAGGCCTCGCTTCCATATATGGCTGCGGACGAGGATATTGATCGCATAGTCGCTACATGGCCTCCGCAGTGGAAGATTGGGCTCAAAACCAGTACAATGGGCACCATAGGCACAAGTGCTACAAGAATCACTTCCACCATGACCAAATAAACTGGCGAATCGAGAAAAGACACTGAAAAATAAGGGAACATCGGCTCAAAGAAGGATTCGCAGCAGAAATAGCCCACTGAAAAGGATGCAGAAGAAGAAACATAGATGGATTCGCAGCCAGAACTGGGGACAGAAGGATTGGATGTGGGAGGTACTGATTCCCCCCGAGGCACGAAGTGGACAAGTGAGCCTGTCAAGGGGTCACGCAAGAAACAGCGAGCCATCTGACCAAAACGAGGTACAAATGTTACACTGACTGAAGATGATCTGGAGCAAGTTGCAGATGCGGTCACTTTGGCAGCAGAGGAAAAATGGTTGGCTCTCGAGGAGCAGCAAAAGGCCGCAGTTGATACACATCATGAAGGGATCTAGGATTTGTAGCTCCAATCAGATACCTTGCAAACCAGCATGACCCAGGGGAGGTTGACCCTCGCAACCATTAGTGCATTCGTGGTTATGGCCGAAAGTCGTCCTTGTCTGTTGCATGGCACAACCCTCATAATGAGTTCCCCTAACTTAGGTGCGCAAGTCCATGCTTGTGCAGGATTGCAGTTGGATCTAGCTTGGGTACCTCATGAGTCATTGCAGTTGCTCCACACTATGCTATTTGAAGAAATCTAGCATCATGATTGCAAGGTACACCATCAGCTCAGCACAGCCAAGAAAACGATTGCAGAAAAAGTTGCTGAAGTATCTCAAGCCCAGGCTATATGCACCCTTGCCACCACGTAGCAGACGAAGCTGGAAAATTTAATTAGTAGACTCTGCGCAGATGTTACAGATGAAATGCCGACCATGGCTACCCCCCAGACCAAGATTGAGGGGATGTTCATAGCATTAAAATCCCCGAGGATGGAGATCTAGGTAGTCAAAACATAGATGAAATAGCAGATCGTGGACTTGCAGACCAAGTTGCAGCCAAAGACACCACCGGAGGTGTGGGCCCAGCTGGTTGCGCTAGTTACCGCAGCTACAAATGTGATTACACGAAAAATTGCTCAGGGTGCCCAATTTCTGGATATAGACATGCAGTTATGGACCAAGGTATAGCGTACTGACCTGATCCTACACAAAATCAACCAGGACCTGCGACAGAAGGAAGAAGTTTTAGAGCAGCTAGAAGCCACGATGCCTACTTTGATTCCTGCTCAATGCTTGGCATGACTGTGAACTAGCCATGCCCTTCGGGATGATATCGACAACCTCCGCTAGAAGAAGAAGACTCTCAGTGACCGTCTTAAGCCATGGGCTGATGAAGCCCTCAAGATCACCTAGGATATCGATGTCACTTTCAAACAGCTAAACCAAACTTTGGAGAGTGTCACCGCTGCAATAGAAGGCCCAACTTCATAGAAGTTGGTGGATATTGCACAAAACGTTGCTTCTCAGATTGAAGGTATGCTACCTCCACTGGTGGAGGCGATCAGGCTGCTATAGGTGCAGGTGAATACCCCACCATCACAGTGACTCGAGATGAGTCACAAGATTGTGTTGGGGGACTGTTGGAACAGGGTCCCCTAAAAGCTGTGAATTTTGTATAGTTTTGTATATTTTTTATATTATTTAGTCTATCCTAGGGGTTTTGGGGTGGGTTAAAGCCCCGAATGCATTGTAATGGGTCAAGGGTAGATCAAAATTTTTTAGTCTTAAAGTAGAAAAGATTAAGGTCTGCTGCTAAGTGTGAATTGTTAGATCTATTGTTGGGTTGTTTGGGTAAGGACTCCTGCTAGCTGCGTGCACGGAGATCCTTAGTCCTGATGTGTGAGAACCCTATTGGTTGTGTGTGCCGGCTGTGTTGGATTGTATTAGGTTTCGGATACTAATATATGCGGATATCATTAAGGTATTTCTGTGTTATCTGATCTAATATATTACTATTGATGCAGACTGTTGGGATCTATTACAAATATTGTTGTGTTTCATGCTTATGCTGCGAATCTATCTATGTTATGTTATAAATTTAATCTATTGATGATGTGTTATGGTATTATATGCTAATCATTGTTGATACGCACGTGGATGCGAAGTTATTAACTAGATTTGTGCACGATATTAGATCTGTATATTTTGATTATATTGTTAATAGTCCTGCAAATAAACCTGTTTGGTGCAAACTCGTTAGGCTATGAACGTAGATCTGTTTAAACTTACCTACTCTCTCTTAGGGTGTGGAAACCTAGTTCCAACACCCTCCCATACTGTTTCGGGTGAGACTTTGGCCTACGTAAGCAGGTCACTGCCGAAAGGGCCAGTAGTAGAGGGGTTTATTGGAAAACCTTAACCTCTAAACCTAGGTCAAGACCCCTCGAGCCAACAAATGCGAAGGATTGGCAATTGTGTATGCCCTGCAAAAATACAAGCACTATCTACTGGGAGGGAACTTCAAGATGTTCACGGTTCATTCAGCTTTCAAGTACCTAGTCAATAAGCTTGTGTTGGGAGGGGGGGGGGGAATTTGTTGATGGTTACTTCTATTTCAGGATGATTTTGAAATAATTGTGAAGCCCGAGAGACTAAATTATGGACCGGACCACTTGTCCTGAATCGAGAATGGTGAAGAGCCAACTAACCTAGAAGAAGGGTTGCCTAATGTACAACTTTTTTCTATTAAGGTGGTTGATAAGCACTTTTCAAATATTATTCATTTCTTAACTACGGGGATGGCACCTGCAGACTACTTGGTACAAAAACAAAAGAATTGGTAACCCGCACAGCTAATTTTACCATCATTGCACACCAATTATACAAGAGAGGAGCTGATGAGGTGCTGCGAAGATATGTATTGGAGCATGAAAGACAAGCCATTTTAGCAGAACCTCACAAAGGAGTAGCAGGAGATCACTATGTAGGAAAAGCAACTACGCAGAAGGTATTAAGAGCTGGGTTGTGGTGGCCCACACTGCATAGTGACTCCCAATCATATTGTAAAACCTGCAACATGTGCCAACATACAGGAAGACCTTCGCATAGGGATGAGATGCCCTTGCAACCACAGATGGCCTTGCAGGCATTTAATAAATGGGCTATAGACTTTGTCGGGCCCATCAACCTGCCAGCTAAGAAGACAGGTGCCCGATACATCCTCACTGCAACTGATTATGTAACCAGATGGGTGGAAGCACAAGCTTTGAAGGATTGCATTGCAGATACCGCTACGCATTTTATTTTTTAGCACATTTTAACCAGGTTCGGTTGTCCAAATATCTTAATGAGAGATAGAGGTATGCATTTAATTAATGAAACTATTCAAGAATTGACTAAATAATTCCGAATCCACCACGCAAAGAGTACCCCGTCTCACCCTCAGGAAAATGGCACAATGGAAGCTTTTAATAAAATTTTGGAATAGGCACTTACCAAGGTCTGTAATGTTGATCAAAGCGACTGGGACGTGCGCATCTCTCCAGTACTCTGGACCTATCAGACCACGTGCAAGAAATTGATGGGGAAATTTCCTTTTCAGATGGTTTATGGGAACTTGGAGGCCATTATGCCCATGGAGTACATCGTCCCTAGCCTACGCATTGCAGCTTTTACAAACATGGTGGAACCAGAAATCATGGAGGAGCGCTTAGCGAAAAGCTAGTTGCCTTGGAAGAGGATAGGTTCATTGCTAACTTTCATCAGCAAGTTCAGAAGGCCCGGGAAAAATCCTGGCATGATATACATATCCGACAAAAGTCGTTTAAGGAAGATGATCTAGTATTACTATATTACACCCAGTTTACATGCCACCCAGGGAAATTATAACAACATTTGTTCGGTCCTTATGTTGTAACAGAAATTACCAATGGCGGTGCAGTTAGATTGACTATGTTGCGAGGAGACCCCTGCCGAGGTACGTTAATGGTAGCCAGCTAAAACCATACAGGGCCAACCCGGCACCTACCAAATGGATATATGATCGGAGTAGTTGTATAAGAATGGTTGCGCGCACCCACAGAGAAGAAAGAAGGTGGGCCCGGCGTGCATGCAGGGGTCGTCCATGGGTAAGGAGGCGCGGAAGGGTGCGATGGGACCACAGGGGTAGTACGGAGCTGCGAAAACTAGTGATTGGAATAGTAAAACTAGGTAAAAAGACAATTTTACCATTGAATGGAGCAGGCAGTTGGAAATTAAGGCGGCGATTTGGGAGGATTTTTTACCATTTCCTTGATAGTAAGTTACAGCTAAGTTTCATCTAATCGTTGTTACCCATCAAAAGCTATAAAAGGAGGGGCGCAGATCAGAATTGGGTTCTTTTCTTTTCAAAACTCTTATGCCCTGTGATTTCTAGTGAACTCTGTACTTTATGTAATATCAACATCTACATGTCTGGGCACGCTACGCCCTCTGATAGAAGCAACCCTAAGTTCGTCTTTTGATCAAGAATGATTGCATTCAACCTCGTTGAATCATCGTAGGCCACCACCTCTGTCTAGATGGCATCCGACGAAGTATTGGAAGTAACTCCCGAAGTTGAGGAGGTTGTGTCCACGTCGACCAACAGGAAGAAGATGGGAAAGGAGAAGAAAATAAAAAAGGTTAGGAGTAGAGGAAGAGGGGAACTACGAAGTGGGCTATGAGTAAGCCACGCACATCCCCTTAGATTGTGCAATCCCCTTGGAGGGTGCCTAAGGAATGCCCACCTAACCCTGCGAAGCGTCCTTCGACTGCTCAGGAAGATGCTCTACTGGTGTCCCCGCTGACTTGGCTACCACCCTATGTTCGACCAAGGAGGCCTATGGTACGCACACCCAAGAATATTGATGCTGTTCGCTCCTATCTATAGATGTCGTTGGTTCCAAATGAAGTTCCCATAATAGGAGATATGTTTGGAAGTCTCCCCTCCATTAAGTTCGATGATCACGACCTCGCCAACATTGAGGCCTTCCCAAAATTGGCACCTGAGTTATATCTTGAGAGGGTACTGTATGATACTGTGCTGAAGGTGGTGCCAATGCTATGGGCACACAGATTAGTAGGTTCTGGGCTATTGAACTTGCTATGAATACCCCACTTTGGCTGATACAATATCACCAACCTAGTTGTGCGACAGTTGCTGGCACTAATCCATGATGGAAGCTTGTGGATCCAAGAATGCATTCCAATTAATGCCACCCTAATTCACCAAATTACTGGTCTCCCCATGCAAGGGCCAAATCCCATGGAACGTGTTGGCAAGAAGTATGAGAAAAAAACCGCCCACAAACTACCAAAGGAATATCGAGTAGAATGTAACCAAAGGAGATTCTTGGTAGGAACATTCACTGACCTAGGAGTGCGTATGGGTACCCTACTGCTGGCCTGTAAGATGATGCGCAAGTTCCAGGCAACGGATGTCCCCACCTATGTAATTCAACTCGTTGGCAACTGAAAAAAAGGGGTGCTGCTATAACTGGTCACAGTTCCTTTGCACTAAATTTTTGGAAAATGTGCACGAGGCACAAGACCACGGGAAGGCATTATGTTACTCCTAGCTGCTGCTTCTAATTGCCTTGGTGGCATGGGAAGCCCCTGAAGGATCAGTCCTCCCTGAGCTTGAACCAAATATGTATGAAGGAGTGCGATATGCAAACCTATGGGATTCGAAGGATGCGAAAGGTGTTGAAGAAAACAAGGTATTTTGGGTGTTGTTTGATAGCGCGCCCGTGGCAGCAATTCATTCCCAGTCGCGCTTGTCCCCTACAGCGTATGAGAAATATAAGGGCATCGTGGCATTTCAAGTTACAATGCACAATGTGTAGATTCGGGGCCACAAGGATCCAGCTTCGATGTCGCTCCCATACATGGTCACGAATGAGTAAATTGATCACTCATTGCCACTTGGCCGTCGCACTGGAGATTGTGTTTCAAGTTAGCTAGCCCTATCACTACAATTACCACTGGTACGAACACAACTCCAAAAGAAACCATCTCGGCTAATACTAGAAAGGAGTCAGAGGTGCGTGTCACAGAAGGCGCCACCCAGACGGATGTCCCAACAAAGACAACCTAAGGCATGGAGCAGGAATCATAACAGGATCTGGAGACTGAAGGACTTGACAGACTGTGCACTGGGTCCCCACATGGCACAAAACGAGAAACTGAGCCCCCAAAGGGCCACCGAATGAAACATTGGGCTATTAGGCCTGGTAGGGAGATATAGGTCACCCTGACTAAGGAATATTTAGAGAAAATTACAGATGTGGTTACTATCGCTTTGGAGGATAGGTGGGTTGTCCTAGAAGAGCAATAGAAGACTATAGTCACAGCATTACAGTTTGAGCTAAATTCCCTCCTCCTAAAATTTGATACCCTGCAAGCGAGCATGTCTCAAGTGATGCAAAATCAAGCAAGCCAGCCCACCATAAGCACAAAATTTATCTCCATGACTGAAATCTAACTCTACCCCCTGCTAGGCACACCATTCACTCTGATTCCACCCAGCTTGTGCGAGCAGGTCCATACTTGCGTGGAATTTAATCTCGACCTTGCTCGGCTGAAGGGACATTCATTGTACACTCTCCATACGTCCCTCTTCGAGTAAATCCAGCACAGAGATAGGCGGGCGCAACAGCAACTGAGTGCGGCTGAGTAGACCATCGCGGCTAGGACTACTGAGGCTACCCAGGCACAAGTCGCGTGCATCACTGCCGCTTTGCAGCAGACAGAGTTGGAACATTTGATCACTAAACTCTGTGAAGAGGTGCGAGGGGACATTCTGGCCTCTGCCGCCCCATAGGCCAAGCTCGAAGGAGTAGTGGCAGCTCTGAAAGCCTCTCGGACCAAAATGCAGAATGTTAAAGCAAATCTAGAACAACAGATCGCTACACTGCAGACTAAGTTGCAACCTGAGACAACTCCCGAGGTGCACGCCCAGAGAGCTGCGTTAGTCACAGAAGCTACAAATACCATTACAGCGCAAATTTCTCAAAGCGCCAAATTGTTTTAAACAGCTATGAAGCTATGGTCTACGGTGCAACGTGATCCTCTTCTGCACGAATTTACTCAAGAGCTGCACCAGAAGGAAGAAGAATTTTAACATATGGAGGCTACGATGCCCATGCTTATTCCAGCACAACTCCTGGCATGCATGAGGGCTAGCCACGTGCTCAGGGTTGAACTCGAGGGGCTCCACCATAAGAAGCAGGTCCTCAGTGACCAACTCAAGCCATGGGCAGATGAATCCCTCAAGTTGTCACAGGATTTTGATGTAGCAGTCAAGCAGCTGAATCAAACCTTGGAAAGTGTTACCGTCACCACCAAAGGCCCAAATAAAAAAAAGTTGGTTGACATCGCACAAAATTCCACCACGCAGAACGAAGGTGTTTTTCCCCCTCTGGTCGTCACCATCAAGCAACTCCTGGAGAAGATGCAAACCCCACGGCCATTGTGACTTGGGACAAGTCACAAGATTGTGTTGGGGGCATGTTGGAACAGGGTCCCCTAGCTGCGTTTTGATATAAATTTTGTAATAATTAGTCTAGTGCAGGGGCTTTGGGGTGGGTCAAAGCCCCCAATGTATTGTAATGGGTAAAAGGGTAGACCAAGAGTCCACAAACCACGGTTTGCAGACCATAAGATAGCACAGGCTAAGATGCTATAAATAGATGGATATATTGAGTCTAGAAAGGGGCTAAGTGTGATTGATGCTGGATAAGAACTGTTGAGATTTTTTGGGTTGTATTAGGGTAAGGAATCATGCTAGATGTGTGCGCAGAGATCCTCAGTCCTGTTGTGTGTGGACCTCGTTGGCTGTGTGCATGGGCTGGGAATTTAGTTTGTAAGTGGAATTTGAATGTTAATGAATGAGAAGACTATCTGGTAGTAGCAGAAGTATCTCTGTGTATGAGCATTGGTTTCATTTGTGTTATTTCTGTGATTATGTATATTGATGGTTATTTATGGGCACATGGATGCAATGCCATAAGAAAGGGTTAATTTCATAGATCTGTCTATTAATAGTTGCTTTACTTATGTTTACATGCAATCTGTGGGTTATGAGCTTCACATTCTGCAAGTATTCCATTAAAGGTTCTGCAATAGGACTCCTTCTACACAATTCTGATAGATCTTAAAAGAACTGCCTTAAATAACTCTCTCTCTCTCTCTCAGGGTGTGGAAACCTAGTTCCAGCACCCTCCCATACTACTTCGGGTGAGACCTTAGCCTGTGCAAGTAGGTCATTTCTGAAAAGGCCAGTAGTATAGGGGTTTGTTGGCAAACATTAAATCTGAACCTAGGTCAGGACACCTTAAGCCAACACTTCCTATACGTTTTCATGAGTTAAATTCAAATGTCCTGCAACTTACATTCCAAGCAAACCAATCTTCATGTTTCAAAGACAATTAATTATTCCAGTTCAATCCTGACCTGAATTGGGCTAAAGTCAAAATTCTATGATATGATCCAATAATTTCAGTGAGTCCTACAATTGTGCGACCAAGGAGCTCTAGAATTTCATTGATCAAGCATTTGATGGTGCGCTAGAAATTATTCGAAACTAGGCCAAATAAAAATATTAATAATATGATTTGTAGTACAACACTAAGTAAAATGAGGATGTTAGAGAATTGGAAAAGAAGCTTGCTCAACTCATCAAAAGACTTGAAAAAGAGACTTGATTGAATCATCACAAGAAATTGTTTGACATGTGAATCCCTAATCAACATTTCCTATTTGACATGTGAATCCCTAATCAGCATTTCTTGTATCTTTAAAGTATGGCGAGCTTTCTACCATGTGATAAGTGAAAACCACCTAAAATTATCTCTACACCTAAGTTTTCTTCGCCCGGATATATTGAATTATAGACCTGTATTGAATTTCATTTGATATTTTCCTCCATGATGTTATCACACTCAAAAATTCTCAATAACTTGAGCATGTCAAGTTTGTAAGTGGATTTGTTAGGAGTGTAGTATCATGAAATGATAAATTTTATGATATGGCATAAGTTTTTAGGTTGCTTTAAGTTGTTAGGGGATGTATTGAAGTCATGTCAAAAAGGGTAAATCTGAATTAGATACTTTAATTAATAAAATGTATCAAATCTAGCCACCTGTCGTAATTTTCCTGAGTCTGCAGTATTTTTAGTACAAACCTAACAGATTTCGCTGCAGAAACACCTAATAATTCCGTAGTGAATCTGATACCTATTAAACTAAATTTTCATTGAAATCTTGTTTTCCTGCATCGGTTTCTACAAACTGATGAGTTGTCAAACTTTGAGTGTTTCAATGTCATTCTATCAGGATAGGGTCATCATTGAAATATTTGAGCACGTTTTGGCATCAATTACCATTTTCATATGAATTTTGTTAGGGTCCCATGATTTAGTAGATTGGTAGACCAAATTCACAAGGTAACATCAGACCAATCTTAGGAGTCCTAAGACCTAGCCTTCCTGGACTCAGAGAGGGCTCTCTCTATTGTATGCAAAGGATATGAACTTGTTTTCTTTAGATGGTTGATTTTAGGCTAGTTGTTAAGTGTAGGGTTTTTTGTTTGTTTGGTTGGGTAAGATGATCAAGTAGGATAGGTGGAGTGAGAGGTCATCAAATCATTGGGCTATGGAGTCTATGAAAGTCATTGATATCTCAATAATGAGTCAGGGTACAGCACATGGAAAATCTAGTGTGGTCAATGGATCTTTAAGGTTATGTGTGAAGTGAAATGGACATTAAGTTGGGGAAACAAGGTAGGGCAAAGGGCAGTTAAGAATCCTTTTTCATGTAACCATAAACAATAAGGTCTAAATCACCATTAAAATTATGAAGAAATCAATAGACAGGGAAAACCAGTAACTCTTTGATTCAACTTAAGCTAATAATCATTCAATACAAACATTCCAATGAAATATAGAAGGCAAGAAACTCATTTAACTCCTAGTGATTTCACCTTCAAGATTTAGGAAACATTTAAGATAACAAATAACTTTAATCAATGAAGAGGGAACTCCTAAACATCATCAATCAATCTATAAATAAATTCAAGGCAAACGGATAGGCATGGACAAAGGGCAAGATCGAAACAAGACCTCCTTGACTTAACCTAACAAGTAATACTTCAAAGAGAGATTTCAAGACAGACTTTAGATAGCATCAAATAATCAAGGCTTGCCATGAAACATATTTGTAAACTAGCATATTAATCCATTGATGAAATAAACAAGCATAGGGGGTCTAAGGAGCAATCAAGAATTCCTTAAAATTTCCTAGCAGGGGAAAACATAAAGATAGTAGTAAACAGGAAGGACTAACGTGCCTCAAACAACAATTCTTAGCCTATAATTTTTCTGATCTACTGCAATATAGAAGGATGGAAAATGATAAACAAGAAAACAAGAACAAATAAGAGACAAGTCACCATAAACCAAGCTCAGGGATCCTGCAAGTAGCCTTCATCATCATCAATCAAGGCAAATCATTCATAAGCTCCACAACACCAAATTGCTCTTTAACCTCAAAGAACCATGTATTACTATCAAAACTCATCAAAAGCCCACATTTACAATGAATCCTCATGATCTATATAACATTCAAAGAGGATAAAAACCTAATATATTCTCTAGAAGTCTATAAGCTAATCTGAAGTGTCTCTATTGTCGTTGAGGCCTTGCAAGGCCCAAGGCACAAAATATCTAAAATAAATATCTTTTAGGCCATTTTTAGCAAATAAATTGACCTTTAGGCTCTAACAAGCCTCCTAAAGCTTTCCAAGTGTACATTTTTAACTTTTCAACCTTAGGAGTGCAGCACTGTGTTTTAAAGTGAATTTTCATGCTAAGGGCGTAGCACAGGAGCAGGAAAAATGGGTCTTCGTGCAACAGTATTTTGAAGGCCTTCTTGATGTCGGAAAAGGCTCTGTGATGGCTCGTTGGAAATCCCTTGAAGTCTAATTTCCAGATCTACCATTTTTTCTTTGATCTGACTTCTACAACCTATTCAAAAACAAAAAATTCCAAGGCTGGTAAATGCGCAGCACATGTCCTGAAAAGCAGGCAGAATGGTGAAAAATTGGGTGTTTTTGACCCTTTTGGAGGACCAAAACAACTCCAAATGATCTGAAACTTTGTGAGCATGCTATATGAGTGATGGGGATCCCAAAAATGTAAGCCTTTCCCCCTGAAGATGCTCTCAAAAAGAGCATAGCACCATGTGTGCTACCCCCTTGGCCTCAAAATTAGCAAAAAACAAAAACTTGTCAAAATTCTCCCAAATTTGGTGGATGAGTGCCTCATGGGTTTTGGGAGACCTATAGAGATGCTTGTGCCAAGATTCCAATCCTAGCTTGGCCCTTTTCTTCCTTTAATTCCGGGGGCTTGGTTTGAGCCTTTTTCAATTTAGCCCTCACAATTTTGTTTCTTTGGGCATAATGTTAGTCATTCCTCTTTGTAGATCCAAGTATTTATTTTCCTTCTCCAGCTTGGTCTCAAGGTGTATGTTAGCCCTTTCAAGCCATGATTCCCTATCATGTTCAATTTCTATAGTAAGGAGTTCATTGAGAAAAGTTTGTTCTGCTAGGGCTGATTCTTCTTCTCTTTGCTTTGCCAATGCTTTCTTCAAGCCCATGGTTCTAGGCCTTCTCCTAGATTGACCTTCTTCATCCTCACTCTCTTCATAAGTGCCCATGAAATCTTCCAACTTCACTTGTGCCTTTTGGGCTTCTTTATGGTACTTAAGTGCTCTTGCTTCGTAGATGGCCTATTGGGCACTCATTTTCTTATTTTTCATCTGATAGAAGTGAATGACATCTTTTGCCCTTTCTAACTTAGCTTCCAAGTCTTTGATTTGTGCATTCTTCTCTTGGAGGAGGGTGTTTGAAAATCTTGCTTCATTCTCCTCATTGTCTATGTGAATAAGTTCAAATTCTCTTTCCTCTTCATGGTCTTCCTCTTCTTCTTTCACTTTTTGCTTACCTTTGTCAATCTTCTAATTTGAGGAGGATGGAATGGCCCCTTGCCCTTTGGAGGTAGCAAACACATGCATCTCTCCTATTTGATAGGTAAGAGGGAAAGGTGTAATAAGTTTCATTCGAAAATCTTCATCATGGGTGACCTTAAGACTGCTTTTCTTCTCATCTATGATATCTGCATTTACGTCCTCTTCATTTTTTTCTTGACTGCCTTCTTGAGAGGCACTTTTATTTTCTCCCATGCTATCATAAATATCATGATCTTCATGATTTTAATCCTCTATGTGTGCAACATTAGAGGTGTCTTCATCACTGTTTTGTGCATCTATATCTTCATGGCTAGCATCTTCTACATTGTTTGGCCCACTGTCTTCATGGTTTGGCCCACTGTCTTCACTTTCAAACTCCATCTCTTCTTTTTTACTGTTATTTCCATCTATGTCACTGCTCCTTTTATCGCTGCTATTTGGCTCACTGTTTTCTTCTTCACCTTCACTGTTTTGCTCATCAAAAAATGCCCCTATCTCTGTATCTTCATTATTTTCAGCCTCTGTATTGTCCTCACTATCACTGAATTTGTCTTCATAACTATATTTTTCCTCATTTTCCTTTGTTTCTTCTTCCTCATTCTCTATCTCTGTTTGTTCTTTTGTCTCTTCATCATTTCTTGCATCTTGATCACTGTCATGATCTTCTTCATCTTCTGCCATGTCATCTTCTTTCTCATCCTCATTTGGCTCACTACCTTCCTCTTCTTCTTCACTATTTTTTTAATCAACTTAGTCCTCATCATCCTCTTCATTATCTGCCTTATCATTTGGGTCTTCATCAAGACTATCATGGCTTGTTTCCTCATGACTATCACTTTCTACCTCTTCATTGTCTTCTTATTCTAAATTGTCTTCTTCTTCACAATCTACCCCTGTCTCTTGATTTTCAGCATCATCCTCCTCATCATTTGTATCTTCTTCCTTATCCTAATTCTCTTCTTGATCTGATGTTTTTAGGAGAAGATGAGGGAGGACCTAGGGTTCCTTCTTTGGACTTCAACTTCCTTCCATAAAATGATGGAAAAAATGCTTGGAAATGAGTTGATGTGATGGTACTTAACCTTCAATATTCCTGGAGGACCTTCAACAAAAGTCTGGGAGTGAAATTAGTGTTTTTAGGGTTGAGGAGGCCCTCTTGGCCAAGGGCGCAGCACCACCTCCCAGGAGCATAGCGCCATGTGTAATTTACATGGGAAAAATTTTTCAGGGGCACAGCACCAACACGTGAGAGCGCAGCACCATTTTTAAGGGGGTATTTGGAGGCCTTCCCGGTGTCATAATTGGGCCCGTGATAGCTCGTTGGAAACATTAACCTGTATAATTTCCAAATATACCATTTTTCCCTGATTGGAGTTGAGTTTCCCAAGACTAGTCAAAAAGTGTTGAGCGATGGTGCAGAAATGTAGAGTGATGGTGAAGAAAACTTTTGGAGGCCTTCCTTAACTCCAAATTGAGCTCATGATAGCTCATTAGAAACCTCTTCAAGTATATTTGTCATTTGACTCATCAATAAAGTCATTTGGACGCTCCATATATGAGAAAACTGGATTTTCCCAAGGTCACTCCAGCAGTGTAGAAATTCTCCTGAGACACCTCTATTTTTGACATTGCTCCCAAACCATGATACCTATGTAAACCCTGAAGGAGGTTTTTCTTCTTGGGCCAATTATGGACAAAACCCTCTCTCACTTGTGTCAAATTCATCCCTTTTTGGTCAGAAACACAGTTTGAAGAAAAACTAGCCCTATGTGTGACACGTGACTTGTCTTTTGGAAAGAATTCCTGGAAAAAGATGGAGGCATGATGTTTAAGAGTTGGTATGGCTTCATGATTGCGGATATGACATAAAATATGGATCTTATGCTCTTATTCCTCTTTTCCATAGCAAACCCTAGCTTAGCTGGAAAATGAAATTAGGGTTTGGTGCAGGGAATTTAGGATTGCCTTGTAGAGGGAGGGGAATGAAGGGTTTAATGGTTGTCTAAATTCTTGGTGAAATTTTGGGGAATATGGATAGATGTTAGAGAGTAGTGGAATTTGTAATTTCAATAATTGAGTGAGGGGAAGGGGTCCAAAACAGGAAAACACAAGCCTAGTCTCAAAAAGTGTCAAATCGTGGCAATATACTAGGTTTTGTAGAAAAATGATGATTTTTAGGGATATGAGTGATGGTAAGTGTTTATGAAGGTATATTAAGGATAGGGGAAGGTGTAAGAGCATCAAGATACAAGCCTTGTTGATTATTTAACCATGGAAGTTATTAAATCAAGAAAATTTCCCCCAAAAACCCTAGTTTTCCTATCTCCCTTGCTGCAAGATGTCATCATTGAGTAGCAGACCTCTTACCTTATCAATTTCTTTAGTTGGTTAGCCTCTTATTTCTTTTGAAAAAGTGTCAAGATATCCCATTACCTTATGTGCAGACTTTGAAGCTAACCCTAATTGATTTAGTGGGGATTCTTTGACCTCTCTTTGACTGAAAATTGGTTTGGAATCTTCAAGTGTAAAACAGAGTATTGACAAAGCGGTGTATTGAAGATCCAAAATCAAATGTACTTGATTTATCTAAAGAGTCTACAGAGATATTTTATATACCATCAATGCTTGATGTATCTGGGAAACACAAGAGTGAGTAGGTTTGTTGGTGATCCTAGGTGGCAAGTGGAGGAATTATGCAAGCCAAAACAAAGTGCTAAGGTCAAGGGTGACAGAATATAGACAAAATGAGTGGTATGAGCCCATGATGGGTCTTCTGGGATTTGTGAGTTGAGCATAACATGATGGGATAATGAAATATTGAAAAATTTATCCTAAGGATAATGAAGGTAGTGAGATTTCTAGAACTCACAATATTCATGAATTTTGTTTCTAGAAATCTAGGATAAGCATTTAGTCATCTACAAATTAAGGAAAAAAATTACTAATGAATAATAGAGGCTCCACTTGGGGAGGGCAGCTCATTTTCAGGAGGTGTCCAGAATTTTAGATCTCTTGGTTTTATGAAGACCAATGCCTTATCCATTGGGTAGATTTTTCTTCTTTTCTTTTGCTGATGCTTGCTTGAAGTTGTGATCTTAATAATTTGAAAAACATGATTACTCCAACTTCATCTCTACCTACCCATCTTGTTTTCCTAACATTTTTTCTTCCTTGGGTGCACTTAAACTGGCAAACCCCTGAAATTCCTTTTCTTTTGAAAACAAAAACAAACTATCTACTTGTACCTTTATTGCTTCCAAGAATTCAGATTATTGTAGTGAACTCTTTTTATTCTCTACCTAGACTATTTGACTGTCAAGATTAAGCAGTATGACAAACTTCATTCTCTAAGCTATTGACATGAAATTGAAAACATGATTTGAACCAGGATTAGACAATCTGATTCATCATGAGTTGTGGCATTGAGACAAGCTACACATAAACATTATTTTCATAAAAAACAAAACTAGAAGGTATGAGGGTTGTGTTTCATCATTTGCTAATCATCCCTATCCTTCTCTTTGGTTCAGATTTAAGCATGTGCAACCAATATCTTTCATTCCTAATCTATTTTCTTTTGACAGGTCAAGCTTAAATGATTTGACCAGCATTCTTTCACTAACCTATCAACAATAAATTGAAAACATGCCCAGCCATGATTAGGCGAGATGACTGAACAATACCTTCTTTTTGAACAAGTAGTCGCATTTAGGCTTGCACACTTTCAGTATTACTATTTTTTGGGTATGGGGATGTACCTCTTTTTCAAATCTTCCCTCTTTTTCCTTATTTCTATGTTTTTGAGTTTTTTCTCTCTTTTTGGTCAAAACAATCTAAAACTAAACGTAGAAAAATGCTCATGGTGCTGAGCTTATTTTCTTACCTATCTATCCTAATATAACCTATACATGATATACATTCAGCTGGTGAACTCTCTTTTCCAATACAGCCAATCAAGCAGATGATTCCATGAGGGATGTTGGTTTAGTTCTCTGAATGTTTTGAAAAAATCAAAAGGCCACTCCCACCTCATTTGTGTTTGAACAGTAGTGCCTAAAATGTTCTTGAAATTTTGCATCAAACTACTCTTAACATATTTCACTCCCTCTTCAAATTTCTCTAATAAATCAGCAAAGGGATCTTGAAACAATACCTGAATGTGAGGATTTGGAAAATAATCTTGATCGAGGACTGCTTCTTGCTCCACTTGACTAAACTTGGGATTTTTTTGGGAAAGAAAACCTTCCTCTTCCTCCTGATCACCTGAACTGTCAGACTCATTATATATTGCAATGTTATCCTCTAACAAACCTTATGTGCTTTGATAGAGTGGGTTGAAATCTGTGTGAAGGCCATCATATTGATGAGCAGGAGCACTCTTGGACAATAAATCTTCCCGAGAAGGTAGTGCAACAACTCTCATATGATTATCAAATTCTATGCCTTTATCTGCAATTTGTAATTCAATGGAACTTGGTGGCTGCAAATCCGGATTTAAGGGGGATTCCATGTTCCGAATGATTTCCTCGACCATTTCAAGAGAAGGTTTCTCATTGAAAACTTGCTCAAGAGGTTCATCATCCTCCTCAACCTCAACATCAAAACTAAAAGACTACTGATTTCCAATTATGTGAAATTTATTTCTGATGGACTGAAGTGAAGTAGAGAAAAGAGTCAAAGACTCTTCACTTACTTCTAAACTTTCAAGGCTTTCCTCATCATCGTCATAGGTGACCTGTCTTGGCTGATTACTGCTTTCAATCTGATGATAGTGAACTTCATCCCACAAATCAACTGTTGTTGGCTCTGCAAGGTTAGCTTATGTTTGGAGAACGTCATCATCATCATATTGATCAAAATTTGGAGAATCGTCAACATAAATAATTTCACCAATCAAACATATTGGATTACCATTTTTTTCCTCTTTGAATTGATCTACAAGTTCACTTTCTGACTTATGGTAGACAAGTTTAGCAGGAGAATATAAAGAAATATTTTGTTCACATGAGGGCTTAGAGGCTAGCTGCATGTTTAGCATCTGAGTTATTTCCTCTTTAGTTAGAGGAGGTAGCATTTTTATCTTTCTTTGGATATAAGTACAACAGTTCTCTTTCTCTTGTGAAGGTTGGTTTTGAGGCTGAATGTCTTCTTGAGCTTCACCTAGAAGAGATGGTGAATCATCACTTGTGCCTTCAAAGAGGTTCTGTGGGTTTTTCTTTATTTCTTGATTGGTTTCTTCCTCAACTAACTCCTCTAGGATTTCATGATAGTTACCTTGAGAATGAAATTCATGAATGGCTGCTAAGAGGTCTTCGGGATGGAAATTTCCCAAATATTCATCACTATCTATAAGGTATTGTATGATATCTTGATATTGATCACAACAATTTTCAGCTAATGATAAAGATGGACAATATTCTTTATAATTCTCATAAAACACCTTGTGCAGGTATTTTAAGGAAAACAAACTACACGGTTTTAGCCATTCATACCATTCTCTTGCCTTACCCTCTAAAGTTTCCATAAAAATTTTCATGAGGCAGTCCTCATGCCATTCAACTTTTAACCTCCATTTTAACAAGGGGTCATCACATTTTTCATCTTGAAATATAGGTAGGTTTTTCATCCAATTTATTTGAGGCATTTTGTGTGGGAATCAATGGATATGATCTCTACTGATTGGAGCATATCTCCTTTATATCCTTGGATCCATATTTGTTAATTAGAAAGGATCACTATGTCTTTTCAACCAGTCTAAATTTCTCTACCAGGGGAGTCTTTTGGTCTATTGATGGTTGTGGAGTCACCAGGTGGAATATTTGAACTTTTTTGTCCACCATCAGCATGATTGGGATTTCTCAATGCATTCCCAGGGGAGTCTATAGGGACTAGTGAAGTAATAGGCCTAGTGGAGGCTAGTGGAGTCGCTAGGTGGATGTTTTTTGGGGTTTTGAGGATATATGTGTATGGTTCACCACCAATACTGAAAAAAACCAATCTGTGGATGTTTTTTGGGGTTTTCTGAGTTCTTTTATGTATCCCTAAGGTTTGTAATGAGTGTCCTATAGATGATTCATCATTATTCTAGGATGGTGAAACAACCAGATTCTACTCTTGGATATCAGTTGATTTTCTAAGCTTAACTGAGGGTTAAATGATTCTATAAGAGTTTTTTAGGCTACTATGTACTCAGGCCCTACTGTGATCGCCATTATGTTAGGGTCCCGTGATTTATAATATTGGTAGACCAAATGCACAGGGTAACATCAGAATAGTCTTTGGAGTCCTAGGACCTAGCCTTCGTGGACTTGAAGAGGGCTCTCTCTGTTGTATGCAAAGGATGTGAACTTGTTTTCTTTAGATGGTTGATTTTAGGCTAGTTGTTAAGTGTATGATTTGTTGTTTGTTTGGTTGGGTAAGATGATAAAGTAGGATAGGTGGAGTGGGAGTTCATCAAATCATTGGGCTATGGAGTCTATGAAAGTCATTGATATCTCAATAATGAGTCAGGGTACATCATAGGGAAAATCTAGTGTGGTAAATGGATCTTTAAGGTTATGTGTGAAGTGAGATGGACATTAAGTTGGGGAAAAAAGGTAGGGAAAAGGGCAGTTAAGAATCCTTTGTCATTACCCATAAACAACAAGGTCTAAAACACCATTAACATTATGAAGCAATCAATAGACAAGGAAAACCAGTAACTATTTGATTCAACTTAAGCTAATAATCATTCAAGATGAACATTCCAATGAAATATAGAAGGTGAGAAACTCATTTAACTCCTAGTGATTTCACCTTCAAGCTTTAGAAAACATTTAAGATAACAAATAACTTTAATCAATGAAGAGGGAAATCCTAAACATCATCAATCAAGCTATAAAGAACTTCAAGGCAAACTGATAGGCATGGACAAAGGGCAAGATCGAAACAAGACCTCCTTGACTTAACCTAACAAGTAATACTTCAAAGAGATATTTCAAGACAGACTTTAGATAGAATCAAATAAGCAGGGCTTGCCATGAAACATATTTGTAAACTAGCATATTAATCCATTGATGAAATAATCAAGCATAAGGGGTCTAAGGAGCAATCAAGAATTCCTTAAAATGTCCTAGCAGAGGAAAACATAAAGACAGTAGTAAACATGAAGGACTACGGTGCCTCAAACAACAATTCTTAGCCTATACTTTTCTGATCTACTGCAATATAGAAGGATGGAACATGATAAACAAGAAAACAAGAAAAAAAAAGAGACACATCACCATAAACCAAGCTCAGGGATCCTACAAGTAGACTTCATCATCATCAATCAAGGCAAATCATTCATAAGCTCCACAACACCAAATTGCTCTTTAACCTCAAAGAACCATGTATTACTCTCAAAACTCATCAAAATCCCACATTTACAATGAATCCTCATGCTCTATATAACAAGAAAAGAGGAGAAAAACCTAATAGAGTCTCTAGAATTCTATTGGCTAATCAGAAGTGTATTTATTGTCCTTGAGGCCTTGCAAGGCCTAAGACACAAAATATCTAAAATAAATATCTTTTCGGCCATTTTTAGCAAAGAAATTGATCTTTAGGCTCTGACAAGCCTCCTAAAAATTTCCAAGCGTACATTTTTTACTTTTCAACCTCAGGAGCGCAGCACTGTGTTTTAAAGTGAATTTTCATGCCAAGGGCATAGCACAGGAGTAGGAAAAATGGGTATTCTTGCAGCAGTGTTTTGAAGCCCTTCTCGATGTCAGAAAAGGATCTCTGATGGCTCGTTGGAAAGCCCTTGAAGTATAATTTAAAAATATACACTTTTTTCTCTGATATTACCTCTATAACCTGTTAAAAAACCAAAAATCCCAAGGCTGGTAAAGGCACATCACATGTCCTGAAAAGCAGGCAGAATGGTGAAAAATTGGGTGTGTTTGACCCTTTTGGAGGACCAAAACGACTCCAAATGATCTGAAACTTTGTGAGCATGCTATATGAGTGGTGAGGATCCCAAAAATGTAAGCCTTTCCCCCTGAAGATTCCCTGAAAAAGAGCGTAGCACCATGTGTGCTACCCCCTTAGCCTCAAAATTAGCAAAAAACAAAAACTTGTCAAAATTCTCTGAAATTTGGTGGATGAGTGCTTCATGGGTTTTGGGAGACCTGTAGAGATTCTTGTGCCAAGATTCCAAGCCTAGCTTGACCCTTTTCTTCTTTTAGTGTCGGGGGCTTGGTTTTAGCCTTTTTTAATTTAGCCCTCACAGTTTGGTTTCTTTGGGCATAATGCTTAGTCATTCTTCTTTGTAGATCCAATTCTTTATTTTCCTTCTCCAGCTTGGTCTCAAGGTGTATGTTAGACCTTTCAAGCCATGATTCCCTATCATGTTCAATTTATATAGCAAGGAGTTTATTGAGAAAAAAAATTTCTACTAGGGCTGATTCTTCTTCTCTTGGCTTTGCCAACGCTTTCTTCAACCACATAGTTCTAGGCCTTCTCCTAGATTGACTTTCCTCATCCTCACTCTCTTCATAAGTGCCCATGAACTCTTCCAACTTCACTTGTACCTTTTCAGATTATTTACGATACTTGAGTGCTCTTGCTTCATAGATGGCATTTTGGGCACTCATTTGCTTGTTTCTCATCTGATAGAAGTGAATGACATCTTTTTCCCTTTTTAACTCATCTTCCAAGTCTTTGATTTGTGCATTCTTGTCTTGGAGGAGGGAGTTTGAAATTCTTGCTTCATTATCCTCATCACTGTCTATGTGAATAAGTTCAAATTCTCTTTCCTCTCCATGATCTTCCTCTTCTTCTTTCACTTTTTTCTTACCTTTGTCAATGTTTTGAGTTGAGGAGGATGGCCTGGCCCCTTTCCCTTTGGAGGTAGCAAGCACATGCCTCTCTCCTCTTTGATAGGTAAGAGGGAAAGGTGTAATAAGTTTCATTTGAAAATCTTCATCATGGGTGACCTTAAGACTGCTTTTCTTCTCATCTATGATATTTGCATTTATGTCCTCTTCATTTTGTTCTTGACTGCCTTCTTGAGAGGAAATTTCATTTTCTCCCATGCTATCATCACTGGCATGATCTTCATTATTGTCATCCTATGTGTGTGCAACATTAGAGATGTCTTCATCACTGTTTTTTGCATCTTTATCTTCATGGCTGGCCTCTTCTTCACTATTTGGCCCACTATATTCATGGCTTGGCCCATTTTCTTCACTTTCAAACTCTGTCTCTTCTTTTTTGCTGTTATTTCCATCTTTGTCACAGCTCCTTTTATCACTGCTATTTGGCTCACTGTTTTCTTCTTCACCTTCACTGTTTTTCTCATCAAAAACTGCCCCTGTCTCTATATCTTCATTATTTTCGGCCTCTGTATAGTCTTCACTATTACTAAATTTCTCTTCATAACTATCTTTGTCCTCATTGTCTTTTTTTTCTTCTTCCTCAGTCTCTGTCTCTATTTTTTCTTTTGTCTCTTCATCATTGCTTGCATCTTGATCACTGTCATGATCTTCTTCATCTTCTACCATGTCATCTTCTTTATCATCCTCATTTGGCTCACTGCCTTCTTCTTCTTCTTCACTATTCTATTCATCTCATTTGTCCTCATCATCCTCTTCATTATCTACCTTATCATTTGGGTCTTCATCAAAACTGTCATTTTTTGTTTCCTCATGACTGTCACTTTCTGCCTCTTCATTGTCTTCTTGTTATAAACTATCTTCTTCTTCATAATCTGCCCATGTCTCTTGATTTTCAGCATCATCCTCCTCATCATTTGTATCTTCTTCCTTATCCTCATTCTCTTCTTGATATGATGTTTTTAGGAGAAGGTGAGGGAGGACCTAGGGTTCCTTCTTTGGACTTCAACTTCCTTCCATAAAATGATGGCAAAAATGCTCGAAAATGGGTTGATGTGATGGTACTTAACATTCAATATGCCTGGAGGACCTTCAACAAGAGACTGGTAGTGAAATGAGTGTTTCTAGAGTTGAGGAGGCCCTCCTGGCCAAGGGCGCAACACCACCTCCTAGGAGCGCAGTGCCATGTGTAATCTACATGGGAAAAAGTTTCCAGGGGCACAACACCAACTCCTAGGAGCACACTGCCATTTTGTAGAGGGCATTTGGAGGCCTTCCCGGTGTCATAATTGGGCACTAGATAGCTCGTTGGAAAGCGTAACCTGTCTACTTTCCAAATGTACCATTTATTCCCTGATTGGAGTTTATTTTCCCTTTCAAAAGTTTATTTTTCCAATACTGGTCAAAACGTGCTGAGTGATGGTGTAGAAATGCAGAGTGCTGGTGCAGACAACTTTTGGAGGCCTTCCTTAAGTCCAAATTGCGATAATGATAGCTCATTGGAAAGATAATCAATTATAGTTTTCATTTGACTCACGTTTGTCAAATTCATATTTGTTTGCTCAAAAATACAGTTTGAAGAAAAACTGCCCCTAGGTGTGACATGTGGCTTGTCTTTTGGAAAGAATTCCTGGAAAAAGATGGAGGCATCATGTTTATGAGTTGGTATGGCTTCATGATTACTGATATGACCTACCATATGTATATTCTTCTCTTATGCATCTCTTCCATAGCAAACCCTAGCTTAATTGCAAAAGGAAATTAGGGTTTGGTGTAGGGAATTTAGGACCGCCTTGTAGAGGGAGGGGAATCAAGGGTTAAGGGTTGTGGTAATTCTTGGGGAAATTTTGGGGAATAGGGATAGATGTTAGAGAGTAAGGGAAAGTGGAATTTCAAAAATTGAATAAGGGGAAGGGGTCCAAAAGGTCAAAACATAGGCCTAGTCTCAAAAAGTGTCAAATTGTGGCAATATACTAGGTTTTGTAGAAAAATGATGATTTTGAGGGATAGGAGTAATGGGAAGTGTTTATGAAGTATATTAAGGATAGGGGAAGGTGTGAGAGCATCAAGATACAAGCCTTTTTGATGATTTAACCATGGAAGTCATGAAATCAAGAAAATTGCCCTCAAAAACCCTAGTTTTCCTGTCTCCCTTGCTGCAAGATGTCATCATTGAGTAGCAGACTCTTACCTTATCAATTACTTCTGTTGGTTGGCCTCTTATTGCTTCTGCAAAAGTTTCAAGATATCCCATTACCTTATGGGAAAAATTTGACGCTGAATGGTAGTCTTTTTTGGAGATGATGACCTTGAAACACATGAAACCCTAATTGACTTAGTGGGGATTCTTTGACCTCTCTTTGACTGAAAATTGGTTTGGAATCTTCAAGTGTAAAAACAGAGTATTGAAAAAGTGGTGTATTGAAGATCCAAAATCCAATGTACTTGATCTATCTGAAGAGTCTACAGAGATAGTTTAGAGACCATCAATGCTTGATGCATCCTGGAAACACAAGAATGAGTAGGTTCGTTGGTGATCCTAGGTGGCAAGTGGAGAAATTAGGTAAGCCAAAATAGAGTGCTAAGGTCAGGGGTGACAGAATATAGACAAAATGAGTGGTATGAGCCCGTGATGGGTCTTCTGGGATTGGTGAGCTGAGCATGACATGATGGGATAATGAAATATTGAAAAATTTATAATAACGATAATGAAGGCAGCGAGATTTCTAGATCTCACAATATTCATGAATTTTGTTTCTAGAAATCTAGGATAAGCACTTAATCATCTACAAAGGAAAAAAATTACTGATGACTAACAAATTTCATCTCATGTTTCCTAATTTACCCCTCATTCCTTACGCTTTTTCTTTCATTTTTTGTAAGATGCTACTCAAACAACTCCCTGTCATTATTTCTTCCTCTAGAATTCCATTGTCATACCAACCCCGTATTTCCATAACAGCGTGATGTCATCAAAGTCTTCACTGAACAGGTGTGAGTTTCTAAAGAAGGCCACCATTGCAAAAGCAAGGAAATGGCTACACCAAAAAATATAAATAAAAGAGGCCTACCATTTAGTTACGAGCCTATAAGCTCGAAATTAATCATGGAGGATCCCAGTTCTGTGGAGGCTTTCACAAGAGCAGGGTGCATGCAGTTTTGTTAAATATTATAGGGTCATCATAGACAGGTTTCACAATATTTCGAACTAAAATTCAAGGGAACTTCTACGAAGGTTGGTATTCTTCATTTTCCAATTTCACCTGATAGAATTTCTCAAGCAACAGGAATCCCCAAGACAGGAGAAGAATGGTTTAAAGCCATGAAGTTTGATTTAAAAATTTGTGATGATTATCTAAAACCTGAGCATTTAGGGATAAATATGACTATAGGGATTCCTAAATATTGTCTCAAAGATAAATTTTCTAAACTATTGACAATGATACATAAATACTTTACCTGTGAGGGTAGATTTCATACAATCTACATGTATCATTTCAAGTTGTTGCTTCATTTTACATGAAAAAAACTAATGGATATCCCTTTCTATCCTTTTAGAAGCCTTGGAAAATTTTCAGAAAAGGTGCAAGGTAGACCTGAAAGGAGTGAAACCTCCATCTTTCACCATGGATTGATCAAATTATTAGTGCTGGAAGAACTGAATAAACTAAACAGAGACTGGGCAATCTTTTTGTTTATGAGCGGTTATGAAGTAGATGCTTTAAGTCCAAGGAAAGCTTCTAAATCCAAGAATTTTACTCCTAGACAAGAAATGAATACCATTGCAGAGATAGAAGGTGATCTTCAAGAAGGTTTGTAGCCTTCAGCTGAAATAATGGAGATAGAAACTGAATTCATTCGAGAAGCAACACCTCATCCAACACCTAGCAATCATGTTATATAACTTGCTACAATCTCCAAGTCTAAACTTGCTACGAAAAAGTCTAAGAGAAGCACAGAGGAATTCACTGGAGGTAAAGGTAGGCTTGAAGATATTTTACAAGCTACAGAAATTGCAGAGACCCCTGTAGTGAAACCGGTTGAGGTAGAAGGATCTAAGGTTGAAAGGAAGGGTCTCACTTCCAAGAAATTATATTTTTCAACTGAAGATTCAGGTTTTCTATTTAAACCTACAAAATATTTCACCAGATCACAGATTACCGAGATTATTAAAAATGACAGCAAGTAGCAGAGGAAAGATAAAGGAAAAGGAGCAGTAGTGGAAGAAATCATAGTTGTATCTCCTACTAAGACATACATTGATAAAGGAAAAGAAGGAAAATCCAAAAGGAAGATTCAGAAGGATTCGGAGGTAGAATTTCTGAAAGAACAACTCAAAGATAAAGAAGAAATTGTCAAATAGAGAAAGGGAAAAGAAAAATTCTCGGAGAAAACTGAAAAAGAGCTTCTTGAAGAATAGTTGAAAGAAACTAGAGAAGAGCTGGTTGAAACAAAGATGGAGCTGGAAAGAAACAAGCAAGATAAATAGTTGATAGATGAGGTGGAAAATAAAGTGATTGATCAGGTTACCCATTTTGAAAAATCCATTGGAAAGGTCGAAACTCTGTGGAAGAGATCACAGCTTTTGCGCATCATGATCAAACACACAAGGCAGAGGAATTTATGGTTAAAAGCAGAAAGAAAGTGTCTTTAGAGACAAGTAAAAGAATTGAAATAAAATATGGTGATGATGAAGACAGAATCAAATAAGAAAGTTTTGAAAATAAAGGTTGTAGAAGAAAACGCTGAGAATTTGCTGCTAAATTAGAACGTAATAGTGAATACCAGATCCTTTTGTCTTATACCATCATATTTCCCATTCAAGTACACTTGTGGACCTTTTATAGGCTTAAATTCTAAATTTTTCTAAGTCTATGGGCAATTAGGCAATTCCGCAACATACCCTACGCTTGAAGCCCAATTTTTGCTGCGGAATTTCTGAAGATATTTTTTTATTTCTAAGCCTCTTAAATTGACCTAGTTAAGGAACTCTAAGGATTTTATTTAAATTTTTTTTATCACCTAAAACCATCCAGTGGTCAAAAGTAGCAGATGTACAACACAAATGACCTAATTGTTTTTGCTATGGAATCTCGCTGCGGAAGTAGCTAAAAACTTTGTTTTTACAGCAAAGTCAGTTTTTGGAAATGTCTGAGGGGTAATTAACTTATTCAAAGTTGTTCTCCAAGGGAAATGTCAAAGAGTATCAGAGCAGTGATAAAGAGTATCAAAATAGAGGATTTCTGAATGGAAACATTTGTCATGAAGATGGTTTGGAGATGCGAGCACCTCATGCTACTATATTATCAACGTAATAGCTCCTTAACGGTAGGCAAAACAGTTTCATGAAGACAGTAGGGGTATTTATGTTTTTATTGTGGTCTGTATTGTTGAAGGACATGATTCCTTTAGAGGAAGTTTTATTATCTTTAGATAAAATGTAATAAGTAGGTATTTGAATTATGTTAGGACTCTAACTCCTAATTTAGTAGGTGTCAGTTTCTAGTTATAAATATCTAGTTTGTGGTTAGATTAGGTAGCAGTAAAAGAATTTAATGATCTATCCATTTGGCAGATTGGATGTAAAGGTTAGATGCCTATAAGTAAACATTAATTCAATGAATGAAGGGTTGGAATATGTTACTTAGGACCATGAATATTGTAAACAGGTTTTGATCAGTAATAGAGAGTGGCTATTAGTTTTCTCCTTCACCTTAGATTCATTTGATGTTTTCATGAAAATTTTCCTATGTATCGTATTACTTTCTGTGAATATATTAATGGTTGATTACTTAGAATTCATGCTTCACATGCTCTGACTTCCTTCAAGCATTAAACTATTGTATATCTTTCTCAATGTCCTGATTTTAGTATCTTAATGTTCATTACTCAGAATTCATGTTTCTCATGCTCTAACTTCCTTTGAACATTAATCTATTGAGTAAATTCTATGTGTGTGTATTTTCCTTTCATTTAAATATCTACATGCCTCAACTTCCACAAGGAGATCCTTTGTCATTGAGATCCCTGTCACTGACTCCATAGCCCAATGGTAGCAGGCCTTTCATTTTTCAACCTACAATCATACAAAACCAAGACACAATTCATAGAGTTCGCCATCTAGTACTATCATTATTCAATATCATAAAATCCCCTTGAGAGAGACCTCTCAAACTGAAGAAGCTAAGCTTCAGTTAGAAGTGGTTTGAAACAGTTACTCCAAGTTTACCATTGAAGCATCCCAACAGGACTCAATTTGGTGATAACACATGAATGAAGAAATAAACGATAAGGGTGTTCTTGAAAATTTTCTCACCAGATAGAGCTACCATGTTTGATTTGTTTAAGCCCTTTGAAGCAAAATTGTTTAGCAATAGATCAACATTGAAATAATCTTCAGGGAGATTGCCTTTAACCCGACTTGCATTAGAAACTCTTCCATCTTTTCTGCCTTTCTTCACTGGATAGTTAGGACCTCCCGTCTAAGTATATGTGTATGCATGTATCAGCAACCAAAAATAGTGATCAGTCCTATACAATGTACATGACTAAAACAACACAAGATTACTTAATAATATAATCTCAAAGCCTGTGTATATGTGTGTGTGCATGTATCAACAAAACCAACTACAATAATCAGCCCTGTACAGTATAATATGTATACAACTAGTTGGTCAAGTTTTCTTCGAATATCATCTCAAAGCCAAATGAATGAGTGGTACAATCTCAAATTCTAGTGAATGAATGGCATCGAAAGTATTGTTTATTTAAGGATACCATCATTCAATATCAAATTCAAGTTGAACTTGAACTATTTAATCTAGCTATCAGAATTTGAAATAGGTTGCAGAGACCAACTTCAAATTCACTCACCAAAGCAAAAAAATCCCTAGCTGTTATGGCTAAAATGTTAGCACAGGAGACAACACCAGGACACTTGGCCTCCACAACTACTTTAGCATGGTTGATAGCATCAAAGGCATCAATATCCAAGTTTTTGTTATCATAAGGGTCTCTCTCAACCTGGTGTTTTAGAGTGGAAGAAATCAACATTGATGCATCACAACCCTGTATTAAAGGATTACATCAAGTACATTAATGATTACTCCAAAAACACAATACAATGAATATCAATGCCAATAAAACTTCTACTGATGTATCTATTCATTAGATTACCTAGAAATTATGCTACTTTTCTCAGATATTTTTGGAGAACCCCTTGGAGGAAAATGGGTTTTGAATGCAATTTAGATTCACATATCATCTATATATGGATCGTAAAAAAAAGGTTTCTCACCGAAGTATTGGTAACTTGATGAGAATTTTATTTGGAGACACAATTGGTCAATGGGATTTGACTTTATCTCAAATTGAATTCATTTATATTAATTTAATGAATAGATACATCAGCAAAAGTTCATTTTAGGAAGTAACTTTATGGTGGGGCTCCAAAAGGTGTTGATTTGGTCAAGTTGTCAGAAACAAAGAATAAAAGAGTGTGATTTTCACAATTTTACAAAAATCCTGAAGGAAACTAATGAACAGATTAGAATGAAGCTAAAATAGAGTAATGAAAGTGCCTTGAACAATATGCCTTCTGGAGCAGAAGCAGAGGAAATACATAAGCTTGGATTGTAACAATGTAACAGAGTTTTCAGCACATCCCTCTAGAAATATCCTTCAATAAACTTTGATTCTAAAATGATATTTGAGGCATCCCTATTCTCCTATGTTTTTTACCTATTTCTATGGAATGGGCATGAGACTGGGAATGGGACTTGAACTAGAATAGAATATCCCATTAGAAGGCTAACTACCTACAACATCAGTCCAGTTTCTTGTAGATTCTTGGCAACAAAACTTGTAGGATTTAATATTCAAATGAAAAAAATTTAAATTAAAAACATGGGTTTGAACATATGATTGATATTCCTACAACATTATTGACATATTGACCCTCTTTATCAAGGAGACTTAGCAAACTGGCAAATAAAGTATCACACTCGATTGTGAGAAGCTAGATAATCATTTTTCCTTTTTTCTCTCTATTTTCAAATTGAACTATAAATATGTACAAAGGGTATTTCTAGATTATCCTTGGAATTTTAAGACTCAAATTTTCATAGGTATTTGTCAAGGAGGCTTAGCAAACAGCTAAACAAAACACCACTCTGTACTGCATTGAGAGATAATAAGCTCAGATTCTTTCAAAGTTCCCACCCAGTATTCATCATGTCTATTTAAGCTTCAATGTTTCACAAATATCTGAGGACTACTACATGCCAATTATTGTGGTTTCATTTTTGTACACAAGGATTAGTTGCAAGTGTTTTCACCTTTGAAGGATGGTTCTATTCTAAAAATTGTTTCTATAAATTGATAGACATATGTGACAATAATAGGTCATCATATGATGACAACCAATGTATTTATGGACACCCTGGCAAGTTTGATGACAATTATCTAAAATATTTTTAGGAATCCCCATGACATCTAACAAGGTTGTATGTCAATCCTGAACTTCACGTGCCCTTACTAGTGCACTGCATTTGGAATTGAATAAGCAAAAAATTTAAAGGAGAGAAAGAAATACAAAAGTTAATAAACCTTGTTTAAAACATGCTTTGATCTATCAATGGTGGATCGATGGGTTGACAAAAGCAGGTAGCTAATATAGCCACCACCAAGGTTCAAGTCTACTGAGTGACATGCTAGTGCTTGTTTTCATGTTTGTGGATGTGTGTTAATGCATGCAATAGTCGTTGAGGCCAGGTACAAATCTTGGACTACTTTGGAAGAATAGACACCCTACCACTTGCAGCTGCTTAGTTGAAGATATCCAATAAAATGATGTTAATGGCTCCATTGTAAGGCTATATATGGATGCCAATGGTTCTTGTTGTGCATGTTGAGGAAAAGGGATTAGATTAGGTGAAATTTTGGGAAACTTTTGATAGATAATTCTTTAGCCTAACACCTAAGCTAAATGAAGTTTATGTTATGCATTGCAACACTGACCTTGGGACATGTTTCTCAAAAAAATTTAAAAAAAGGAATCCTATTAAGAAAGTGATCACATCTTGTGCTTGACATGTAGAACATAAGGCAGAATTTTACAATCCATCATATAGGAACACATAACAGTAGGGCTAGGTATGAAACCTATGCTAAGACTCTCTTGTAAACAAATATATTCTTCTTTTCATTTTCATCATGTTGTATCCCGTGGATAAGGCTTGAGATTACCTAATGGAACTCTTACCTGACTTCACATTTTGTTTCCAACCATGATAAAATGCAAAGCTTTCCAGGCTAGTTAAAAACATTGCATGACATTGCCATAGACCTAAACAAATCTTGGAAATAATAAAATGTATGTTCTCCAAACTGACAAATTAAGCTATTAAGAATCATCCCAAAAGCCTGAAAATGTTAATGGGGGTCTTCAATTGGCTTCAGTCAAGATACTGAAGGTTATTGAACAAAATAGGTAGGTTATTCCCAAAAGATCCATGGTTCAAGGGAAATACCTTGATTATGCAAGAACAGAAACAATGGCTAAAGTTGCACCTTATGATGAGTAGGTAATACATATTACTAAATATAATTAACTATAAAAAATTAACATATTTATATGTATTTGTATCATGTAAAAAATCATATGAATATACACATCATGCCTATAATTAGGGTAGGAATAGACACGATGGTGAATTCTAATGTATAACTGAGCGCGTGTAAAATTATTATTCTATACAAGGAGAAGCTATATTCATTTAAATTTCTAAGGTGAAACTAAGTTTACAAGCTACCTTTTCTACAAGGGAAATTTTCTTCCATGGAACAATTAACTAAAATTGATTGAGAATTTAATAATATTCATGTTTCAAGATCAAGTTTTGGGTTTCTTTAGCTCATCTAGAAAATTTATTCATCTTTTCTCATCTTTCTCTACCTTTGGTCCACAATAAATTGGTATCAACTCCTCAATATTGATGCCAAATTTGAAAAATTATCAAATTCCCAGTGCCCAAGGAGTGAACCTTCTATCTTGAGTAGTGGAAGGTATGAAAAAGGATTGCAAGACCTAGGCTAATGAATATTAACTGAACCTTCTTATATTGAAACCGTTTGTAGAGTGCAAGACCTAGGTTGCCATTGTTAGTTGAGCTGGTGGCCTCCACATGCACTCATTATTGGGAGTGTCATTCCACACTTTATTTGCAATTCATCAACTTCATGACATTGTCTTTAGAAATTCAAGACACTATAGATTCAACTACTCAACAATCATAGCTTAATTCTGAGATTAATCCTTAAAGCATCATAGAGATTTATCACCCTTTGTTGATTATATCTCGTCTAAATTTCACCAACATTTTCAAATGATCACATTTTCTTAAAAGCTTCTTTGATCTGTTAATATCCATCAAAAATTTCATCTACAAGACAAACATAGATAAAAGGATCAGGTTTTGATCCAAATCGTGACCCTATGCAACAAATGGTAACAAAATATCAATGGTACAAATTTCAAATAAGTCCTCAAGAGCACCACAACATTCTAACTCCAGACAGTGATAGGGGACCTCCCCAAGATTCACTTGGTTTTCTAAGTTCACTACTGCTTGCAGAAGTAATCAACTAACTATCCACGTAGAAAAGAGATGAGGTACAGACACGAGTACCTCAACTGCAGAAGGAGAAACAAAATCCAGTCTACCAATTCTCTGTGAACCTCCAGACTCTCTCAAAGAGGAGGTTTCATGTTTAGCACCTACTCCTTCCAATGCCCAATAACTTCTCATGGATCAGTCATATACCTTCCAACTCACCATAAAATTATAAAATTCTCCTCAGAGTCTATATTTGGTAGATTTTTCTTGTGAAATTGGGCACTACTATTGCCAAAAATTTGGCACATGCATATGGTATTATGATAAAAATAGTTGTATCAATAGCACAGGTGGAACTGAATTAAACAACAATCCATCCAATGTCATTGCTGCTAAAAGACCTCTTCTGTTATTATATAAAAACTAAGAGAGATGCAGATAAAATTTATTTTGAAAGAGTGGGACTCTATAATTCAATTCAAATTTACCCGTAATAGTCACATCACCATTCCATCTTGTAGATTTACCCCAATAGTCACAACACCATTCCAAATTTTCTTTATCATAGAAAGAAGGTAATTTTGGTATCTTGTAGGCCTTATGCTAGCAATCCTAAACAAAATATGTGAAGCCTGTTATAATTTATCCCTTTGTAGCTATAACACACCAAACTTAGACTGTGAATTATAATGTACATGTAGGCAAGTAGGCAACAGGTCAGCTTTGTTAATGGAATATATACCATTGAGGGTGGTTCCCACATTGAATTAGTAGCAAACTAGATAACAAGCCATGTGATGAACATTGTAAATAAGAAGAACAACACAGCCGCAGTGAAAGCACACACGGTAAAGATTCATTTATGGATCTTTGTCAATTCTTTGATTGGAAATCCTACATTTGAATCCCAAACCAAGGAGACACTGACAACTCGTCAGAACAAATTTGGTTCAAAGTATGAAATCTCTCAAGATTTTTTGAATAAAGTTGCTAAATGTGGAGTTTTTTAGAACATATTAACATGGGAAGACTTCAAACAGAGAAGAGATCTTAAGAAAACTGATGGAACCAAGAGACAAAGGTTAATTGGTATCACCAAGCTTGATGATGCAAATGATGCAGGAAGCAATAATTATGAGAAATGCACTCTGATTTTAACTGAGGGAGATTCTTCCAAGGCCCTTGCATTGGTAGGGTTGGTCGTTGTTGGTCGAAATCATTATGGTGTGTTTCCCCTCAGAGGTAAGTTTCTGAATGTAAGGGAAGCCAACCATAAACAGATAATGGAAAATGCTGAGATTCAACATATCAAGAAAATCCTTGGTCTACAGCATGGAAAGGAATATGACAGTGTCAAATCTCTGAGATATGGTCTTCTTATGATTATTAAATATCAGGATCATGATGGTTCACATATAAACGGATTGTTGATCAACTTCATACACTCTTTCTAGACATCTCTACTCAAGATTCCTTCATTTCTTGTTGAATTCATTCCTCTTATTTTCAAGGCAACCCATAAAAATGGATGGGTATTGTCTTTCTATACCATGCCTGAGTATGAATCATGGAGAGAATAACTGGGTGGATCAACATCAGGATGGACCATAAAGTACTATAAAGGTATCGGTATAAGTACTTCTAAAGAGGGGAAAGAATATTTTAAAAATTTGGACAAACATAAAAAAAATGACTTCATGTGGATAAATGAGGAAGATGGAGATGCAATTGAATTGGCCTTCAGCAAGAAGAAAATAGAGATTGGAAAGAACTGGCTAAGACATTTTGAGCTGGGAAAATATTTGGACCAAACTGACACGCTTATCAAGTACATCGACTTTGTAAACAAGGAACTGATCCTATTTTCCATGGCTGATTTGCAAAGATCCATCCCATCCATGGTTGATGGTTTGAAACCAGGGCAAAGTAAAACATTGTTTTTCTCTTTCAAGAGAAATTTTATTACACAAGTAAAGGTTACTCAATTCTCGGGTTACATCTCAGAGCATTCTTCTTACCATCACGGTGAGCAGAGTCTTGCTAGCACAATTACTGGAATGACACAAGATTTTGTTGGAAGTAATAACATTAACCTCCTTGCTCCACTTGGGAAATTTGGTACCAGAGCACAAGGTGGAAAAGATCATGCAAGTGCTCGATATGTTTTCACATGCATGTCACCATTAACACGCTTCTTGTTCCCAAAAGATGATGATGTAATCTTTGGACTACTTGAATGAAGATTTCCAAAAAATTGAGCCAACGTGGTATGTGCCAATTATTCCAATGGTCCTTGTAACTGGAAGTGAAGGAATTGGAACTGGTTAGAGTTCCTTTGTACATAACTACAACCCAAGGGAATGTGTAAGATGGATACGATACAATGGTGGTTATATCACCATAACTAGAACAAGTAAGCAGTTGGAACCTATGACTCCAACTACATAGCGCTAATACAAAGTGTAAAGAGTGCTAATACTACATATTCAACAAGCAATGGAAGCTCAGCTTATTGGGGAGAATATTAACAACACAATAGTAACTAGTATAACTATTACTACTTGTATGTATAAGCTTCTATCATATCCATAGGACTTACAAGCCTAAACAGGGTGCTTGAGAGACACCTAAGAAATAGGCCCTAAGTTTGGGATAATTTTGGATTTATCATTTTATAGGGATTTCGATCCTCCTATCAATGAGGTTGTTCCCTACACTTTGTATAAGAAACAGAGTGTACTCAGTGTCCTATTACATGGAAACCATACCATGATGCCATGATGTCACCAAATTATTTTCTTAGTCCCAAACTAACATTTGATGGGGACATGATTCTAGCATCATTCTACCTGCACATAGTCGAAATAGGAAGAATGCATGTTTCCAAGACAAAATATGATGTAAACCACCAAGATGGTGCTAAAACCTTACACTCTCTAAAATATTAAACTATGATTGTAACAATATGTTAATTATTCACATGAAATAGTAGTATAAAAACAAAAACAAAAAAATCAATGTTTAAAAGCATGTTCAAACTTACAATCAAATAGAGGAAAAAACACATACAGAAAATAAGATAATAATCATGAACAAGCTTCATCTTGAATTATGAACTATAAAGGAACTTACAAAATGTGACACTACGAACTTGGTCAAGTGCACAAGCAAAAATATCCTGGACATGACATTGGTTGACAAGTTGTATTGCTCATGATGCAAGAGGATTTGTATGTGCACTGCCAAGTCAGTCAAAATCCATAATTATCTATACAATAAATAAAATTAATATTTGTAGTATTTTTTACTCTAAGATGCATTCTTATGATAATGTTAGAACATACGATGACAATGTCAAAACATACCTGTGTTGGAAATACTGAGAGGGGGGGTGAATCAATATTTCTTTTCAAATGTTATTTTTACCAGTTAGATCACTTATATTTAGAACACAAAATGAACAATAAGAATAAATTATTTTATTAATTTCTTCTTTACAATAAATCAGGTACAATATATGTAGGGCTCCAACCCTAGATGAAGACATCGATCTTCAATCTCCGAGGCTCCAACCTTGTCAATTTTGAGGCACCAATCTTTAGGGCTCCAACCCTATATCTGGTATAGGCTTCGACCTAGTCTTTTAAGGACTCCTATACTCTAGGGCTCCAAACTTTTGCTTCAATTCATCGAGATAAGTTCACTAATTCTTCATGGATCCCAATATCATCTACAACGAGCCGTGACAATATATTAACCAATGCTTTCCTCTCCAATATGCTTAGTCCATCAATGACAACTTTGTCTTCACATGAAGGTGTCTCCACAACTCTTCATGTCACCCAAACAAAGATCTCCAAAGTCACCTCATGAGGGCCTTCAACAATGCATCATGGTCTCCAAGAATCTCCAAGATCAACTCCAAATCCACTCCAGGATATACTTCTTTAACGTATCTTCAATACAATGTCTAATGGTATGCTCCCAAACAATGTTCAATCCAAGTGACTTCAAATCAGCTCCACCAAGATTAGTCTTCATAGGAAGTCTTCACAATTTCCAAAGATAATCCTTCAATCCACCCTAAATGCCAACCCAAAATGCTGCTTCAAAATCCTTTCAAGGGCTGTTTTAATTACTACAATATATGCTCCAAAATTTCTGCTCCAAGACTCTTCAAATCTGCTCTATGACATCCTTCACATGGTGTTCTTACAAAGTATTCAGGATCTGCTCAAATTCTCTCCTTGGTTTGCTCAAGATCTGCTTCAAAATGTCTTCAAAACACTTAGCTTGAGATGCCTTAAGTCTGCTCCAAGACTTATTTAAGGACAACTCAATAAGGCTTTTAATATTTGATTCAATAGATTACTCCAAAAGGCTTCTCCAAGATCACACTTCAATAATCATTCTAGACTTCAGAAATGTCTACAAGTCTGCACAGGAATAGCTTCAAATCTGCTCAAATATACAAAGAACGTTGCTTCAAAATATCTTCAAGTTCTCCTTCAATTTTGTTCCAAGGATGCTTGAGGTCCACTTCAACAAATGTTTCTAATAAAGGTGATAATATCTTCTCAGAAACCTCCCTGAAGTCTGCTACAATATTCTTCAAAAATTGCTCGAAGTCCACAAGAGAGATTCCTCCAAATAATTCCAAATCTGCTCCAAGCAAGCTTCCAAAGGTGGTTTAATATGGGTCAGTTAACATGATTCGCTCCACAGGAAATTATGATGAGATTCCAAACTTAGATTACTTTAGTTCTACATTTTTAGGATAACCAAACTGTTTTAACCCTACAGAAAAAAATTTAGCCCAAAACAAAAACTTAAAAGTCTTCAAGTCCTCCTTGGCCTCCAGTTACTTCTCTGCGGTTATATTCTGATTTTTTGACCAAAAATCCTTAGCCAAATGAACAGTCTAAACCTCATTTTTATATGATATTGACGTCAATATGAAGGAACACGTCTTTCTAGGGGTAGGCCAACATGAATGACTGTGTATAGGTCGGCTAGCTGCTAGGATTAGTTTCCTTAACTTAAAAAATCAATATCTTTCAAATCGCTTGGAGTTTTGGGCTGAGTAATAGCTCGTTTGAAAGGAAAAATTATGCTCTTCAAGATGGTGTAGGTCCCATGTTGAAATATTGCCTCTAAGGTTGGAAAAAAAATATTTTTATTTGTGACTATCCTTAAATTATTTAGTGTATAAAATGATTAGGACAGTATGAATTCTTTTTTTGGCTTCTCCATTGTTTGTCTTCTCCATTATTTGGCTTCTTCATCATCATAGGAACATGTAGGACATCCATGTCATCATGATAGTGTCCAACAATGAGTGTATCATCCATATCATCAAATAATTGTGTAGTGATATGTTATAGTGAAGCATCATTAGCAGAACTTCAAAATAGTCTTCCAACATTCAAATGATATCTTCAACGTTATCATATATTATTTCAACCTTCCTCAAGTGCCATCATCAATTGTGGTCATTCATTTAGTGTATGACATCATCAAGTGTATGACTCCATATGTCATCAAAGGTTAAGGTCTATATCATCAAGGCATATGCAACATTATAGATAGTTCAAGGACTTCTTAGGACTTCTTCATTAGTGGTTTGACATCTTCATGGGTTGACCTCTTCATTGATGGCATCCTTATCACCTAGGGATTGCATGAGGTTCATTGAAATCACAAGAATATTTGCCATATTAGCTATTGACATCAATGACAACCTTGATTAACAATCCCCCCCTTTGTCATTTATGGAAATATTATTTCCCTTCAACATTCTATCCCCCTTTGACATCAATGGCAAAAGGGGTGCTCAAGTACTCCCCTTATTAGGTTGCTTCCATTATCATTTTTTCTACGTCAATAATAGTTCTTCATAGGTACGATGCTCCCCCTATCATGGTGCTCTTCTTTCTGGAAATGTGTTCCATGATATATGTGTTTACATTTATGCATGGATGAACCAACTCCCCCTGCATACATAAGCTCTTCTATCTTCTTTAGAAAAGAAATATTGCTGCCTTGTGATCAAGTGGAAGAAATCTTCACAATTTAATTATTTTCTAAAATGGAGTTACTCCCGAGAGATGATTTGTCAAGATTTTCCAAGTGTGACTCATCATGGATTCCATAACACCTTTTCATGGAAGACTTCTGCAAGAATAGTCATGAGTCACCAACTCCCCTAACAATATACATGGTCTCCTTTTTGGTAGAGTCTCATCATCAAACACTTGAAATATCACATTTTTCAAGGATGTCTTCATCAAATCAACGATATGTGTTGTTGGCTAGAGTGTTCAAGAGACTTTCGGATCCAATTTGCTTCCTTTTCCACACTTGTGGAACTTTCTTCTCTAGCTTGGTTGTCATATTTTTAGCTTTTTTAGGGACCCAAGTCAAGTTACAATCACGAGCCATATGTCCAATTTTATGGAAATTGGAGCATTCCATTCTTCTCATAAATGAGGATGCATGATTTATTCTTGCAAAGTTGCTTCTAGGAGATTGACGGGGACCATTAAATTTGTCCTTGTGGTATGCCCTACAATCCTTTTCCATATGCCCAAAGTTTGTACAAGAATAAAAATAACCACAAAATATACTTTGGTACTTGGAGGATGGAGATCGCCTTGATGTATTTCCAAAGTCATTCTGCCTTGGAATCCTTTGATGATATCCATTGCCTCTTTCATCCTTGACACCTTCATCATATCTTCTTGAAGTAGGGTTTCTTCCAATTTCATCTTCACTCATGTTTTTTCTGGAACTAGGGGCATAAATATTTCTTCCAAGCTTTTCCACATCCTTGTTGTTTGAAGCATTAGGGTTTGCATCACTTTTGTTTGAGGGTTCACCTGCATAACCAAGAACTGATTTATCTAGGGGTATCTTTGATAACTTAGGATGTCATCGAGGGTTTGAGAAATATTCAAGTTCTTATTCAGCAAGTCAACTTCATTTTTAAGAGAGACAATTTCTCCTTTCAACTTCTCACAGTCTTCATCTTTCATAACTAGTTGGTTCTTCATTTCTTCTATCATCCTTGTTGCTTCGTGTGCTTCGATTTTAAGGGAGATGATGATTTCATTATGAATATATATTCATTCTCCTTTGCTATATTTCTCTCCATTTCTTCTTTTATTCTTGTAGCTTCACATGTTTCAGCCTTGAGGAGATTGATGTCTAATTTTAGTTTGAATATTTCTTCATCCTTTTCTTCTAGTTGGCATATCATGGTTTTTCTCTCCTTTTCTGCTTCATCAACTTGACCTTCTATGAATGCCAAAGTTTCCATCACCTTCTCGACTCCTTGCACTTGTTTCCGTGCTTCTTCTAGTTGAGATCTAAGAGAGGCGACCTCTTCCTTGTATTGACCAATCTCTGCTTCAAGATTGTTAAAGCTCTTAAGTCTTTTTTCAAGGTGGCTTGACAAATTTTCTTCCCTTTTCTTTGCCTTATCTACTTGATTTTTCATAGATATGACTTCCTCATGATGTTTCCTTTTGTTTTTATGAGATTTCTCTTAAGTTTTTCGAGCTCTTCATCTCTCTCTTGAACTTGAACCTTGACAAGGTCAACTTCCTTCCTTGTCTTGTTTTGGTCACCAACTTGCACTTTCTTCTTAAGTTCCTCATTTTCCTTTTTCAACCTGTTAATCTCTTCCATGGAAGCCATAAGTTTATTCAGGAGATCTTCTTCAAAGTATTCTTTGTTCTTTTCATCTTCTAGGTCTCCTTTAGCCTTGTTGTCATCTCTCTTATCTTCAGCTTCCTTGATGGATTCTAGACTTGTTTCTTGTTTTCCATCATCTTCTCGACAAAATATCATTTTCAACGCTCCTTTTGAGTGAAGATCATGAAATTTTTCCCATACGACTTTTGCTGACGAACATTTTTCAAAATTTTCCTTCACAAAATTTGGTAACCCATTCAAAATTTCCTTCATTTCTCTTTTGTTGTACTCCTTGGATTCTTCATCCATCATGCTATCAGTAATCACCGATTTCCAGAATTCAACACCTTGAGTCTTTAATAAATTCATCATTCTTGCCTCCCATAGTTCAGAGTTTCCATTGAACAATGGAGCCTTCACAAATTCAATTGACTTCAATTTCGATGGTTGAGGAAGACACCTCTTTAGGAGGATTGGAGACTTTCTTCCTTGGCTTCACCATTTCTGTTCTAATGATCAACCTTCAAGCTATTAGGATATAAGTGAAGGTACTGGCTCTGATACCAATTGTTGGAAATACTGAGAGCGGGGGTGAATCAGTATTTCTTTTCAATTGCTATTTTTTCCAGTTAGATCACTTATATTTAGAAAAAAATGAACAATAAGAATAAATGATTTTATTAATTTATTATTTACAATAAATCAGGTACAATATATATAGGGCTCCAACCCTAGATGAAGACACTGATCTTCAATCTCCCAGGCTCCAACCTGTATTTTCCAATCACCGACTTGGTCTTCCAAGGCTCCAACCTTGTCAATTTTGAGGCACCAACCTCTAGGGCTCCAACCCTGTCTCTAGTATAAGCTTCAAATTGGTCTCTTGAGGACTCCTATCCTCTATGGCTCCAACACTTTTCTTTAATTCATCAAGATAAGTTCACTAATTCTTCACAGCTCCCAATATCATCTGCAACAAGCCATGACAATATATTCACCAACGCTTCCCTCTCCAATATGCTTAGTCCATCAATGAAAAATTTGTCTTCACATGAAGGTGTCTCCAAAACTCTTCATGTCAAACAAACAAATATCTCAAAATTCATCTCATGAGGGCCTTCAACAATGCATCATGGTCTCCAAGAATATCCAAGATCAGCTCCAAATCCACTCCAAGAAATACTTCTTTAACGTATCTTCAAGACAATGTCGAATGGTATGCTCTCAAACAATTTTCAATCCAAGTGACTTCAAATCAGCTCCACCAATATTAGTCTTCATAGGAAGTCTTCACAAGTTCCAAAGATAATCCTCCAATCTGCCCTAAATGCCAACCCAAAATGCTGCTTCAATATCCTTTCAAGGGCTGCTTTAATGACTACAGTATCTACTCCAAATTTTTGCTCCAAGACTCTTCAAATCTGCTCTAAGACATCCTTTGCATGGTGTTCTTACAAAGTCTTCAAGATCTGCTCAAAATGCTCTCCATGGTTTGCTCAAGATCTGCTTCAAAATGTCTTCAAAACACTTAGCTTAAGATGCCTTAAGTCTGCTCCAAGACTTCTTCAAGGACAGCTCAATAAGGTTTTCAATATTTGATTCAATAGATCACTCCAAAATTCTTCTCCAAGATCACACTTCAAGAATCATTTTAGACTTCCGAAATGTCTACAAGTCTGCACAGGAATAGCTTCAAATCTGCTCAAAGATACAAAGAACATTGCTTCAAAATATCTTCAAGTTCTCCTTCAAATATGTTCCAAGGATTCTTGAGGTCTAATTCAACAAAGGCTTCTAATAAAGGTGAGAATATCTTCTCAGAAACCTTCCTGAATTCTGCTACAAGATTCTTCAAAAACTGCTCGAAGTTCACAAGAGAGATTCCTCCAAACAATTCCAAATCTGCTCCAAGCAAGCTTCCGAAGGTGGTTTAATAAGGGTCAGTTCACATGATTTTCTCCACAGGAAATTAGGGTGAGATTTCAGACTTAGATTACTTGAGTTCTGCGTTTTTAGGATAACCAAACTTTTTTAACCCTACAGAAATTTTTTTAGCCCAAAACAAAAACTTAAAAGTCTTCAAGTCCTCCTTGGCCTCCAATTACTTCTCTACGGTTATATTTTGATTTTTTGACCGAAAATCCTTGGCCAAATGAATAGTCTGAACCTCCTTTTTATATGATATTGACATCAAGATGAAGAAACACATCTTTCTGGGGGTAGGCCGACATGAATGGCTGTGTATAGGTCAACTAGTTGCTATGATTAATTTCCTTAACTTAAAAAATCAATATCTTTCAAACTACTTGTATTTTTGGGCTCAGTAATAACTCGTTGGAAAGGAAAAATTATGCCCTTCAAGATGGTGTAGGTCCCGTGTTGAAAGATTTTTTTTTTTTGCTAAGTTAAGTTAATCTATTATCAGTAAGAAAATAATGTACAACTGGCCGAGGCCATGACTGTGCCTTCAGAGAGGCAGTTTAGACTAACATTGACAGGAATAGGGCAGCCCTGCAAGGGGCGCCATCTTGATGTACCCAGAACCTTAAAAAGTCCCACGCAGGGGATCGAGCTAGAAAAACATGGATGTGTAACCATACGCATTGCTAATACTCTGGTCCCATACAAGATTAGACCATAGAACGGACTGGAACTGAAGTTTACAAAAAGTGGACCAGTATTGAGATAGACATTGATATAGCAAAACAGGCCCTCCGAGAGGGTTGAGAAAAAACAAAAGAAACCAGCAAGGAGAGACGAGTTACTCATCCGGCGGAACCTCTTCGATCCTGCAGCTGTAGTCTTCTGGATTGCTGTGAACATGGGGGAATTCGTTATTATGGTGAGCGGCCTCAGCGACCGAAGCTTGAACACGAACAGAGTCCGCCTGCAGAGTCGCCCCGGAAGCCTCAGGCTGACCCCCCGCGCAATGCTGCATCTGGTTCATGTGAGTGCCGGCGTCAGGAACGGGATCCTCAGGCGGAGTCTCCGGAATTGGCTCCTCCAAGAAGACCACGGAGATGGCCACCGTCACACGAGGCTTGTTCAAAGCACAAACAAACGAGAAAAGAGCAGTATGCGACTGAGCGGGCAGCGCATCACCAGAAGGGGAATCCAATCTACGACCAGAACGGAGCAAACGCCCCCGAAGGAGGCGAGGGAGACTGTCAGAGTGAGTAGAGGAGTCCGAAGGGGAAGAGGAGGGAGAGGGGGATGGCCTTCTGGCAGAGCGCGAAGGCCCCCTCCTGCACCTCATACGCTGCCTCACCCTTGGCATTGTTGCAGAATTAGCAGGACTGGAGTTCGAAGGAACCTGAGAGCTCGAAGCAGGAGGGATGCCCAGCACAACAGTCGCGAGGAGACAGGGGCCAACTACAGAAATGTGTAGATTGTCATCAGCCTGCAGACAGCAAGTGAGCCGACTTCGCTTACCAGTTGAGGTGCGATCGGTGGCTCTGTCCAGAGCAGAATTGCAGTGCGCGTTCAGCGGTTGGGGGGCAAACATCTCCATGGCACTTAAAGAACACAATCTGCAACTCTCCATATGCAGCATTGAATTACCAATCTTGCAAATCCTGTGCGTGATATGGGTTCTGCAGTCGAGGCAGCTTCGAATCGCCTCAAAGATAATGAGTTTCGCCATAAGAGCTAACTCCATTAAACACGATCTGGAATGAATTAACTGCGGACAGAGATAACAAGCTCAACGAGCGCGGTCGGACAGGTGTAGTCAATGCTGCCGTGAGGGATGGCAAGTGGCCTCCCGTCCGGTAGCTCCTGTCCTTTCACATTCTGTTGTCACCGAAGCACCCGCATCCGGGGCCCGTGTTGAAAGATTTCCTCTAAGGCTAGAAAAAAAATATTTTTCTTTGTGACTATCCTTAAATTATTTAGTGCAGAAAATGATCACGATAGTATGGCTTCTTTGTTTGGCTTCTCCATTATTTGGCTTCTTCATCATCATAGGACCATGTAGAACATCCATGTCCTCATGATACTTTCCAACAATGAGTGTATCATCCATGTCATCAAATAAATGTACAATGATATGTTATAGTGCATCATCATTAGGAGAACTTCAAAATAGTCCTCCAACCTTCAAATGATATCTTCCACATTATCATCTATTCCTTCAACCTTCGTCAAGTGCCATCTTCAATTGTGCTCATTCATTTAGTGTATGAAATCATCAAGTGCACGACTCCATATGTCATCAAAGGTTAAGGTCTAGATCATCAAGGGATATGCAACATTATAGCTAGTTCAAGGACTTCTTAGGACTTCTTCATTAGTGGTTTGACATCTTCATGGGTTGACCTCTTCATTGATGGCATCCTTAGCACCTAGGGACTGCATGAGGTTCATTGACATCAAAATAATATTTTCCATCTCAACTATTGAAATCAATGACAACCTTTATTAACAACCTGAATAAGCTCCTCTTCATTTCAAGAACAATTTATTGGAGTCGCTTGAACTTGGAACAAGCCTCCCACGATTTGAAAGAGTAGAAACTAAATCAACAGTGAATTTTTTGCTACTACGTTGAAGGTGGAAGATCTTATGGACCCTCCCCCCCCCCCCCCACCCTCACATCACTCTCAATTCCCCAATACCCAATCTATATTTCATTTTTTACTTTCATGAGCACAAAAAAAAATATTCAATAACTAATTAAAAAGAAATGCATCAAAAAGTACGCAAGAAAACATTGAAAGTGCTTGGCATAAAAATAGTATGATAAATAATTTTTTTATATAACGCAAAAAAGGTTCAAAAGTATGGTAACATTTGTCTTATAATAATACAATATTTTACATTATCAAATTTTATTTTTCTTATTCCTACTTCTAAATCTCCTAACTACATCATCAACATCATTGTTCTCTACTTGTGTTTCATGCCTTTCCCACATAGTTGACCTAGTTGCGTACTCACAATGTTAGGTCTCATGTAGTGACGGGGCATCACCTACAAAAACAAATAATATTAAAATTTAATTGCCAGTTTTTAAATCTCATTGAAGTAGTTCGGTAATATTAATAAAAAAAATTGCAGTGACATTATTTACCTACTGCACCAGTTGTCATCGTTGGAACCGTTGCTCTGTGTTCCTCTCTGGTGGTAGGATCCTCAAGTACAACATTCTCTGTCATTTAAAAAAAAAATGTTATAAGGAGACAATCCTCAAGGTATAATTATAAAAAATTATAAGTCGAAATTAATTACCTTCGTGGCCCTCACTGATAGTAACATTGTCAGCCTGGTCCCCACTAGAATGATCAGGTTGCACGTGAGGACCATGTACTTCTGGCAATATTTCACTCTCAACGCACTGCTATACAACTAGATTATTTGGCTCGTTGAAAGTGTTTCTCCCCTGATTTAAACAAATTTTTTATACAATAAATTTATGGACAAAAAAAAACATATTGAAAGGATAAAGTTTTACCTTATCAGGCATTCTAGATCTTGTTGTCATCCCAAGATTCTACGACGGTCAACTATGGATAGATAGTCGAAACAAAAAGCGATCTCTCTGTCTTCCTTTTTGGTTTCTGTTCCAAAGTCATCACCCTACATTACATATGATTGTGTATTTTTTATGTTGTTTTATGGGATTACAAAAACGTTGTACAGTGATACAATTAATTATAAGATTTTTAGCTACTTACAATTCTTGCAGCTGATTTCAAGTAGTCGTCCTGGCCTAGCTTGCGATTGCATTTTTTTCAATCCTATCTTTGGTTGCCTTCGAGGTGTCAGGAAACCTATCATCAAAAGCTTGAATTCAATTATGTAGCACAGTTTTATTTTAGGCGTAGAGAAAATTAAAGCTATTGAATTAAAGTTGTAATTTACCTTGCGGGTCTAGTTAGCATTTTTCCTTCTCTCTTGGCATTTTTCTATTTTCCATCATCGATGAGTGTTCTCCACTCCCTCTCTGGAACTATGAGAGGATGCTCGTATCTAGAGTTAATTTGCAAGTGCATCCTATAGGTGTCTCGCATATATTTTTAGATATTTTCCAACTGCCTGGGCGACCGATGTTCTATAAAATGTGCCCGCCCCAAAAAGGCCTTCTAGATAATCTAAAAGTTATTTTTTCATATTGGAATTCTGGGAATTCCACCTTTTATGTATGGTTGGGCCAAAAATTACTAACGCCTTGCTCTCCAAGGTACTGTAGAAATCATTATTTCCTACACAGAAAAAAAATATTATCATTAATTTAAAAATAACAATTGTTAGCTCCCTGTAATCAGAAAGATTGGAAAAATTCCAACTGCAGGGAGAACACCATTTCAACCACTTTGGGATTCTAGGATCTAGCCCTCCTGAATCCGGAGAGGGATCTCTCCAATAAGTGTAAAGATGGATTTATCTTTAAGGTTTTGGGTAATGATATTAGGCTAGTTATGAAGGCCGAGGGTTTTTGTTTGTTTTGGATGGTTGAGCATGATTATTGTTTGAGTGGAAAGTTCTAAGTGGAAAGAGTTTCAAAGGTGAGAAATTGCAAGCAAATAGAACAAGCTTCATCCAAAAAGATAGATAATTGCAGGTTTTAGTCCATTGGGCTATGGAGTCATAATAGGGTTTAATTGAAATAGCAAGGGGCAAGAGTGGTTCATGGGGAAATTCATCTATGTCTAAGGATCTCTTTAAGGTTTTATTTATGGAATGAAATGATACAACAAGAAGGGGAATTTAAACAAATGAAGAACAAAGAGCAACCCAAGATCTGGTAAGTACTTTGAAACTAGCCAGCTTTTGACATACACTTTAGAAAAACATAAAAGCAATCCAGGATTTGGTAAGTACTTGAAACTAGCCAGCCTTTGATACACTTTCAATAGAAAACGTTTAAAACATAAAGGGAAACTTTAAAAGCAACTGTTGGAGAAGAGACTGGCAGGCAGGGCTCACCACAAACCTCTCCTAGCTCTACTTTACTTGGTAAACTTTCAAGACAAACACATAAGATAACAAAGAATGGTCTATGATCTGGTAAGTACTTTGAAACTAGCCAGCTTTCAACACATTCCAAGGGAAACTTTCAGATAGTCTTTGGGGATAAAACTAGGACCAGGGCTCACCATATCTTCCTTAGTTCATCTCTACTTAACATAAACTGAAAATAACATTCAAGAATAATATTTAGCTAAACAGGAGGATGAGGGAAATCCAGCATTCCTAACTGCTTGAACTAAAATTAAATCATTCTAAAATAACACAATTCGGAAGAAAACATTAAGATAAAGCTTATCAGTCAGAGAAGGGCACTGATATACAGTAAATCCTAACTCTATGCTTGCTGTTCTTTATAAGAGAAAATGAACAAAGTGAAAATAGAAATAAAATAATGATTTACAGTAAGAAAAACATCACCGTTGACATAGACCAGGATCCCATAAATCAGCTTGTATTGATGCTTCAAACCAGTTACAGCTTTAAGCCCAGTGTTTCAGTTTAGCAATCATCTACACCTTCCAGACTAACTTATCTAATCACAAGCAGAGCTTCAAGAGCCAGTGAACACTATTTACAAGTAGAAGTCTCAAGCTCAAGTATATTTCAAAGTTCAACAACCAACATTTTCTCATCTTCTACAGGAGTATTTATAGAAAGAATGAGGAGGTGGGAGTGGATAAAAAATCTCCCATGTCAATTAATACAGATTTAAGACTTCTCGACCTTTAAGGGGCTTGATAGAGAATTTTACAGATATGTGTCTGTATTAATTGTTTTACATTCAAAATTTTAAGCTTGGTGAGAGCTTTTGTTGACTTTAAGGCTCTGTTTCAAGATGTAATAACTCTGCTGATATTTTTATATTAAGTTCCTTCGGCAAAATTAATTTTTTGGCTACGCTGAGGCAAATATCTTCTTTATGATCAATAACTTTGGCCTCTGTTTGAATGCTTTGAGGCAACAGGTGGCTTTGTGGTAGCTGAGAGGAATCAATTGGCCTCTGTTGTGGCGATGGAGGCCTTTCTGTCTAAAGATATTTTGATTTTATTTAATTGTGTTTTAATTTGGATGATTAGGCTTTTGATAATAAATCTTAGCTGTAATCCCCAAAATGTCTTCAATCCTCTGTTCTGCTGTGTTTTTTTCTTTAACATTGATACTCTTTTGCTTTATTTTATTCTCTATGTCTTGTTGATGTGCAGTGCCGCACAGGGCTCATACGGCATCAATGCCCATGAAGCATCGACGAGACGTCGAGTTTGAACCCTGCAAAAGATTTCCTTTTATGAATCAAAGGCATGGGAATCGTCATCCCCGACCTTTAGATTTTCTTTAATATAATGGAAAAACCATTAAACACCTACAAAATACAAAACAGATTAAGAAATCCTACGTTATTGGGTTTAACTACTTTGGAAGCTGTGGGGAGGAGCGAGGTCGTTGGATGGCATCATGCAACGGTGTAGATCTGTTTGTGGAGGTTAAAGGAAGAGCAGAGGAAGAAATAAGTCAGAACCATTGATCGCACAAAGATCAACGGTCGGGATTGGTTGTGTTTATACAAAGTGAATGAGTCACATTGTTTGGAAAACAGAAGAAATACGAAGAAATGGGGTTAAAACCTTTGTTTCGAAGGAAAATATGGTAAAAAACGGAGTTTGGGGTTCAGGATGATCGTGGGCCGTCAGATGAGATCGGTCCACGAGATCAACGGCAGAGATTGTACGTTAAAAACCCTTGGCAAGGGTGGAGGGCGATATGTAAATGGAGGTTTACATCCAAGCCATTGATCTGCAGAGATCAACGGTGGAGGGTGTGCGCGATAACACACAAGGGAAAAGAGGGAAAGTGGTTTCGGGGAGGTAAAACCACTATTTTCTTGCGTCAAAAGGGCGGGGAGGTGGTTTTGCCTTTTGAACGTGATATGCATTCCCACCCAACATGTGGCCTTTCAAAACCACTTATATCGTGCAGCCCTCCGTAATTTATCTTTCGCGCTAAAAGTTACGCTATATGTAATGTGGGCCGTCAAATCAAGGGCCTCAGATCTGACGATGGGGAAGTGAACGAAATATGAGGTAGATGCACAGGCAGAAGCGAGGAGAGTGGTTTTAATATGGACCGTTGATCTAAGATCTGGATGGCTGAGATTAAATCTTGAAGAGGGCAAGACCCACAGGAGGCAGGCCCTGTCGGGTTAAATATGAGCTGTTGGATGTGAGGATCAACGTCGGAGATTGAATCTGGGGGTTAAATGGGAATAATACAAAGGCGGAGAAGGAGTTAATAAGGACCGCTGAACTGCAGAGATCAACGGTCGGGATTGGTCGAAAAAACATTAGGAGTGGGGTGCATGAATTTAAACCAAAGTCGAGAGGTGTGATCTGGACCATCCGATCTGGACACGTGGACGGTCCAGATGCAATCGGAGGCAAAGGCATCAGCGAGGCAAAGAACTTGGAGTGCGATGGAGTGATTGAGCGTGGACTGTCAATCTATAGATCAGATCAACGGCAGAGAACTCATCGGGGGTTGACCAATCAGGGGTGGAATTATGTTTAACACGCTCAAAAAAAAAATTGCGATGTGATTATGCGTTGATCGTTGATCGGCTTTAGATCAATGGTCGATATCGTTTCAGAACTTGCATCGGTGGAAACCCTTTGAAACATATGAAAAAACCTCAAAATTTAATATAATACAAATTTTTGGCTGTGGGGGCCGCTTATATTATAAAGTGGTGTGGCGCCCGTCTGTGGGGCCTTTGATTATATGGAATGCGAAGGCCCAGAGCTTTATGAATAAGGGCCAATCGCATCAGAACTTTTGGTGTGGTCTTTCAATCTAACCATTTTGAATTTTGCGATGTGATCAGTGCTTCGGACTTTAACTCTTGGTCCCGGGCGAAGTTATATGGAGTGAAGCGGAAGGTGGAGGTTTATGCAATGGGGCTCAATCGCATTGGAAAAAACGATGCGGGGCTTTTCAATCTATCCATTTTACATTAAAAACATTGTTTGGGCCCGTTTAGACCAAACTTAGGAAAAAGTAGGTTTTTGAACTTTACAAAGGAAAATATCAATCGAGAATGGATTATTCACAAGTTTTAGCGCCCGATTGCGGGGCTATGGATTATATGAAGTATTAATATGATCAAAGGTGATGAACAAATGACTTAATCACATCAAAACTTTTAACATGTCAAAAAGACATGTGCGTTCTGAATTTTCCGATGCGATAAGCGCCGAAAGGGCTTAGCGCCTGGTTCTAGGGCACGGGCATATGGAGGGGAAGTGGTTTAAGACTTAGCCCAAATGGGATTAAGTCTGTAATACAAAAACGTATTTTTTATGAAATTTTTCCAACTTTTCAATGGATTTGGGGGTTTCGGCAGAGTTTAAAAAGGAGTTTTAAACTCTGTAAGGTGTATTTTATGAAGGAAAAAGGGGAATGAAGGAAAAATAGAGGAAAATTATGGGGACAAAAAGGGAATAAAATGAAGGTTAGTTTTGAAGTGGATGGAAGGAAAAAATGGATTTTGCAGCAGTATTTTCTCTTATGGAATCAGCAGAATTTCTGAGTTGGAAATGGAAACAGCAATGAAGATTTGAACAGAGGGCATGATGCCTTTATGAGACTTCAAGAGATAACAGTTTTTAGCAATAAAACGTGTTTCTTGAAGGCTCCAAAAAAAAATTTAGCCACCTTTTGGTATAACAAATTTTATAGGTGGCTAACAGTGGCTCCACTTGGGGATGGTGCCTTCTTGAAGGCATCAAGAACTTCAGACTTGAATTCTCTGGGAAGCTGATCAATGCCTGATCCATTGGGATGCCTTTATTTACTTGGATGATCTTCTTTGTTCTGAAAAATGGCAGCAGCCATGGAAAACAATGGAACTTCATCAATACAAGCTTTCTACCTACCCAATCCTACTGATCTAACATTTTTTCTTCCTTAGAGTGCACTTGGATTGGCAAACTCTTTTCACAAAATTTTATTCTTTTGAAAGCATAAAACTAATCTAATTCTATTCCTTATTTCTCCATGGACTCGGATTAAACAGTTGAGTCCATATTCTTCTCTACCTAATCTACCAATCTGTTAGGATTAAACAGTCTAACAGATTTTCATTCTCTAAATTCTAAAACAAAAATTCAAAAGCATACAAGTTAGGATTGAACAGTCTAACTTGATGCTGATCTATGGCATAAAAAACAAGCTGCACATAGATATTATTTTGCAGAAAGTTAAAACAAAATGGAACGCTTAAGATCTGAAAGTTTCAAAGCACTTCCTTCATCTTTTTACAGCTATGTTTTGACTCTTGTTTGAGTTGTTTTTCTTTGTTTCTCTGGTTCAGATTTTGAGCTGATTAGAACCAGTTTTACCTTTGTTTTGACTCAGAGATTTAAACAAATTTGAGTCATTTCTCTTTGGAAACTCAGGTTCAGATTTTGAGCATGTTTGAACCTTTAATTTCTAGCCTAATCTACCTACTGATAAGCCAAGATTAAACAGTTTGGCAAATCGAATTCACTAACCTATCAGTAGTAAATTTAAAACTAATTAGTCAAGATTAGGTTGTTTGACTAACTGGAAGTGTGTTTTTCAGGAGTGGCATTTAAACTTGCACACTTTCAGATTTGTTTCTCTTTTTTGGTATGGGGCTATACATTTCTTATTTTTACAATCTGTCGTCTTTTCTTTTTTCTATTTTTTTTGTATTTTTTTATTTTTCTAACTTTGAATGCAATGGTGGATGAAATATTTATAATGAGAAAAAAGATAAAAATTCTTTCAGAACATGACATGGATCAAGAGAAGTAATGTTTGATCATCCTACCATTGACAGGACCCCCAAATAGCTCTGCTCCATTCAACTCCTGCAAGAAAAAGGCATTATTACCAGCAGCTGAACGAATGAAGTAATGGCCAAGCCATAAGTTTTAAAATTTTCCATGATTGCCCTTGTCTTCTCTCCTTGAGTCCCACTTTAAAACTTTGTCCCCAACATTGAAATTGTTGGCCTTTGTTCTTCTGTCAAAAATCTTTTTAATGTTTTCTTGCTTCTGCAATGCTTTGTTATAAACCTCCTCTCTGGTTTGCTGAAGGTGAATAGTCTGATTTATCCTTCTGATCATGTCATTATATTCAGACTGAACCTCTTGAATCAACTTCATAACTGGCACACCAAGGCTGGTTGGAAAAATTGCATCGGTGCCATACACAAGCTGGTAGGGTGACATGCCAATAGATTTCTTCAATGTTAATCTGTCAGCCCAAAGTGCATGCACAAGCTTTGTGTGCCAAGACCTTTTGTTGTCCTCCAACAACTTCTTGATTATGTTCACTAAACCCTTGTTTGAGGATTTTTCAAGTCCATTACCTTGAGGATAATAGGCCGTGGAATGCCCCAATGTTATCTGATACTTGTTACAGAACTCAACCATCTTCTTTGATCCAAATGCTGCTGCATTATCAGTGATGATCTTGGTAGGGCAGCCAAATCTAGTGAGAATATTATTCTCCATGAATTTTATGATAAAAGAATCATTGGCCTACCTACAAGGGATGGCTTCTATCCATTTAGTGAAGTATTCTATGGCAGTGAGAATCCATCTATGCTAGGCAGAAGATGGTGGATGGATTTCTCCTATGAAGTCAAGTCCCCATTGTTGGAATGGAGCTTCAACAGTGATTGGATGCAGAGGAAGAGGTAGCAGCTTCCTTTTGCCTTCAAAAAGTTGACTTTTATGACAAGCAATTATCATCTTGTGTACGTCAAGAAAAAGTGTAGGCCAATAGTAACCAACCCTCAAAATTTGTTGGTTGTTGTCTTCTAGTATAGGTGGCCTCCACACTCTCCTTCATGGAACTCGTGCTTAACCTTCTCTGCATCATACTCAGGAAAACATTTAAGAAATAAACCACTTGCATTTTTCCAATAAAGACATTTATCTATAATGCAATAGTTTACAGCGTTCAATTTCAGAAACCTTGCCTTTGTTTTTGTCAAACCAAGAGGTGTATTCAAATTAAGCAAAACATAAACAATATTAGCATACCAAGAAGAATTCATAAAATGGTCTTCAACAATTGGAGTTGAGATTTCCTCTTGATCATCCAAAGCATTAATCATATTAATATCAAGAACTTCAAAATTGGATTCAGCCATTAATCTAGCTATACCTTGGCCTTTGATGAGTTTAGTGGGCTTTATCTCTAAATCATATTCAAGAATAATAGTTATCCACTTATCTCTCTTACCATCTGGGTCCTGTGTTAGAATGTCTTTCACAACTGAATTTGGGACAAAGGCAATGATGTGTGAGTGTAATATGTATACTCTGAAGTCCTTTAAAGCTTTAACCAAAGCAAAAACTTGCTTTTCCATAATGTTATACTTCAAAGGTGCATCTCTCAATGCCTTGCTAAAGAATGCAATAGGCTTCTCTTGTCCTTGTGGATTTTTCTGTAGAAGGACAACAGTTATTGTATGTTCTGATGCAAATGAAAAAATATAAAAATCTTTTGAAAAATCAAAATTTATTAGAACCGATGTTTTGGTCAATGCTTTTTTCACCAGCTCAAAGGACTTCTTTGCTTCCAAGGTCCATTTTACCCCTTGCTCCTTCTTCAACATGTTTGTTATATTTCTAAGGAGCTCAGCCAAGTTGGGTATGAACCTTCTCAAAAAGTTAATCTTTCCAATGAAAGATTGCAACTCCTTGATGTTTCGAGGATGAGAGATTTGAAATATGGCCTCGATCCTCTTTGGATCTATCCTAATACCCTCTTCTGAAATAATGTGCCCAAGAAGTTTACCTTCTTGGAGACTGAAAAGTGTTTTCTTAGGGTTCAAAGATATCCCAAACTTTCTGCATCTCCCGAAGACTGTTCTTAAATGTGCTAAGTGCTCTTCATCTGTCTTCGAAAAAACAGTAACATCATCAAGGTATATAATGATGAAGTAGCCCAGTTCTTCGGAGAATGCTATTTCCATGGCTCTTTGGAATGTTACACCAGCATTCATAAGACCAAAGGGAATTTTCACATATATGAAAGTGCCCCACGGTGTAGTTAAAGATGTCTTTAATTGATCATCAGGGTGGACTAAAATCTGATTGTACCCCGAGTAGCCATCAAGCAAAGAAATTATTCTAGACCCAACTACCTTTTGTAAAATATGATCCATCTTAGGTAAAGGGTAGTTGTCTTTCAATGAAGCTTTGTTTAAGTCTCTAAAGTCTAGACAAAGCCTGATCTCTCCTTTTTTCTTCCTAACAGACACCAGATTAGATACCCACTCAGAATATCTAATAGGGACAATAATACCAGCTTCATACATTTTCTTGATCTCCTTCTCAACCAAAGGCAACTGAACAGGGTTAATTCTGCGCAACTTCTGTTTGAATGGTTTTTGGTTTTATTTGAGGGGGATTTTGTGCTGTATTATTTCAGTGTCATAGGATTTAAGATCCTCATAACTCCACGCAAAAACATCATAAAATTCTTTGAACAGCTCTATGTATTTGAGTTTAATGTGAGCTGGTAAAGTTTTAGACAGTTTAATCATCATTGGTTTAATTTCACTGCCTATATTGCACTCCTCAACTTCAGTCTCTACAGGTTCCAGTTTTGGCTTCTTGGCCACATCGTTAAAATCAAACAGCTCTTCTAAAGGGGCTAGACCTTCAGGCAAACTCTGATATTTGGACTGCAGGGTTTCTAACTCCTCTATTTCTAACTCTGCAGTCAGTTCTATTTTGTTTTTAAGTTTGCTAGACAGTAGATTAACATCGGCAAGCTCAGGAGATGGTTCTTCTTCACCAAGAAAATTTTCTTCACTATTGCAATCTGTATCATAATCTAAATCCAAACTGTTTAGTTCGAATTCATTTCTGAATTGCATGAAGTCTTCTATTTGCTTGTCTCCGTCGAACACTTGCCAATATTTTTCGTTATCAGGAACGGCTATTCCGAATTTTATCTGAGTTGTGCAGTCTTTGGTTTCATATGGCATTAAGCATGTTCTAGCTGCAAAGACTAAGTTGTGGGCCGCGATATTTCTTTTCTTGGGACAAAAATTATCTGGTACTCCTCAAAAAATTTTAAAAGATCCACGACATCATTTCGATTTTCTCTAAGTCTTGGGTTATTTGCGTTGTATTCCCCGTTGACCTGCCTAATGACCAAATCAGAATCTCCATATGATTTGATTCTTTTGTCTCCTAACTTTTTCAACAAACGCAAGCCTAAAAGCAGGGATTCGTATTCTGATATGTTATTAGAACATTGAAAATTTAATTTACAAGAAATTCTCTCTGTGTGGTTGTTCTCAGTGTTGCAGATCTAGACACCTGCACCTGCGTTGGTTCTAGTGCATGACCCATTGAATTTCATACTCCACAGAGGACTAGATTCGGGTTCATCTATTTGGTGTTTGTCCTCTTCAACTAAATTGTTTTCGAGTTGTTGTGGAATAGCAGCACTTAGTTGTATTCGTTTCAACTCCTCATGTTTTTTGATGTGTTGAGGGTTCTTTTCTTGACTATCAAGGTTTAAAAGCAAAGGACGCATGACTTGAAGCTGAAGACCTGTGTTTGGTTTACTAAAGTTTTCAAAAGTAGGCAACTATTTTGACACTTCTGTGTTGTGCTCTTCTTCCTCTCTATCGGCCAATAATTTTGTTAAAGTGACTTGTTCAGCAAAAGTTTCATTGTTAAACAAGATAAAAGTATCAAGGCCTGTATCTACATAATACAGAGGAGAATTTTGTGGTCTGTCTTGGCTTGTAACTGTGTATTTCATATGGAACTCCCTGTAAAGTCTTCTTGTCTGATTGAAAACAGGGATGGTCGCATAGGTCATGTCCATCTACATAGTTCCTTGTAGCTTACCCCCCCAAGACCTAGTTAATAGAATTCCATACTTTGGGGGCACATCAGCCACAAAAATATCCATGACTAAGCATTTGGCAGGAATCTGTGCTAAGTTAACACAGAGGTCTTTGATTAATCCTAAACATTTTACTCTGCTCGAGTCAAAGGAGTAAAGGTCTTTATAAGGTCTGGTGATTTCTAGACCGAGGCTCTCCATCACAACTTTAGGCATTAAATTATGAGAAGCCCCGAAATCATGCATAGAGTTGTGAAAAATCTTGTCATGAATGTTTAAACTTACATAAAAGGGAGTAACAGGTCCCTCTTGATATCTACCTTCAATATTTGGACCAAAAATAAGCTTTGGTTGGTCATCATTAAGATTGACTGTGTCATTATTCTCTTCAATGTTTAAAGCCTTCAAAATTTGGGTTCTATACACATTTTGGGTAGCTAACTCAGTCAAGGGAACAAAGATTTTAATTTTGGAAATTTCCTTCTCTAGGCTGAAAGGAATTTGATTCTTTGAAGTACTTGTCTCAGCATTACTAGCTGCCACTCTATCAGCAACATCAGCTTGCTGATTTGTTCTATTTACATTTGAAAAAACAGTTTTAACAGGAGTACTAGCTGAAGTGTTAGTACTACTAAGGTGTGCACTCTATTTTTCATTGTTTTGAGTGCCTTTTTCTTTACCTTTATCAGAATTCATAGCTACTGTTTTGTCCTTTTGTTTGACAACCTTGGGATTTTTTATAGTGTTGTTTTGTGAAGATTTGTCAGAGGTTTTTTTGCTGGGGGTATGTTGATTGGTTTTACTTCTAAGGTCATATTCCCTTTGAGATTCTATGATGACATTTTCCATATCTTGATAATAGCTTTCATCATCATCTCTTTTGTCATCATAGGGTGTGTAAAGACCTTGTTTTCTATCATAATGAATCTCAAAGTCATCATTATCTACTCCCAACATGTTGATATCATCTTCCTCTGTTATTTCATCAGTTTCCTCAACCTCACTCAGATAATTTTGATGAAAGGGAGGAGTGATTTGTTGATCATCTTCCCTAGGTCTATTTGGAGGTTGGTTCCTTCTAAAATTTTGATTCTAGTTCTGGTTTCTGTTTTGAGGAGCAGTTTGGTTTTGACTTGCTTGTGCTCTCTCAAGGATGCTCATTTTCTTCATCATCTCCTCCATCATTTTTTCCATCTTAGAGCTGGAAGCAGAAGGGGTAGATTCCTCTCTGAAGGATACTCTCTTCTCATTCTTCATTCTTTCTCTCTTCTCCATTAAGTTAACTTCCATGACAAGAGCTCCTTTTTGCATATCTTCAAGAGTTGCAGGGTCTCTTTCTCTCAGCTGATAGGCCATCTCAGGGTCAAAACCTTCAGGAAACTTGTTTAGAGCTGAGCCTTGTGGAGGTTTTAGGTCTAGGGAAAGAGCATTATATACACTGTTAAATCTAGTGCAGTAAGCCTGAACACTTTCCCCAGTGTTTCTATGGAGGTTCTTGTAATCAGAAAGTACTTGGAGAGGATTCTTATTCACTTCCCATTTGTTTAGGAATGTATGATGGAAGGCTTGGAGATCATTTATACTATGGGGGGTTAAGCCTTTAAACCACTTTCTTACTTCTCCCCCCAAACTCTGAGAAAATAATCTAAGCTTGACAGAATCATCATCAATTTCATTTCTGTCAAAGTATTCATTCATCTTATCCACATGTTATGATGCAGTTGTAGCATTACTAGCATCATATAATGGAATTTTGGACTGATAGTCTTGTGGAAGATTGACTAATGGTACGTGAAGGACTAAGGGAGCATACCATGCTGCCATGATATGAGGTGGGGGTGGATTTACAAGAGGTGGATTAAAAAAAGGTGAAGTGGGCTGAAGTGGAGTGGTTTAGACAGTGGATGTAGGGTGAAGAGATGTGGATGGACCAGGAATAGATTTTTGAGCTGATCTTGGATGAGAGACACCTAAATTGGAAAGGAAATGTGAATCAGGTGGTGTTGTTTCTCTATTACCAGGATGTTCACTTGTTTCAGGAGAAGAAAGTGAAGATTCAGAATCTAGCTGATCTAAATCACCAAGAGACCTAGTTCTAAATGGATTTATTAGATCTGCTTGTGATTGTTGTAGAGCTGCAAGATTTTCAGGAACTGAATTAGCTCTCAAGGGTGATCTGAAAACAGTTGAAAAATTTATCTTAGGAGACTTCCTAAGAATACTTTCTGGATTATCAACTATCTCAAGTGGATCAGGGTTAGGAGAGGCTCTAGTATGAATCTTTCTAGGAGCCACTATGATGTGTTTTTGCAGACCCAAGTAAACAAGAAAATTTGAACCAGATATGACAATATTTAAGAGGTTAACTGATCTGTTTCACACAAATTTAAATCCTACAGTCCTCTAACTGAGTTTGAATGATGTTATAATGATAAGGGTTCTTCCCAGTGGAGTTTTAAGGTCTGTTAAGGATTGTGGAGTCACCATGTGGAAGTTTTTAGCTCTTTTGGAGGTAAAAGTTTTAATGGTCCACCACCATGTTTATTAAATACCAATCTGAAATATTTTTGGGTTTTCTGAGTTATTTTTCAGTTGTGTGGTTTCTAAGAGCGTCCTAAATCTGTTTCAAAACCTAGCTATGGTTATGAGACAAAGACCGTCTACTCTTATGGCTAAGCTAGCTGATCTTTCAAGGTTAGATAAAGACTTATGAGAATCCTAGGGTTTACCTACTTTGTCACTGATTCAAACAATTTTTCATCATGATTACCATTGGTTTGGTAGTGCTTGAAAAGGCTTCTTTTTACTCACTGCGAAATATTCTTGAATCAAGGGTCTTCTAAGGTCTTAAAGGTACCTAGGCCAAATAAACACTCAAAAGTCCCCAGCGGAGTCGTCAGAAATGTTAGCTCCCTGTAATCAGTAATATTGGAAAAATTCTGACTGCAGGGAGAACACCGTTTCAACCACTCACTTTGGGATTCTAGGATCTAGCCCTCCTGAATCCAGCGAGGGATTTCTCCAATAAGTGTAAAGATGGATTTATCTTTAAGGTTTTGGGTAATGATATTAGGCTAGTTATGAAGGCCAGGGGTTTTTGATTTTTTTAGATGGTTGAGCATGATTATTGTTTGAGTGGAAATTTCTAAGTGGAAAGAGTTTCAAAGGTGAGAAACTACAAGCAAATAGAACAAGTTTCAGCCAAAAAGATAGATAATTGCAGGTTTTAGTCCATTGGGCTATGGAGTCATAATAGGGTTTAATTGAAACAGCAAGGGGCAAGAGTGGTCCATGGGGCAAGTCATCTATGTCTAAGGATCTCTTTAAGGTTTTATTTATGGAATGAAATGATACAACAAGAAGGGGAATTTAAACAAATGAAGAAAAAAGCGCAGCCCAAGATCTGGTAAGTACTTTGAAACTAGCCAGCTTTTGACATACACTTAAGAAAAACATAAAAGTAATCCAGGATCTGGTAAGTACTTCAAAACTAGCCAGCCTTTAATACACTTTCAATAGAAAAAATTTAAAACACAAAGGGAAACTTTAAAAGCAACTGTTGGAGAAGAGAATAGCGGGCAGGGCTCACCACAAACCTCTCCTAGCTCTACTTTACTTGGTAAAATTTCAAGACAAACACATAAGATAACAAAGAATGGTTTATGATCTGGTAAGTACTTTGAAACTAGCCAACTTTCAACACATTCCAAGGGAAACTTTTAGATAGTATTTGGGGATAAAACTAGGACCAGGGCTCACCATATCTTCCTTAGTTCATCTCTACTTAACATAAACTGAAAATAACATTCAAGAATAATATTTAGCTAAACAGGAGGACGAGGAAATGCTAGCATTCCTAACTGCTTGAACTGAAATTAAATCATTCTCAAATAACACAATTCGGAAGAAAACATTAAGATAAATCTTATCAATCAGAGAAGGGTACTGATATATAGTAAATCCTAACTCTATGCTTGTTGTTCTTTATAAGAGAAAATGAACAAAGTGAAAACAGAAATAAAATAACGATTTACAGTAAGAAAAACATCACCGTCGACATATACCATGATATCCATAAATCAGCTTGTATTGATGCTTCAAACCAATTACAAATTTAAGTCCAGTGTTTCAGTTTAGCAATCATCTACACCTTCCAGACTAACTTATCTAATCACAAGCAGAGCTTCAAGAGCCCATGAACACTATTTACAAGTAGAAGTCTCAAGCTCAAGTATATTTCAAAGTTCAGCAACCAACATTTTCTCATCTTCTACAGGAGTATTTATAGAAAGAATGAGGAGGTAGGAGGGGATAAAAAATCTCCCAGGTCAATTAATACAGATTTAAGACTTCTCGACCTTTGAGGGGCTTGATAGAGAAGTTTACAGATATGTGTCTGTATTAATTGTTTTACATTCAAGATTTTAAGCTCGGTGAGAGATTTTGTTGACTTTAAGGCTTTGTTTCAGGATGTAATAATTCTGCTGATATTTTTACATTAAGTTCCTTCGGAAAAATTAATTGTTTGGTTGTGCTGAGGCAAATATATTCTTTCTGATCAATAACTTCGGCCTCTGTTTGAATGATTTGAGGCAACAAGTGGCTTTGTGGTAGCTGAGAGGAATCAATTGGCCTCTGTTGTGGCGGTGGAGGCCTTTCTGTTTGAAGATCTTTTGATTTTCTTTAATTGTGTTTTATTTTGGATTATTAGGCTTTTGATAATCAATCTTAGCCGTAATCCCCAAAATGTCTTCAATCTTATGTTATGTTGTGTTTTGTTCTTTAACACTGATACTCTTTTGCTTTATTCAATTCTCTGTGTCTTTTTTATGTGCAGTTCCGCACAAGGCTCATAGGGCATCAATGCCCATGAAGCATTGATGAGACGTGCAGTTTGAACCCTGTGAATGGTTTCCTTTTATGAATCAAAGGTACGGGAATCGTCATCTCCGGCCTTTAGCTTTTCTTTAATATAATGGAAAAACCATTAAACACCTACAAAATACAAAACAGATTAAGAAATCCTACGTTATTGGGTTTAACTACTTTGGAGGCTGTGGGGAGGAGCGAGGTCGTTGGATGGCATCATGCAACGGTGTAGATCTGTTTGTGGAGGTTAAAGGAAGAGCAGAGGAAGAAATAAGTCAGAACCATTGATTGCACAAAGATCAACGGTCGGGATTGGTTGTGTTTATACAAAGTGAATGAGTCACATTGTTTGGAAAACATAAGAAATAAGAAGAAATGGGGTTAAAACCTTTGATTCGAAGGAAAATATGGTAAAAAACGGAGTTTGGGGTTCAGGATGATCGTGGGCCGTCGGATGAGATCATCCCACGAGATCAACGGCAGAGATTTTATGTTAAAAAACCTTGGTGAGGGTGGAGGGCAATATGTAAATGGAGGTTTAGATCCAAGCCGTTGATCTGCAAAGATCAACGGTGGAGGGCGCATGTGATAACACACAAGGGAAAAGAGGGAAAGTGGTTTCGGGGAGGTAAAACCACTGCTTTTGCGCGGCAAAAGGGTGGGGAGGTGGTTTTGCCTTTTTGAACACGATATGCATTCCCGCCCGACACGTGGCCTTTCAAAACCACTTATATCGCGCGACCCTTAGGAATTTATCTTTCGCGCTAAAAGTTACGCGATATGTAATGTGGGTTGTCAGATCAATGACCTCAGATTTAATGGTGGGGAAGTGAACGTGATATGAGGTAGATGCACGGGCGGAAGCAAGGGGAGAAGTTCTATTATGGACTGTTGATCTAAGATCTGGACGACTGAGATTGAATCTTGAAGAGGGCAGGACCCACAGGAGGCAGGCCCTGTCGAGTTAAATATGAGCCGTTAGATGTGAGGATCAATGGTGGAGATTGAATCTGGGGGTTAAATGGAAGTAATACAAAGGCGGAGAAGGAGTTAATAAGGACCGCTGATCTGCAGAGATCAACGGTCGGGATTGGTTTAAAAAAAAATTAGGAGTGGGGCGCATGAATTTAAACCAAAGTCAAGAGGCGCGATTTGGACCATCCGATTTGGACACGTGGACGGTCCAGATGCAATATGAGGAAAATGCATCATTGGGGCAAAGAACTTGGAGTGCGATGGAGCGATTGAGTGTGGACCGTCAATCTTTAGATCAGATCAACGGCGGAGAACTCATCAAGGGTTGACCAATCAGGGGTGGCATTATGTTTAACGCGCTCAACAAAAAATTTGCGATTTGATTATGCACTGATCGTTGATCGGATTTAGATCAATGGTCAATATCATTTTAGAACTCGCATCGGTGGAAACCCTTTGAAACATATGAAAAAACCACAAAATTTAATATAATACAAAGTTTTGGCTGTGGGGGCGGGTTATATTATAAAGTGGCATGGCGCCCGTCTACGGGGCCTTTGATTATATGGAATGCGAAGGCCCGGGGCTTTATGAATAAGGACCAATCGCATCGGTACGTTTGGTGCAGTCTTTCAATCTAACCATTTTGAATTTTGCGATGCGATCAGCGCTTGGGACTTTAACTCTTGGTCCCGGGCGAAGTTATATGGAGTGAAGCGGAAGGTGGGTGTTTATGCAATGGGGCTCAATCGCATCAGAAAAAATGATGCGGGGCTTTTCAATCTACCCATTTTACATTAAAAAACATTGTTTGGGCGTGTTTAGACCAAACTTAGGAAAAAATGGGTTTTTGAACTTTACAAAGGAAAATATCAATCGGGAATGGATTATTCAAAATTTTTAGCGCCCGATTGCGGGGCTATGGATTATATGAAGTATTAATATGATCGGGGGTTATGAACAAAGGGATTAATCGCATCGAAACTTTTAACATGTCAAAAAGACTTATGCGTTCTGAATTTTCCGATGCGATAAGCGCCGAAAGGGCTTAGCGCCTGGTTCTAGGGCATGGGCATATGGAGGGGAAGTGGTTTAAGACTTAGCCCAAAGGGGCCTAAGTCTATAATACAAAAACATATTTTTTATGAAATTTTTCCATGTTTTCAATGGATTTGGGGGTTTCGGCAAAGTTTAAAAAGGAGTTTTAAACTCTGTAAGGTGGATTTTATGAAGGAAAAAGGGGAATGAATGAAAAATAGAGGAAAATTATGGGGACAAAAAGGGAATAAAATGAAGGTTATTTTTGAAGTGGATGGAAGGAAAAAATGGATTTTACAGCAGTATTTTCTCTTATGGAATTAGCAGAATTTTTGAGTTGGGAAATGGAAACAGCAATGAAGATTTGAACAGAGGGCATGATGCCTTTAAGAGTCTTCAAGAGATAACATTTTTTTAGCAATAAAACTTGTTTCTTGAAGGCTCCAAAAATGTTTTAGCCACCTTTTGATATAACAAATTTTATAGGTGGCTAACAATAATCACGATAAAATATGTTTTAGATAGAGTACATGAAACAGTTAAAATATTAAAAATTACTTGGGAGTTATACTTTCTTTATAAGAACACCTTCATTGTTCACAAAAAATGTGCCTCGAATGGTCCCCGTAGAGGTGACACGTATAGCTCTAGGAAATGCATTAATAAAGTTGGCCATATCAGCCTCATCACTACCACCAAGTTTAGCGGGTGGGTGTGTGTCTTCTTGGGGGTTTGTTTCTTGGCTGCTACCTAAAGGCATACGAGGTGTACGAGAGGGTTCCTCAGGAATATCTTGCCTTTGTGTCTCACTAGCACCAACACCAGGGACAACAGGTTCCAGAAAACACTACATACAAAAGAATTTTTTTGTTAGTTTAGTTAATCTAAAAATTATAAATCAACCTATCACAATTGATCTCATGCAGAACAATAAAAATATCTTTTTGATTTTTTGTTATTACCTTATATGTTTCTAGCTGAGTCATAAATTGTCCTATCCTTTTTCCTAATTCAAGTGTTTGAGGCACAATTTCTACCAAACGCTCAAGTTCCTTGGTTGCATTTAACGCCTTTTTTCGCAGCAACACCAATGGACATGGGGATGAACACAACTCTTCCTCGTTGAGGGAATCATCACGTGCACCATGGCCAGGCATCTGCATATTTGAACAAAATTAACATTATTTCAATTATGTAAAGAATTAAAATACCTGAAGATAGAGAAAGGCTGACACTTTACATGTTCTTCGGCTATCCCCTTTCCGTGATTATCCTGCCACATTATAAAATAATAAGAAGCATGAAATATATATATATATATATATATATAAATTGTTAAAGATAAATAAACTAATATGAAACTGAAATTTTTATTTGTTTACCTATCCTGGGGTTGTTCCTGTGCCACGATCAATTTGCCGCATTGCAATAAAATTAGAAATGTGAAAACTTGAAAACAATATCTAACTTGAAAACACAAAATGAAAATTGAAATAATTTTTAAATTTACCTTTCTAATACATAAACTTTGTGCATTAAAGAGTATAACTTTACCATCAAATGACATTCGAGTTTAAAGAGAGTAAACACTAAATCAAAAATATTAAGACAATGTCTTCTCTAAGTTTTCAGATCAACATACAACACAACAAGTTAGATTTGCATTTATAAGGAGGGGAAACCGATATGGCCATCCCTTGGCTCCACGATGTATGATTCTTGAAGTGTCCCTTTGCAGATGTGATATGGTTAGGGGTAGGCCATATCCTTAACATAAGTGTATCATGGGATAGGTCCTCTATTGATTCCTGCCTTAACCTTTGGTTTCAGAGATATAATTCATACAAAGCACAATCGTTCTATGTCATATGGGGCATATGGAGAGCGAGAAATGCAGCTGTCATATGCAGATATGGAAAGCGAGAAACGATGTTATCTTTAACCATACTATTCAAGATGTGAGGAGCACCACCATTAAGGTTGTGGAATTCTTTAAATAGATGTACTATTAAGGAGAAGATGACAAAGAGAAACTTGTCTAAACTTTTGAGGCCTAGAAACTACTTTTCTTTCAAATGGTTTAGTGTAAAGGATCCAACTCGAGAGTTGAACTCCTTGCCCTGTGGGGTGTCCTCTTTTGTGCCAGATAGATGGAAATATCAGAGATTGATGTATATTGTGATTCAAAAGTGATTATTGAGTGGGAAAACTAGAGACATGCTTTAGAGGCTCCAACACTGGTGAATTGGATGGAAGGTACCAGGCCATTCATGATGTCCTTTAATATATTATCTATCTCACACATCTTCAGGGAACAAAATCATTTAGCTGATCAACTTTCCAAATATGGTTGTAGCGAGTTGTCAAGTTTGATCAGATACTCTATTTTTTAGAACGAAATGTTTCATAGATCGAGGATTATCAAAATTTGAAGTGTTTCACCATATTTCAGTGTCTTTTTTATGCTTATTATGTAGGTGGTCCTCTGTTTCATATGATTTTTTTTTTGTGTTTTAGTTGCCCTCATGTGAAGACACCCTAAAATTTGTCCTAGACACTTAAAATGATGATGACATAAATGATGGTACACTTTATGATGACTTTAATTGATGGATATTGTACAATTAATAATACATACATTATGATAGACTTGATGACATAGCAAAAGACATGACAAGTGGAAACATCCCTTAAAGCCCATTTTGTCCCAAACACCTTACATATACAAATTCAAGAACACTCATAAAGAAAAATAATTTTTGACACCTTGGAGGCATATTTCCACAATGAGACCTATATCATCTTAAAGAGGATTTTTATGACTTTGATGATTGAAAGGAGTTCAATATTTATATTAATATGACAGAAAAGTTTGTAGCGATCAATTTGATGATTGGAAGGAGTTCAATATTTACAAAAATATCAAAGAATTTGATTATTAAACCTATGTCTTTACAAAAAATTTGTACATTCTGTATGAAATTGGTCCACCTAATTTATAGACCCAATGCAAATTCCATGAGCAGAAATTTGTGTTAAACGAAGGAAACGATCCCAATTGATGCAGGAGAATTAGCTCTTGAGTTAAATTTTAACAGTTAAAAGACAACAGTATTGATCTAGACATTTCAAAGAGTTTTCAGGTTACTGAGATATTGAAGAATTTTCCCTACGTCACCAATGTAGAAGTGACGGATCTGGTGTTAAAATTGGGTGCATATGTGCATATTTGTCAAGAAGACTATATGTTGCTCCAAAATGATGTATGCTCAAATTTTTGATATCAGGAGTATGTATTGTGCATAGTATTGGAAGAGAAAGGTAAATGTGCTACATATTTGTTGAGCTAAGTGTATGGGAGATGTATTTATTTAATCAAGTATATGTGCAATAAATGTATTTATGCTCAAAATTTCATTCCTGCATTATAATCCAGAATTGAAGAAGTGTAATAGAGATCCTAAGGTTCTTTGATTAAAGTGTCCAAGGGAGACTTACAGTGGGAAACTTTTTCAGGTGTATGTGGTGTTGTCTTAAGATCTGTTGTAAAGTTTCTAGACTATGTACTGAGTACACTATTGTATATTGTTATGCCTTTTCATGATTTGACTAAAACGTGTAACTACTGGCTAGGATTTGGTAAATGAATTTTATATGTGTTGTGTTGGACGTTGGGTTCAACGCTCCCCGTGTGTTTCGTGACATGGACTAACCACCTCTCGTGGATCCTAACTCTGGCGATTGTAGCGAAGACTAATCCTGTGGGTTTTGGTCTAATGGCAATCGTGATTCCAACAATTGGTATCATAGCGACATGTCTCGAGTTCAAAACTCACCTGGCTCACGTTGAGGGGGAGATTGTTAGACATTGGGTTCAATGCTACCCGTGTGTTTCGTGACATGGACTAACTGCCTCTCGTGGATCCTAACTCTGGCGATTGTAGCAGAGACTAATCCTACTGGTTTTTCTCTAATGGCAATCGTGATTCCAACATGTTGAGTGAAGTTGTTCTTTAGAATTTTTGGCCACATAATGCATTCACTGATGTACTATATTGCTAGAGATGAGACAATATTTGTTGATAATGGTGGCAAGACATTTGAGCTAGGGTTTTCAATGATGACAGATTGATTTAGTTGAGCATAATTATGCATATTTGATGAAAACCAACTGCTAGGGTTTGGAAATGATTGGCACCCAATTGATGAGAATATGTTTGTTAGTCTGAAATATATTGTGGCACTTCTAATATCAACTACTTGGGGTACAATTGCAACATTCTCATCATAATATTGATGGAAAATACTATGGGTCCAGGTTTGATATGCATGATGATAAACTTGATGACATATGATGATATAGAAAAATACATGACAAGTGGAAACATCCCTTAAATCCAATTCTATCCCAAACACCTTACATATACAACTTCAAGAACACTCATAAAGAAAAATAATTTTTGACACCTTGGAGGCATATTTCCACAATGATACCTATATCATCTTAAAGAGGATTTTTATAACTTTGATGATTGGAAGGAGATAAATATTTACTACAATATGACAGAAAATTCTGTAGCGATCAATTTGATGATTGGAAGGAGTTCAATATTTACAAAAATATCACAAAATTAGATTATTGAACCTCTGTCATTGCACAAAATTGTACATTCTGTATGCAATCGGTCCACCTAATTTATAGACCTAATGCAAACGCCATGAACAGACATTTGTGTTAAATGAAGGAAACAAGCCCAATTGAAGCAGGAGCATTAGCTCTTGAGTTAAATTTAAATAGTTAAAAGACAACAGTATTGATCTATACATTTCGAAGAGTTTTCAGGTTACTGAGATATTGAAGATTTTCCCCCACGTCACCAATGCAGAAGTGATGGATCTGGTGTAAAAATTGGGTGCATATGTGTGTATTTTTCAAGAAGACTATATGTTTCTCCAAAATTATGTATGCTCAAATTTTTGATTGCAGGAGTATATATTGTGCATATTATTGGAAGAGAAAGTGAATGTGCTAAAAATTTGTCGAGCTAAGTGTATGGGAGATGTATTTATTCATTCAGCTATATGTGCAATCAATGTATTTATGCTCAAAATTTCAGTCTTGCATTATAATCCAGAATTGAAGAAGTGTAATGGATATCCCAAGTTTCATTGATTAAAGTGTCCAAGGGAGACTTACAGTGGGAAACATTTTCAAGTGTGTGTGGTGTTGTCTTAAGATCTGTTGTAAAATTGCTAGACTATGTACTGAGTACACTATTGTAATTGTTATTCCATTTCATGATTTTACAAAAACGTGTAACTGCTGGCTAGGAGTTGGTCAATGAATTTTATATGTGTTGAATGAAGTTGTTATTTAGAAGTTTTGGCCACATAATTCATTCACTAATGTACTTGATTCCTAGAGATGAGACAATATTTGTTGATAATGGTGGTAAGACTCTTGATCTATGGTTTTCAATGATGATAGATTGATCTAGTTGAGCATAATTATGCATATTTGATGAAAACCAACTGCTAGCGTCTGGTAATGATTGGCACCTAATTGATGAGAATATGTTTGTTGTCCGAAATATATTGGGGCACTTGTAATATCAACTACTTGGGATACAATTGCAGCATTCTCATCATAATACTGATGGAAAATACTATGGGTTTAGTTTTGATATCATTAAGGAAAGGTGATACAATAAGGTTTGTCCAAAATATTGTTTACTGGCCTCTCAGTAGTAATTAAAATTAGCAGTGTGTTCCATGATAGTATAACAATACACTTGTTGACATACCCTTGTAACAATGCTCACATCTAATCATGATCTAGTCTTTTGCTTACAGTGACATTGTTACTCCAGTGGAAATTAACTGGTTGTGATTTCATCTTGAACATGTGTTTCAAGGAAGTATATTCAATTATCTAAGTCCTGGGTGTGCACATTGCACATCCCATCCTGAGAGTTAACCCAATGCAGAACAATGACTGGTTAATCATAGACAAATATCTTTGTGCAAGAATATGAAATATATCAATACCTACACCATACTTCCTGTAACTATAACTACAGTACATGAGAAGATGCGACTATTATTCTAAGACGAGAAAAAATGTTACATGTCTTCTAATTGCTACTATCATTCCTTTCTTGATTTGAGGGGCATTTCATTAGTTTTGAAGTAAAATTTCTTAGAGGCTTCAACATCTTCAGTAAGAAACTTCATTGTCATCCATAATTGCAGCTAGTTGGATAGTGAACCTAGTGTTGATTATGACAATGGTGTTAAGGTTACAGTAATACAGTGATATGACAACAATATGATGGTAGAGCAGTAAACATGGAGTTGAATAAGAAGAAAATTTGAAGGAGAGTAGTGAAGGTCATTACCATTTTGCGGGTTGACAAAGGACAATTGCCCCTGATTTCCCCTTGAACCAACGTCTTCTCAACTATTGTCTCAGTGATTATGCAATGTGATTGATCTACAGGTTCAGGTGATGGTTGTAAGAGCATTGCTGGAAAGTAGCCTTAGTTAGTATGTGAAAATGGCTAAATGAAGCTCCCTTCACTACTTCCCCCACTTACAGCCTTTATCTCTTACTTTGTGGCTAAGTAAAAACTAGGCCCACAGGATATGATTGCATTCCAACTGCTAGATAATATGGAACTAAATCTCCCAATGGCAACGATGTGTGCAAATCGACTATGTAAGCTAGGCACAGTGCTTAGTGCTAGTTACTCGCTCTGATCGGAGTTACCACCTACCTATAACTAGAAAATTGATTACAAGGCCAGTGGAAGCTGCTTTTAGTGGTAAGAATTGCATTCGTCGGGCATTGCTGGAAAAAATGAAAAAAAGGTAGTAAGAATTAGGGTACTAAAATTAATAGAATGGAAACATGCTTTCATATAAGCAAGTTAGCTAATTCGACTAAAATAATTAATGTCAATTGATTAATTATGAATCAGTAAACTTAATTGAAAATTACTAATTAGACTATAATGTTAATTGATTAATTAATTAAATTTTTTATGTTAGGGGCTTAGGGATTAGGGGTTAGAGGTTTAGGTTTTAGGGGTTAGGAGAATAATTATTTAGTGGTTAAGGGGTTAGGGATTGGGGGCTTAAGGGTTAGGGGATTTAGGCGCATTTAGGGGTTAAGGGAATAATGAGTTAGTGGTTAAGGGATTATGGATTGGGGTTAGGGGAATAATGAGTTAGTGGTTAAGGGTTTAGGGATTGGGGGGTTAGGGGTTAGGGGATTTAAGCGCATTTAGGGATTAGGGGTTCAATAATGAGTTAGTGGTTAAGGGATTAGGGATTGGGGGCTTAGGGGTTAGGGTATTTAGGCGCAGTTAGGGGTTAGGTGAATAATGAGTTAGTGGTTAAGGGATTAGGGATTAGGAGGTTAAATGGGTTAGGGTTCAAGAATTAGGGTTTAAGGGCTTACGGGTTAAGGGTTTAGAGGTTTAGGGTTTATGGGGTTAAATGGATTAGGGTTTTATAGGTTTAGGGGGTTATGGGATTTAGTAGTCAAGGATTTTAGGGGTTATGGTTTAGGGGGTTAAATGGGTTAGGGTTTTAGGGGTTACGGGGTTAAATGGTTTAGGGGTCAGGAATTAGAAGTTAAGGGGTAATTAGAATTATTTAACATGTTTCCTTAATTAGGTGGCCTCACAAAACCCAACTCAACCCACACAAACACATTTCCTAGGGCGCCCTCACACGACCTGACCCAAACCAACCCGGCCCGCCTGAACGTGTTTCCTTGGGCGCCCTCACACGACCCAACCTTCCTGATCACGTTACTTTGGCACCCTCACACGACCCGACCCGACCAAATGCATTTCCTTAGGTTCCCTCATGCGATGCAACCCGACCCAAACCCGCCCGAAAACATTTCCTTGGCGCGCCTCACACATTACGACCCAACCCGACCCACCCGAACACATTTCCTTGGCGCGTCTCACACGGCACGAAAAGACCCAACCCGACCCAGTGCCCGAATGCATTTTCCTGGGCACCCTCACACAACACGACCTGACCCAACCTGCCCGAATGTGTTTCCTTGGATGCCCTCACATGACACGACCCAACCTGACCCACACGAATGTGTTTCCTTAGATGCCCTCACATGACCTGACATGACCTGACCCGCCCGAACTTGTTTATTTGGGCGCCCTCACATGACCTAACCCGACCCAAACTCCTCGAGCTCATTTCATCGGGTGCCCTCAGATGACCCAACCCGACTCAATCTCCTACATGACTAGCTTAGGAATAACATGTTCATGGTAAGTAAAAGAATCTCTTTCTTGCATGTGGGCCTCAACTAAGAGGTTGTAGCTAAATTGTTGGCATGGAGTGGTAACCGAGGGGTGACCTCTACTTCTTTCTCGGTGAGGGGTGGTATGTCTTCCACAAGTTATGATGTATCAAAGAAGCCTACTAGGGGAAGGGAAGGCATTTTGATGGGTAAGAGGATGGGGATTTCCTAGTTAAGTTAACATAAATTTTGAGGAGCGATGAAGAGGAAGTCAAAGAGGGGGATGAATTTGGCATTAGGGAAATTGGAAATAGGCAAGAGAGGAGAGACAATTGGGATGTGAAGCTTTCAAAAAGGCTGAAGGGATGACATGCATGAATATAGGAGAGGGTAATAGAAAGGTCGAGCAGAAGACTAGAGAGGGAGAGGTATTGAAGGTAGAGAATGGCTAGAATGCCAAGTCCTTAAGGTCAATAAGCCTTTGTTGAGAATCTGAATCACCAAGTTTACGACACAGATTGCAACCTGCACTGAATGATATGCTCTAGCTAAAAGGGATATTTTTTATATTAAATAACTTTGCATGGTCATGGTAATTAAAGTACATGAGAGTATTGGAATGCATAATATTGCTGAGACTGAGGGAGTATAGCCCAATGTAGGCCCTCCCCACTTGCTTTGACATGGTGACAGATCACACTTTCAAGAGTTGCAACATGAATGTCACTCGCCTAGTCACTAACTTGCACGTCACATTGGAAATTCACTTCAACATGACATTTTGCCTTCAACGTTACTTTTTTTACTAGGCTAGTATAACCTCACACATAACCATGTCATGGTTTATGGTGAATAATTTGTATCATAATGCTAATATGATGGATTTCACTCATTGTCAAAACACCCCTAATCACTTCCCCGAGGAAGCAGCCATTAACATGGAAACCTTGTGCAGCAAGAGCATTGGCACGTAGCACAATCTCCATCGCAACTCCAAGTAGAGTGTAACACCCTTAAATCATGCATAGTGTGCCAGACTAATGGTAATGTGAGCTACGATTTGTGGGGTAATCACAATACAAATATTGTAATGAAAAAATAGTTAAAGATAAATTAATAACAATTAAATATAACAAATATATTATTATTTTTTTTAGCTTGACCTAGCTAACATATATAGTAATAGATAAAATAATAATGGTCAATTAAATCACCCTAATAAACAAATAACAAATATATTATTATAATCCTATAAAAATTGATAAAATAAAAAAACAATATTACAAATATCCCCCCGTTACAAAATGTTTATTCTGCCCTCGCTATTCTATTGTCGCTATTTAGGACAGCCGCACATGACCCGACCCAACCTGACCCGACTTGACACTCTCGAACGCATTTTCCTGGGCGCCCTCACACGACTCGACATGCCCGAACTCATTTCTCTGGGCACTCCTATTGAATAATGACTTCAATTCACTCAATATCCTGCATGACTAGCATAGGAATAACCTGTTCATGGAAAGTAAAAGAATATCTTGCTTGCATGTGGGCCTCAACTAAGAGGTTGAAGCTAAATTTTTGGCATGGAGTGGTAACAGAGGGGTGGCCTCTACTTCTTACTCAGCGAGGGGTGGTCTATCTTCCACAAGTCATGATGTATAAAAGAAGCCTACTAGGGGAAGGGAAGGGATTTGGATGGGTAAGAGGAGGAGGATTTCCTAGTTGAGTTAACATAAATTTTGAGGGGCAATGAAGAGGAAGTAAAAGAGGGGGATGAATTTGGCATTAGGGAAATCGGAAATAGGTAAGAGATAGAGGAGAGGCAATTGGGATGTGAAGCTTGCAAAAAGGCTGAAGGGATGACATGCATGAATATAGGAGAGAGTAATAGAAAGGTCGAGCAGAAGGCTAGAGAGGGAGAGCTATTGAAGGTAGGGAATGGCTAGAAGGCCAATTCCTTAAGGTCAAGATACCTTCACGGAGAAGATGAATCACCAAGTTTATGACACATATTGCAACTTGCACCGAATGGTATGCTTTAGCTAAAAGGGATTTTGATCTTAAATAACTTTGCATGGTCATGGTAATTAAAGCACATGAGAGTATTGGAATGCATAATATTTTTGAGACTGAGGGAGATCACATTATCATTATTCGGGCACACTATGCATGATTTAAGGGTGTTTCACTCTACCTGGATTTGCAATGGAGATTGTGCTACGTGCCAATGCCCTTGTTGCACAAGGTTTCCATGGTGGCTGCTTCCTCGGGGAAGTGATTAGGGGTGTTTTGGAAATGAATGACATCCATCATATTAGCATTATGATACAAAGTATTCACCATCAACCATGACATGGTTATGTGCGAGGTTATACTGGCCTGGTACAAAAAGTAATGTTGAAGGAAAAATGTCATGTTGAAGTGAATTGCAAAGGTGACGCGTAGGTTAGTCACTAGGCAAGTGGAATTCATGTTGAAACTCTCAAAAGTGTGATCTGTCACCATATCAATGCAAGTGGGGAGGGCCCACATTGGACTACGATTTGTGGGATAATCACAATAAAAATATTGTAATGAAAAAATGGAAAATATTCTTCAATACACACAACATTATATTCTGAAAAAACTATAATAAAAATTATAATTTATTCATTCATTAAATTTAAAGATATAAATTTTTAAATATATTAATAATATATATATATATATATATATATATATATATATATATATATATATATATATATTGTTGAGGTTAAACAAGATGATGAGCTTAGTGAAAAGTAAGCACCTTCACTAAGTGGGGCCCCCGGGCTATTTTTAGGTGTATGTCTATTTTTAGACATGGTGAGCATATTCTATAAGTTGTAGGATTCTATTTGTAGATGTTTGGTCAAATGTGAAAAATAAATGAAATTCTATTTTTAGAATATTGGGTGAATTCTATTTATAGATCGTTAATCTAAAAATAGATGCATGTCGATTATTATTAGCCCTTAATAATAATCCGACAATAATATCAACTTATTCTCTTGGAGCACTTTATTTCAATGAACAGATTTGGAAAATCAGTGAGCTGAAGGAATTACACAATTCCTAGGGTGGTTGGTGACTCATGCATGGAGGACTCAGTTAGAACTAAAGTGGAAAAGTTGTGACAGAGTTGGAAGAGTAGTTATGGGAGTTGTTATTTAGTTTAACTCAGTTAAGTGAGTTAAACTCAGTTGAGCTAGTTGTATCTAGTCTAACTGAAAGATACGCTAGTGAGAGTTTAGTGAATTAATTATTTAATTAATTCACAACTAGAGACTCACTTGCAACTGAAAAAATACAATAGTTAACTACTTGCATGTCAGATCAAGTGGAGACCCAGTGGAAAGATAGGTGAAAGGGTGAGATGGACTATCTATTGTGACTATAGTGATTCATTCAATGCATCTGACACACATTGGAGATTCCAATAAGGATTCGCAGTTAAGGCAAGGCCAATTCGAATTTATTCAAAGGTCTTCTTCCGCAGGGATAGCGTAGTGGAGGCAAGCTGTCACGAGGGAAGAAATTGGTGCATATATATGAAAAGTTCTGCATGACAGTGTGTAATGATTGTTGATTGTACTGAGAGCTTGATGTACTAAGCTTTGCATGATATTGTTACATGATTCCATTGATATACATAATATATTATAGTTGGGGTTTTTAGCTTTAAGCTTTCCCGTTAAACAACTGTGTTTATGTGTGATTGATTTTATTCATGTGTTTTTAAATTGGCAATTTAATTTCCGCAAATAATTAAGTGGAAGGATTTTGTAGTTAACATAAGATTAATTTTTTAGATCAGGAGGATCCAGTAATAATATCAGTATTAATAAATTTCTACATGGTATCGAAGCAGTGTTAATCACTGGAGATTGCAATAGTGAAGCGGTGCTGAGTTTTGTGTTGGTGGACAATTCGAATTTGCTGCAGAAGTTTCTTGGTGTGATAGTTGAGTATTCATTGAAATGGATTTCAATGGGTTGTGGTTGGAGTATGCCCTTTAGGGTAGATCGAACTACAGATCCTGGAAGGAAATAATGGGGGTGGTGCTTGAAGATAATGGACTGAAGGAGTTCATCGATAGCGATGTTCCTAAGCCTACTTCTAGTGATGTTGCATTACTTGACGCATGGCAAAAGAAGGTAGTGAAGACAAGAATAATTATGTTGGAAGGTGTGAAATACCATATTGTGTCAAGCCTTCATGAGAAAGCCACTCCATTTTCAATGTGGAAGGATTTAACAGATCTTTTCCAAAGCAGCAGTGACCATAGGAAGTTGGCACTGAAAGATAAGCTCAGAAAAATCGAAAGGGAGAAGGGTGACAATATTCCAAAATATCTCACAAAGTTTTTCCAATGTAGGAATGAGCTGGGGAGTGTGGGAATTACAGTTGTAGATGATGACTTGGTGAGCTTGGCTCTCCTTGGGCTTCCGAAGAGTTGGCATAGCTACGAAGACTCTGTCAATGGACGAGATAAACTACCGGATTGGGAGTGACTTTGGTCGGATCTTGTGCAAGAGGAGATAAGGCAGAATACCAAGGATGGCTCTTCATCAAAGAATTATGATGAAAAGAATTGCGCTTTGGCTACCAAAGAAAGGAAAGGGAAGGGGAAGAAATCCCATCCAAAATGCAAGGCTAATGGTAAGAAGTTGGATTGTCCAAGGTGAAGTGTTTTCACTATCACAAACATGGGCATCTCGCCACTAACTGCCCACAGAAAAAGAAGAACAAGAAGGTTGCTGGAGATGCAATGGGTGAGGCATTAGCCTCGCAATTTGAACTTGATTTCTCTTTGATTTCATGCTTGGTTTCGAGCGCAATGGGATCGGTGTGGTATCTTGATAGTGGTTCTTCCTTCCATATAACAAGAGACAAGGATTTGTTTAGTGACTTGGAGGAGAAGGATCTCCAAATGCATATATAGATGGGAGACGATGGTAGATACAGTTCAACCACCATTGGAACCATTACCTTTGAGAGGGAGTCAGGTAAACCATTTATGTTGAAATATGTTATGCATGTTCCAAGTCTGAAGAAGAACTTGATCTCGGTCACTATGTTGGAAGACAGAGGTTATGATGTTGTTTTCAACGAGGGAAAATCTTTCCTGCGACATAAAAAAACAGGTCAAACCAAGAGGATAGGGATTCGAGTTAAGAATCTCTACAAGCTGGGGGTAGATGGTTGTGCTGCAATGATGGGCAAAGCAGAAGAAGTGGTGAGACGGGATGAGGGCGAATTATGGCATAGGAGATTGGGCCATCTTCACCATGGTGCCTTGAATATTTTGTAGCATATTTCTACTAGACTTCCCAAGGGTACTCTTACGCAGTTATATCAGTGCAAGGGATGTACTATGGGTAGTTTTGTAAAGACCACCTTTCATGAGAAGGATAATCATGCTTCAGTGATCTTGGAGAGAATTCACACAGATGTGTGTGGACCTTTCTCGGTTGCTTCAATAGAAAAACACAAGTATTATGTTATATTTGTTGATGAATATTCTTGTATATGCTAGATCTTCTTCATGCAAAAGAAGAGTGAAACATTCTCAAATTTCTATGAGTTTAAAGCATTGGTGGAGAAGGAGTCAGGGAAGCAAGTGAAGGCTTTGTAGAGCGATAATGGTGGTGAATATATCTCTAACATATTCAAAGAATTTTGTAGCAAAGAAGGAATTCGAAGAGAACTCATAGCGCCTCATAACCCACAACAGAATGGGGTCGCAGAGAGGAAGAAAAGAATGATCGTGGGTGTTGCACGAGTTATGTTGCATGACCAGGTCCTACCAATGAACATGTGGGTGGAAGAATGCAACACTGCGATTTATGTGCAAAATCGTTGTCCTCATAGAGTACTTGGCATGAGTACACCTGAAGAAGCTTTTACTGGTAAGAAGCCTGATATTTCTCATTTGAAGATTTTTGGCTCATCTGTTTACATTCATGTGACAAAGGATGCTAGGAAGAAGTTGGAGCCGACTCCAGAAGTTGGGATATTTGTGGAGCACACATAAACACCCCGTAATTATTGTGTGTATTTTCCAAACAGTCGAATGACTATGGTGCGACGGGATATAAAATTCAATGACGTGAAGGCCATGAAGTTGTCACTTGAGATGGAGCTACACTAGCATGCAGAGGAGGAACTTCTTGTTCCCAAAGATGAGCCTCTAGATGTGGATCAACCACAGGAGGAGATTCATGGAGTGGAGGAGTCCACTCATGTAGAACCAAACATCAGAACAGGCAGAAAGCTTACCACAGAAGCTGAGATACTGAAGCTTGTTGCGCCACAGAATGTAGGAGTCCCTACATCACAGTGCAGAAAGAGACAGTCACCTGACCGATTTACTGGATACATGGTTCCTATGAGAAAGTGTATCGTGATATAGCTATCTTCTTTCGAAGAAGCAGCACAGGAGCCCACATGGGTAGATGCCATGGTGGAGGAGTATGACTCCATTGTCAGAAACAGTGCTTGGGAGATTGTTCCAAGGCCGGTGGGTAAATCAGGGGTAGGTTCAAGATGGATCTATAAGGTAAAGCAAGCTACTGATAGGAGTGTTGAGAAGTATAAGGCAATATTTGTTGGCTGAGGCTTCTCATAGATCGAGGGGATTGGTTATGAAGAAACCTTTGCACCTGTCACACGATATTCTTCCATAAGGACCATCCTTTCTCTCTCAGCGCAGATGGGTTGGCACATTCATCAGATGGATGTGAAGACTATGTTCCTTAATGGGATCATTGATGAAGAGGTTTACATTGAGCACCATGATTTTAGATCTTCAAAGAAAGGAGTTGCATGTGTGTACAAAAAAGACATGGCTGAGTACACTTACATGCTCAGTGTATTTGGATCGATGTGCCTATTTCACCGGACTTGGTTTCACCAAGAGTGAGGTGGATGCAAACCTGTAGCAAATTGTGGTGGAGGGTAATCTTTTAATCATTGTTCTTTATGCTGATGATTTAATACTAACGGGTGATGAGCAGTCGATACACTCATGCAAGGCAGATCTTGCAAAGGAGTTTGAGATGAAGGATTTGGGCCTCCTTCATTATTTCCTTGGATTGGAAATATGGCAGCGAGAAGGTGAACTATTTGTGTCTCAAGGAAAGTATGCTTGGGAGATACTTGGTAAGTTTCACATGGAGGACCTAATTCCCACATACTTCCTTCAGAAATTAAGAAAGAGGATGCTACATCAACAGAGGTAGTCGATGCCACTGTTTATCAACAGTTGGTGGGTTCGCTTATGTATTTAGTTAATATAAGACCAGACATATGCTATGCAGTGAACCAGCTTTCACAAGCGATGGTTAAGCCTACCAAGCTCTTTGGTTAGAAGCATGTTCCGAGTTATCTGGGAAGGATCCAGTATAATATGGTATGTATTTAAGATAAATGAGGTGGAATTCCTACACTTATAGATGGGATTGTGTGCACTTCCAATGAGTAGAAAGAGCACATCAGGAGTGTTTTTCCATCGTATCTACAACAGCTTTCTTGGTACAAACAGGAAGAAAGATCTTTACCTTGAATTGTTAAGACAATATGAGTAAAAATCAAAGCTACATGTGAGGCTATCTAGATGAGGAAGATCCTAGTTGGTTTGTTTGGTTCTCATTTAGATCCTACAGTGATTCATTGTGATAATTAGAGTTGCATTAAACTCTTGATTAATCCTATGTTTGATGATAGATCTAAGAATATAGATATCCGGTATCATCATATCAGATATTGTGTGCAGCGGAAGATCATGTTGCTTTAGTACATTCCTACGGAAGATCAGGATGCAGATATTCTGACGAAGGCACTGGCAGAAGCCTGGCAGAGAAAATTCAATACCATAGAGGCAGATCTATATGAAGGGATATTCCCTATCTTGTTGAGAAGGGAGGTTGAGATTAAACAGTGATGTTGTTTAGTGAAAAGTAAGCACCTTCACTAAGTGGGCCTGCTAGGTTCCTATGATTTTGTAGATTTGGCAATACCAAATGATAAGACAACATCAAACCACTTTGGGATCTTAGGATCTAGCCCTCCTAGATCCAGATAGGGATCTCTCTATAAAGGTAAAGAAATATATGTCTTTGAAGTTTGATTTAAGGTATTAGGCTATTTATAGGGCACAAGGGTTTTAGTTTGTTTTTTTGGTTGGGAAACCTGAAAGAAGGGTTCAGTGGAAGGTAAAGGAATGAGGAGAGAAGGATTTTTGGGGAATGGGGAGATGATTCAAAGGAAACACAAGTCCATTGGGCAATGGGGTCGTAAAATTATTTACTTGAAATTCAAATATCCAATACGTTCAAAGGGCTAGTCATCTAAAACAGAGGATCTCTTAAGATGATAGTGTGGGATGAAACAATAAGGAAATGAATGGGAATAACAAGGAAAACCTTCCAAGGTGACCGCTTCGGAGTAAATCTAGGGACAGGGGATGCCTTAACCTCTATGATCCAAACTCCTAATGAATCTAACTTTGAAGACAACAATCCAGCAGTCCTCCTGACTAATTTCAGACAATAGAAAACATTCAAGCTTAACACAGAGTGAAACCTAAGATCAGATAAAGACTTTTAACCTTCTCTGCTTTTGGCATTTGACTCAAAGGGATCTTAGAAAAGATAATTGTTGGAAAAGGAACCTAGGGGATAGGTCTAACTCTAAATCCTCCTAATTCCCAATTCTTTCAGCTAAACCAAACAAGAACATCTAAGAAACAAATTCTAAATTCATACATCAGTAAGCATGGGCAGGCCAACGTCTTTGACTGGTTAAATTGTATTGAATTTGTCTTTAGATACACAATCAGCATAAAACATAAAGATAAGAAAAAACAGTGAGCATTAGGGTACTTGCAGCAGTATGTCCTAAGCTAAATTTACTATTTTCTTATCAGAGAAAATGAAACATGATGTAAAACAGGGAGAAAACAATAACAGAGAAGGAACACATCACCACTGATTTAGATCAGGATCCGATGAATATGCTTGTCATATTAGAAGAGAAAAACCAGTCACATACATCCTTGTCCAATAGCTTGATATCATTCAAAAATCATCTCCCAGCATATTCACAACTACTACTAACAGAACTCTAACTCAGTGAAACTGCTTACAATCAGTGTTTTTTCAATAATCGACCAACCAACGTTTACAATGAATTTCTCAGGAGTTCTTATAGGTGGAAAGAGTGATAGTAGTGGTAGATAGAACTTAAATGATTCATTTAGAACAGAGGGAGAAATTTCTTTCGAAGCCCATTCTATTTTAATGTCTTTACATCGAATTTGGTACTCTTTAGATGAATTGGGGTCTTCGTGAGTTTGATAATAACTCAAGGGTATGTTCCATGAAGTAATTTTCTGCTAGAGGTACTCTATTTGTACTTCGAGACAAGAAAGGATGAATTTTATCCCTTTAGGTCTTCCATGATTTGTAACTAATGCACTGTCAGTTCTTTAGGACTTCTTGTCAGAGTAGTAGCTACTCTGGAGCTCGATGATGAATAAAGAATGGGCAGTAGTAATTTTGGTCCTTTCTTCAGTAAAAGGAATGTCCTGCTAATATGTCCTCTGCGTTGTTGCGATCAATGATTGTATTTAATCTGTGGAGACCGTGGATTATGTTTCTTAATATTCAATATTATGCTTTTAATCCTTGGATATCTCTGATTTCTTCTTCGGTGCAACGGTCTTTCACCATGACTGTAACTGTGAAAAAAATGTGAATTTACCAACTGAAACCTGCAAAACACAATAAACATGTTATAAAAACCAGTGGGAGTGGTGAAGGACTGCTTCAGAGGCTCATGGAGATGGAGGAGCAATGATGGAAATAGTGAGTGCAGCGGAAAAATGGGGAAAAAACACTGGCAGAGCAACTAACTAGGTGTTTTGGAGGTTTCAGTGCGAGGATAAACTGGGAGCGTTAGATCAGGATGATTTATGGTGGATATTTTCTGTTAAAGTCATTGGAGAGGTTAGATGAATGGAGAATGAAATGGAAATGCCATATAATGTGGGTCGTTGGATTAGAACAATCAACGGCGGAGATCTAATCGGAGGTCAGGCTGGTGAAGAATTATGAGCGGAGCGCGTCAAGATCCTGGCCATTGGTTCTTGTGGATTCAACGGCTGAGATCAAATCGCATGATCGGCATCGGAGGAGGCAAAGTGGACAGGACTTTGGACTTGAGATGTCCGATTAAGCGCTGACCATTGGATCGGGACAGATCAATGGTCAGGATTAACTCAGAGGGGAACAGACGGAGGTATATGTATAAGGCGTGATCGAATCCTGACCGTTGGTTCTTCTGGGTTCAACGGCCAAGATTAAATTAGGGAGTCGGCCATCGAGGGAAAAGTAAAAAGGGAAGACTGGATTTGCGCGATGCGATCGAGCGATGGCCGTCGGATCTGGAAATATTAACGGTCTGGATTAAGTTGGAGGGGGAAAGGTGGAAGGCTTGCGATGGAGTGCGATGTGATCCTGGCCGTTGGATCGGGAGAGATCAACGGTCCAGATTGAATCGGCACTCGACAGAGGAAAAACTCATCGTGTCAAAAAATTTTGAAGAACAAAGGAGAAGGCCGAAACAAAAGCTCCGATTGCGATTTGCGATTAGGCCTTAGCGCTTGGTCATAGTGTGGGTCACATGTGGAAAAGGGGCTAAGGGCTAAGCCGAAAGGGGCTTAAGGCCTTAATGTAAAAATGGTTGTTTTAGGCCTAAAATTAGTGTTTTTAAGCCAAATGAGGGGTTCCGATATGCGAAAGAAGGGGATTTTAAACCAAATAAAGGGAAATATGTGGTTTAAAAGGGGATTTAGGATGGTTTAGAGGTTAAATGAGGATTTTTCTGAGGGATCCTTGGAAGGAAACAAGGATGAAAATGGGAATTTTGTGGGAGGGAAAAAAGGGAAAATGGAGGCCTTTTAAAAGCAGTTCCTTTCACAAAACAGCAAGGTTCTTTAATGGAAACAGTAGTGAAGAAAATTTTTGAAGGATAAAGACATCACATGGAGGCTTCAAGGATGATATATTTACAAAGGAAATGTTTCTCTTGAAGAATCAGAACATATTTAGCCACCTGTTTGCTTGACAAAATTTTATAGGTGGCTAACAGGGCTCGCATGCTATTTTTAGGTGTATGTATATTTTTAGACATGGTGAGAATATTCTATAAGTTGCAGGATGTTATTTGTAGATGGCTGGTCAAATGTGAAAAATATATGAAATTTTATTGTTAGAATATTGGGGAAGTCTATTCATAGATCGTCAATCTAAAAATAGATGCATCTCAATTATTATAGTGAACAGATTTGGAAAATCAGTGGGCTGAAGGAATTACACATTTCCTAGGGTGGTTGGTGACTCATGGATGGAGGACTCAGCTAGAACTGAAGTGGAAAAGTTGTGACAGAGTTGGAAGAGTAGTTATGGGAGTTGTTATTTAGTTAAACTGAGTTAAGTGAGTTAAACTCAGTTGAGCTAGTTGTATCTAGTCTAACTAAAAGATACACTAGTGAGAGTTTAGTGAATTAATTATTTAGTTAATTCAAAAATAGAGACTCACTTGCAACTGAAAAAATACAACAGTTAACTACTTGCATGTCAAATCCAGTGGAGACCCAGTGGAGAGAGAGGTGAAAGGGTGAGATAGACTATCTGTTGTGATTATAGTGATGCATTCAATGCATTTGACACACATTGGAGATGCCAATAAGGATTGCGCAGTCAAGGCAAGGCCAATTCAAATTCATTCAGAGGTCTTCTTCAGCAGGGATTGTGCAATGGAGGCAAGTTGTCAGGAGGCAAGAAATTGGTGCATAGATATGCAAATTTCTGCATGAAAGTGTGTAATGATTGTTGATTGTACTGAGAGCTTGATGTACTAAGTTTTGTATGAGATTGTTACATGATTCCATTGATATACATAATATATGATAGTTGGGGTTTTTAGCTTTAAGATTTCCCATTAAACAACTGTGTTTATGTGCGATTGATTTCTTCATGTGCTTTGCAATTAGTGATTTAATTTCCGCAAAGAATTAAGTGGAAGGATTCTGTATTTAACATAAGATTAATTTGTTAGATTAGGAGGATCTAGTAATACTATCAGTATATATATATATATATATATATATATATATATATATAGATATAGATATAGATATAGATATAGATATAGATATAGATATAGATATAGATATAGATATAGATATAGATATAGATATATATATATATATATATATATATATATATATATATATATATATATATATATATATATATATATATATATATATATATATATTCATTTTTAATATTAAACATGTTATAATTTAAATAGAAATTAATAACAATTAAATATAACAAATATATTATTATTTTTGTTAGCTTGACCTAGCTAACATAGTAATATCTAACATAATAATGGTCAATTAAATCACCCTAATAAACAAATAACAAATATATTATTATAATCCTATAAAATTAATAAAATAAAATAAAAATATTACAAAATATTGTAGTTATTATATGTTAAAATAAAAATTTATATCTTACATTCAAATAAATACAAACCACCAAACTCTTTTAATCTTATTTTGATTACACATCATCATAATCATGTAAGGTTGGAAGTTCTGATTATAGATAACATGAGTCTAAAACCCATGACTATAAATTCAAAGTAAGAAATCATATATGAAATCAAATATAAACAACTAAACTCTTCCCCTCTTCTAGTGAATTTTGATTAGGCATCATCATAATTGGGTTTGGTGTTTTAATCACGAGATCAAATGAACCATTGTTTATAATATTTATTTTTATATGGTAATGTTTACTCTATATATATATATATATATATAATTTAATTAAGGGTATTTTATATAATTAATTAATTAATTATTTAAAAAAAACACTCCTTAAATTGTGGCTAAAATATTTCTTTTCAAAAGCCCAAAAATATTGTGCTTCAAACTATAATACTTTAAATAAATGCATCATGCATATCTCAAAGTGCTAATTGTTTAAGTCCAAACCTAAAAGTTGAAATTGACATTACAAGCAAAAGTAACCACACATTCCCTAGAGAATAAAATAAATAAATCATATTTGGATTCATATATGGGTCGACGATGGACAAAATGTTTACTGTCGTCGCTATTTCAACATTTTGTCTACACGTCGCAATATTGATGGTTGTCCCCAAACTGTTGCAATACCGACACGTATCTCCATACCGTCACAATATCGACATCTATCTCTAAACGTCGCAATAGCGACACTTGTCTCCCAATGTCGCAATACTGACCCTTGTCTCTGAAATGTCGTACTTATGACTTTGTGTCCCGAAACGTCAGTATTTCGAGGATGTTCATAAATGTCGCAATATCGACGATGTCCCTAAACGTCGCTATAGCGACACTTGTTGGCGGGATTTAAAAAATTGATAAAAATTGGAGAAATTTCCGACAATACGTCAAAAGTGTCAGAACTAAAGTGTCAGAAAATTGACCATATGTACTAGTGAGAGTAATCCAAAGAGGTGGCACAGTGTCATGTAGAGGCAATGTAGATCTATGTTGTGGCAACGCAGACTACGTAGTGGCAGCACAAATCTTCAAAGGGAGTTCGCATTTATGCTTGGGAACTTCTAGGATCTAGTGCTGGATCTGGGGTGGGAGACCGGGAGGCCAGAGGGCCAAATTTTCTAGCTAGGAAAGGATAGATAGGAGGTGCAATTTAGTCCCATTTGTAGTGACCCGGTAACTATGTAGGTGTGATGTAGTACTACGCAAAGGCATTGCATAGGCTCATCTCCAGTGCAGATCAGTGCCATATTTTCTAGTGACGGGGTGAGATAGTCTCATTATATTTTTTTCTAGTTAGATATTGTATAGGATTTCCAGTTTGGGTATCTGAAGAATTGTATTCAGAAATGCTGCTTAATAATACAAGCCCTCATTTGTTGCACTATTTTTCCCGCATTGGTTTTTTCCGGGGACATTATTCCAAAAACAAAGGTGTCATATGTGTGTTTGTTTTCTTCTTTCTTATTTCTTATTTCCACATATAATTTTAAATTAGTGAAGACTACAGTGTGTTGGTTTTGTTTTACCATAGCAAACAGTAAATAATTTTGTTCATTTTATAAAAAATAGAAGAAACTTAACTAGATGTTGTAAAAGGATTCTAATTTTTGGAATTTTCTCGAAACTAGTTGCACAATCCTCAATTCATTCAAAATTCTCTCGTTTTCGCTGCAAATATGTAATAAGATAGGAAAGTTTTGAGAATTTCTTGATGAATTTCTTATAATAACCTGCTAGTCCCATGAATGATATAACATCATCCATATTCCTAAGAGTTTCCCACTCCATGATGGCTTTGATATTTTTCGGGTCCATTGTTATACCTTCCTTGGAAACAACATGTCCTAAGTAATGAACTTTTTTTTTCTGAAAGAAACTACACTCACTAATATTAGCATACAACTAGTGATATCTCAACAATATTAACATTACTGTTAGGTGTTATGCATGCTCTTCCTCATTCTTATAATACATCAATATGTAATCAAAGTATACTATCACAAACATATCCATATAAGGACACAACATATTATTCATCAAACATATGAAAGTAGTTGGATCATTATTAAGACCAAACGGAACTACTGCAAACTCATAATGCCCATACCTCGTACATAATGTGGTTTTATAGATGTACTCTTTTTTTATGAATACCTAATGATATCTTGATCTCAATTCAATATTAGAGAACATTGATGCTCCCTTCAACTGATCAAACAAGTTAGTAATATGTGGCAAAGGGTACCTGAACTTGATAGTCACCTTGTTAAACTTCATGTAATCAATACGTAACCTGAGATTACCATCCTTATTCTTCACAAAAAATACTGGTGCATCCCAAGGTAACACAATTGGCCTAATTTATCCTTTATTAAGCATTTCCTTATGCTGCAACTTCAATTACACCAACTTTGGAGTGCACATCCTATACGGTGCCTTCCATGCTAGTGTTGCTCCCAAAATCAACTCAATACAAAATTCCACTTCCCTATGAAGCGATAACTTTGAAATATTTGTTGGAAACACATCATGAAACTACTACAAAACCAGATACCTCTTCAAGACTTCAACATCGTCAACATCCTTCCCTTTGTCACTATAAATACGAACTGCAAATAATACATATTCTTTCCTATGACTTTGGATTTCTTTCATAGTTGTAACCATTCTCACTAATGTAGACTTATTCTTACCCTACAATATTCTCCTCTCTCCATCGTCATCCAAAGAATCAATAACCTTATCATAACAATCTACCTTACCCTTGTGAATGTACAACCAATCCATACCAAAAAACATATTGTATGATCCCAATGGAAGCACATTTATATGTGTTGATGTAGACATATCATTCATCTCAAATGCACAAGATCTTACCCAATGATGAACTTTTTTGTTAGTACCTTAAGGAAAATGCACCAACCAAGACTCTACATGCATTTCCTTATTCAAGAAACACTTATCCAATAGGTCAGGACTGATATAACTATATTTTGAAGAAGGATCAATAAAAATAGAAACAACTTGATTACAAAGCTTATCTTCTATATCGATAGTAGATTTTTGATGATAAACCTCCCTATTATCCAATTATGCATAAATTTGAGGAATAATCTACACAAAATTTCCCACAGGGGTTGATCATAGCATATTAAACAATACCCTTAATTTGAGTACATATTGGAAAATACCTCTAAAAATCACATTATTTAACCCCCTACCAATATAAACCCAATACACCTTCCCAATTTAAAAATCCCCTACTTTCATTATATATTGTAGATATCTATTTTTCCATTAACCTTTTTTATACCCCTTTATATTTTTTCATTAAATTTGAGTTCCCTTTTTTATACCTTCCAATATAAAAACCATTTACCCCCTATATATCCCCCAATATATTATGTCATTTTTTCCTCATTATATATCGCCCAATGTGAACCCACGTGCTATGGTATTTCTCCTGCAATGAAGCCCATGTGACATTTCCAATTGTTTGTGCCTCCTGAGCACTATAAATCTGAGGTCTACCACCCTGATGCTATGGATAATATCTCTTTCAATGATCCTTGCCACAAGTCCAACGCAAAGGCTTCCTGCCATTACCCTTGTTATCTTCCTCAAACAAAAATCCCTTTCCTTTGTCAGCTACATTGAATTTCTTGTATGACACAACATTCTCCTTGTTACCTACATCTTGAGGTATTCCTCATTTCTTATCCCACTTTCCCTTAGTCTTGTCATTATCTTTCTAACCCTATTTAGGCTATGACTTATGCTTAGACTGCCCATAACAATGTTTCAACATCCCAATTTCTTCCTCTAATGTCTGACGCTCATCATACTTAATCGGATCCTTAAATTCTAATGGAAATCCGCTAACGAATATTTAAAATGTTGTCTTCTCATCCTTAAGATATGGTACATACCTCAACAACTCAAGAAACTTAGGCGTATACTCTTCATCTATCATAGATCCCATCTTCAACTCATAGAAATCCTTAGCCTTACCGTCATAGTATCTCTTTGAAAAGTACTTCTTTTTTAAAATATTTTGAAATAATGCTAACTCAAATCCTTTGTCTTGATACCTCTGACATGATTCACATCTTCCCACCAAATGTCTACTTTTCCTTTGAGACTGAAAATAACTATCTTAGTTTTCATATTCTCTGTATAGTCATGTAGTTCTAAGAACTTCTTCATCCCAAGAAACCATGTGTCTACATCTTTTTGTTTCTTCATCTCTTCATCAAAGGTAGGAGGCTTGGATTTCTTAAACTCATCCGACAAGTACTAATTCTCATTCCTCCTGTAATTATGATAACAAAGATGACCCTGATGTGTGTTTGATCTAAAACGAAAATAGAACCCATAACCACTACCTCTCCTACCATGTGTATCCATTCATCTGACACCCTTCACCATGTCATCCCTATCCGACCTATGCCCTCCATGAGACTTGCTACCATATTCCCCATTAGTCCTTTCCTCCCATCTATAACTAATTTGTGGTTGTCCTTAGATCTACAAATATGATAAGCTCCAAAGGAGCACTACATTGAGCTCTGCCTGCTTTTCCTGTGTCTGGAAAGTATTTCTTGTGACTATATGATACTGTCATTATTCACCTTAAGACTTTTGATCTCTACCTTTAAGGCAGAGTCAGCAATGTGACAAGCTGGTCACATGTTGTGGCTTGGGAAGAGGACTAACAATCTTAATAAATTGAAGACTTTATTTTAAAGTATTTTTTTTTTAAAGTTAGTTTGGGCTAACATAGCCATTGTAATCTGTAGGTTAAAATAATAGTTAGATTAGGATTAGTTAGACATTTAGTTGAATAAACTGTTCTGAAACTGAATAAAAGTTTCTCAACCATATGGGGATTTTGGGGAAAGGTATTAAAAAAAAAAAAATCCACCATTTTTGGGTTCTGCCTTCCATAGAGAGAAAGAGAGAATGAGAGGGAAATAGGTGTGAGAGAGGGTTGAACAGAGAGTAGGAAAAAATGTAAAAACTAGCCATCCCAAGGCTCGGTTTTGTGTATTTTTCTTTATAAATTAATTCCAAGTGTTTTGGATTGTGATCAGGCTCTCTGTTTCAATCCCTTGGTTTTATTTCCCTATCAAAATTAAACATTGCATTTATGTGCTATGATATATGCATATTGTATTTCTTTTAATGCTTAGACAAATTGAGTGCGAGGATGCAGTTCCTGTGAACTTCGCACGGGCAAAGCTGGGGTAGAAACCGAGGGATGAGAGATGAAGAAAAAGCTTAGGAGGGAATCCGCACATTTGCAGACGGGACAAAGCTTAGGAGAGACAATGTTGAAGAATTCTGAATAAACTCAAAAAGATAGCGGAGAGTAGCGTGGAGGGAGCCGCATTGCAAAGCAACGGCATCGTAAAGAAGATCAGATTGAATAAAGAACAGAATATGTAGCATAATTCCTAAGGATAAATCGATGGAGAGGTTTGAAGCATCGAGTCAAAGGTTTAAGGATTCACGATAGAGATTAGAGAGGGAAAAAGAGGCGAAGAAGAGCCAAGACTATTGAGTGGACGGCTGCGATTAAATCACAGATCCAAAGACGAGATGAATGGTTAAGGAAGAGTGAAACAAACACGTGTCGGCAGGCCGCAATTTCACATTGGTGATTGAAATAATTAAGAGTTAAGGATTTTCGCAAGTTAAATATTTTAACTTGTGATGAGAAGTGGCGCAGAAGGGAAGTTGTGCTGACCTTTGGATCACACAGTAGATCAACGGTAGATGAGGGATCATGACTTCGCACTTCACAAGATATAGAGGATAATGTTTAAGTGTTCGCACAAAATGTTAAATGGGATGCGATGTGATGCGAAGAGGAGGAAGGATGCGATGCGACAAGGAACAACCACGTGTCATCTTGGCGCAAATGTGCACGTCGCAAGTTTTATGGCTTAGCATATTTGTAAACCGTTGGAAGTTGTAGGAAATGATTGCGATGTGTTGTGATTGGTCGGGAGAGTGTGGGACCCTCCAGTAAGGAGGTCCTGTGTGTTTGAATGTGTTTTGGTTTATGAGAATTATATGGTTAAGAACGTTGTTGATCGTTTTCGCGTATGTATGTATTTTATTCTGATATTTTTCCCCGTTGCGTATAAAGAAATCTATGTGGGTCCTAACCCTCAGATCCACGATTATAAGTTAATTTGCAGCTACGGCTGCATGAATTGGTATTAGATAAACAAGATCTCAAAGGCGGCATGAAGGACTTTGAACTAAGCAAAGTTGAGAAATATTGCTCATTGATTCTAATCAAGTGAACCTTAAGAGGTAAGATTGTGGACTGAAGGCTTATGAAAAAGCATAAGAGCTACAACAACATGAATGAAGTAGTAGCACAAAAAATAAGGTAAGAATATTTTGTTTCAGTTTTATTTTGGATTATGGAACTGACAAGTAAATGCTCACACTCATAAGAAGAGCATAAGAGTTTAATAGATGTAGCAGCAGGAGTGAAAACATCTCAGCAAGAAGATTACAACCTTTAAGGGCAGTGATGAAGGAAGCTAGCAATGGTTTTCTAGGAGGAAGAAGAAGTGTGGCAAGAACCTAGTATTTCAGCTGAGGTTGAAATATAAGAGGACAATAGTGTTCTCAAGTGCAGATGAGTTGTGAGGGTAAGCTTAGAAAGAGCATATAGGAGTGCTCAAGGAGGGTTCTATATTGAGAACCAGTGCTTGCCAAAAGACCAAGAAGAGAGGAAGTTTGGTAAGGTAAGTTGTGGCAAGAGGGATTGTTACTGCAGAGGCTAGTGCAGCTCATAGAGGGTGAAAGAAATCAAGAAGATGACTATTGAAATTCATAGCAGAGGTTCAGGAGGAAACCAAAAAGTGAAGAAGGAAGATGCCAAGACAAATGGCATATGGAAGCAGATGACTAATGAAGAATATAAGAGAGAAATAAATGAGACGAGAATCCATATTGATCTATTGATGGAGTTGCTACAGAGGAGTGAAGAAGACCAGAGGTGTGGATGATTTACGAGGAAGAAATTGAAATAGCATGGGTTACAAATGAATAGGGAGCATAGGTTGAATGCTCAAGAAGAAGAAACATTACTTAGAGCAGCAGAGTATGAAAAGAAAGTTCTTGCATATGAACTGGAGACAAGTACTACACTTGTTTCAAAGATGAAAGAGGTTTTTTGCAACTCACAAGTTGGATCAGAATGATTCCACAAAGGGATGAAGAAGAGATGGCCACTGATGGTTATCTGAAAGGCTCAAGGAGGAGTCACAATAAAAATAAATAAATCAGTGGAGATTCTAGTAAAATACTAAGCATGGAAAATCTTGGTGTGGTATCTATAGACACGTTGATGGAGTCAACTTGTAGAGATGAATTGTTGATAGTCCATGATGAACAAAGAGGATTTCATAAAGGAAAGAAGACTATGGCTACTAATGGTCATAGTAAAGGTTCTAACGGAGATTATGAGAGATCAAGAAAGGATAAACTTGATAGAGAATTAGCTAAGATAAAAGTGCAGCTAGAAGTGTTGAGAGAATTCATACAAGGGAATGTGGAACACCAAAAGTATGGTTGGCTTCTTCGAAAGAAAAGATTCAAGTGGAGTCAGTTACAGAGCAACCTAAGATCTAATACAAGAATTCAGCTAGAACAAGAACTCAAAAGAGCTGAGTTGCAGCATAGGATTTATAATGGGGAAAAGGTTATGTGAACCTAAGAAAGGGTCTATTCTTAGTGATATTAGTAATAAAGATGAAGGTATGAGACCAGCTGATGGTTTCATGGATCCTTAGAAGGATGAGAACCAACAGAAATAGTTGATGTTTGAAACAACAAGAGAGGCTATGGATCCTTATGGTTTTGAAACAAATGATTATTGTATGTATGTAGGTGAAATAGGTAAAGAAAGACAATTTGTTGATGTTGTCATAAAGGATGAAGTAGGAGGATAGAATCTGAATTATTTTCAAGAAGAAAATGAGACAGCTGAGTCTCATTAAGGGATTTTTGAGGTCTAAAATGGGCCTCCTAAGGAAATTATAAAATAATAGTGGAAATAATAAAATAAGATTTGATCACATCATCAAATTTTAGAGGGAAAAAAGGAAAAACTATTTTTTCAACTTGTATTTTGAACTTATCTCCCTATGGGTTTTCTCAAATTTCAAGTGGAAACACTCGTTGGATGAAAAAATTTATTTCTCATCCAAGAAGTACCCATGTTGCATACTTTCGATGGACACTGCTGCAGGAAAAATGAGAAATACATGAAAAATGTGATTGTAAACACGTTTTTTCATGTATTTCTCATTTTTCGTGTAGCAAGGTCCATCGAAAGTATGAAACATGGGTACTCCTCGGATGAGAAATTAAATTTCGCATCCAACGAGTACTCCCGCTCGAAATTTCAGTAAAAAAATAGAGAGATAAGTTGAAAATACGAGTTGAAAAAAATTATTTTATTATTTTATTATTTTTTAATATTTTTACTTTTTTACTCCAAAAATGGTGAATCATCCCCCATGGTTGACATCATCATCTTGAATCCTATTAGTTCTAATAAATTTTATTTTTGTTGTACATTTTTCTTAGGAGGCCCATTTTAGACCTCAAAATTCCCCAATGCATGTATATGCACATGTATAGTTAAGTGAAAGCAATGATTTCCAGCCTACTATGAAAGCTAAAAACAAGGAGGACTTGGCTTATGATGATGACCAAGAACAGAAAGAGGAAAAAGATGATATCAAGCATTAGTATGTTATGCTTGAGAAAGCTGAAAAGAAGACTAGTGAAGACTTTCTGAGTCCTGAAAGAGACTTAGAACATCAAGAGAAATATTTGGTGATTAAGTCAACAAATAAGACCACTGGGTCTTGTGAGTTTAATGATGAAAATTGGAATGTGTTTGCAGGTTGTGTAGAAGACAATCCCTCCCTTGGAATTGTCTCAAGTAAAGCTGAAGTATATCTAGCAAAGTATAATGAGGAAGAAAATTGTCAAGCAAGGTATGATGAAGAGTGCCTTTCTGATGAAGACCAAGTTAAGTTGTTGCAGCAGAAGGAATTCATAAGTTCCTTATTTAATGAAGGGTGAAACTTTAATGGAGATGAAGTAGTAATGCCTCATGAGATGAAACTTGTTCTTGATAAGGGCAAAGAGGAATTGGCTTGCTTAAATAGCCAAAGGAAGATTATTGGATGGACATTTAGGATTGTCATATAAACAGAGAATCAGAATTTTATTATGATTAAAGATGAAGAAGTAGTGTCACAAAGAGGTTTTCTTAGTAACAAGGAAGAAGAAAGCCATAAAGATGAAAGTGAGGCAATTATGTCTCAGGCTAAAGGGAATTCAGTCCTAGAAGTGGAAAAGGCTGAATTGACTATTAGGACTAGTCAAGAAACAGAAGGACAACAATAAAATGTTGTCAAGGAAGAGGAAGAGAGTTATGTTGAAACTATAATACGACATACTAAAGAGGTACTTGAAGGGAATCAAGCAATTAGTGAATGGATGAGTTTCTTGCTGAAAGAATTTGAGCAAGAGAAAGAGATTGCAGACAAAAAGATGGAACCGTTTCAAACTGTAGTTGAAACAGAGATAGATACTAGTTTCCAGAACTTAATTATGTTAACTAGTATACAGGAAATAGTGAATAAATATATTACTACAGACAGAGAATTAGAAGGCAATTTACCTTTTGACATTAAATTTGCAAACAAGGAAAAGAAGAGGGATGTTGTACAGGGAGATATCTTCAAATATATTCAAGAAGTTTGGGTGGCAGCAATGTCTGGAGTAATATTTGCGGCAATTTCTAGGACAGAGTGTAGTAGAATGTGTTGGCAGAGGACTGGAAAAAAGATTAGATTACAGCATAATATTGAATTTCAAGAAACCATAGATGAACTATGGGAGTTAATGCAACTACCTAAGAGAGTTACATCAAAGTGAAGAAAGAAGTCCTCTGTGGAACTGTTTGGAAAGGGAAGAATGGTGAAGGTAGAAGCAGTGGAGCACTACAGTATAAAGTCTGGAAGCCTCAAATATTGTAGCTAAAGAATGGTGAAGTCAATGCAGCTTATGGACAGTAGCAAAACAGAGTTTGGAATCCTAGAATATTTAAGCATTGAAGACACATGACCAGGAGGTCATAAATTCTTTTATCTTGGGAGTCTGATGCGGGATCATTAAGGCAGATTCAGTAATGTGACAAGCTGGTCACATGTTGTGGCTTGGGAAGAGGACTAGCAATCCTAATAAATTGAAGGCCTTAGTTTAAATTATTTTGTTTAAAAGTTAGTTTGGGCTAACATAGTCATTGTAATATGTAGGTTAAAAGAATAGTTAGATTAGGATTAGTTAGACATTTAGTTGAATAAACTGTTTGAAAACTGAATAACAGTTTCTCGACCATATGGGGATTTTGGGGAAAGGCATAAAACACAACCAAATCCACCATTTTGGGGTTCTCCCTTCCATAGAGAGGAAGAGAGAATGAGAGGGAAATAAGTGTGAGAGAGGGTTGAACAGATAGTAGGAACAAATGTAAAAACCAGCCATCCCAGGGCTTGGTTATGTGTATTTTCATTTAAAAATAAATTCCAAGTGTTTTGGATTGTGATTGGGCTCTCTGTTTCAACCCGTTGGTTTTATTTCCCTATCGAAGTTAAATATTGCATTTATGTGCTATGATATATGCGTATTGTATTTATGTTAATTCTTAGACAGATTGAATGCGAGGATGCAGTTCCTGTGAACTTCGCACAGACAAAGCTGGGGAAAAAACCGAGGGATGAGAGATGAAGAACAAGCTTAGGAGGGAATCCTCGTATTTGCAGACTGCACAAAGCTCAGGAGAGACAGTGTTGAAGAATTCTGAATAAACTTGGAAAGATAGCAGAGAGTAGCATGGAAGGAGCCGTATTGCAAAGCAGCAGCATCATAAAGAAGAGAAGATTGAATAAATAAGAGAATACGTAGCAGAATTCCTAAGGAGAAATCGATGGCGGGGTTTGAAGCGTCGATTCAAAGGTTTAAGGATTAACGACAGAGATTAGAGACGAAAAAAGAGGCGGAGAAGAACCAAGACTGTTGAGTGGACGACTGTGATTAAATTGCAAATCCAAAGACAAGAGATGAACGGTTAAGGAAGAGAGAAACAAACATGTGTCGACAAGGTAGAATTTCGAATCGGCGATTGAAATATTTACGAGTTAAGGACTTTCGCAAGTTAAAGATTTTAACTTGTGATGCGAAGTGGCACAGAAGGGAAGTTGCGCGAGCCGTTGGATCATGCAGCAGATCAATGGCGGATGAGGGATCATGACTTCGCACTTTGCAAGATATAGAGGATACCATTTAAGTGTTCACACGATATGTTAAATGTGATGCGATTCGATGCGAAGAGGAGGAAGGATGCGATGCGACAAGGAAAAACCACGTGTTAGTTTGGTGCAAATGCGCACGTCGCAAGTTTTATGCTTTAGTGTATTTGTAAAGAGTTGGAAGTTGCGATCAATGATTGTGATGTGCTGTGATTGGTCGGTGTTGGCTTGAGGGGTCCTGACCCAGGTTCAGCGTTAAGGTTTTCCAACAAACCCCTATACTACTGGCCCTTTCGGAAATGGCCTCTAGAGCAGACCAAGGTCTCACTTGAAGTAGTATGGGAGGGTGCTGGAATTAGTTTTCCACACCCAAAGAGAGAGAAGGTTAATAAAAGGGGGCACCTGCAAATCTATCAGTCCTGCGCTAAATAAGCCCTTAACCCAGGATCCGTAACAATATATCTAACAGAAGACTTTGCAGAAGATAACAATTAACCAAAAAATTATGTAAACTAGATCTATGCATTCATAACATTGCATCCACGTGTGTATCATTAACAATCATAACCTCAAAGATACCTTTAAGCAATAGACACAACACATAGATCACAAAACAATCTTCTCATGTAATTATAACCAGATTCCACTTACAGACTACTTATCGACCCGCACACACAGCCAGCGGGGTCTGCACACAATAGGACTTAGGGTCTCCGTGCACATAGCCAGCAAGAGCCCTTACCTAGACAATTGATGCAACAAATTCACAGTTCGTACTTCAATTCTATCTCAATTCTTTCTTACCTCTAGACTCAATTTTCTCATCTATTTATATCATGCTAGCCTGCGCTATCCTATGGTCCAAAAATCGTGGTTTTCGGACCCTTGGTCTACCCTTTTGACCCATTACAATGATTGGGGTTTTTGACCCGTCCCCAAACCCTCTGCGCTAGAATAAATATTGCAAAATATTACAAAATTGGACAAAAATGAGGCTAGGAGACTGTGTTCCAATAGTCCCCCAACACAATCTTGTGACTCTTCCCGAGTCACAGCGTGGGTTAGGTCTTCATCCTATCTTTGAGTTGTTCCATTGTGGCAATAAGAAAAGGCAACATGAGAAGGCTCTGCGCGGTGGTATTCTACGCAATTTCCACCAATTTCTAAGATGTTGGACCCTCCATGGCAACAGTGACACTCTCAAGAGCTTGGTTCAACTGCCGCACCGCACCATCTATGTCCCACGAAAGCTTTAGGGTGTCCTCCGACCAGGGTGTCAGATGGTCACTGAGGACCTGCTTCTCACATTGGAGCGCAACAATGTCACGGTGAAGCGCATGGCTAGTCTGAAGCCATGAAAAGCGCTAAGCTGGAACAAGGGTGGACATCGCAGCTTCCAGCTGCTCAAAGTCATGTTCCTTCTGAGTCAACTCCTGATCAATCTGTCGGAGGAGAGGATCGTGCTATACCTAGGACCAAATTTCCATAGCGTTCTCAATCAGTTTGATACCCTAATTGATCTGTGTCATGATAGTGTCGTGGCTTCTATAATTAGTGCATCTCGCTAGGCACATACCTCCGGGGGGTTCTAGATTGGAGCTTGGCCTGCAACGATGCAATCTAAAGATCGAATTCGGCCCTGACAGATGATACCTCAGTCCGAGACACCTTCAAGGTAGTGACTAATATTTCGACCTTGGCCTTTGGCTCGGCAGAAGCAGGAATCACTTCTGGCATATCTTTGCAGAGCTGGTTGATCAGTTGTTCCAAGGTAGCTTGATGTGTGATAGTAGCGACATGCACAACCTGGATCTGGGTAGCTTCAACAACTTGGGTCGCAATATTTTGTTTGGCCTCGCTAAGGTGTTGTTGTGCACGAAGTTCTCATTGTTGCAATTCACTGGTGATGGCGGTAAATAGCTCATGCAGCTGCTCGTTTGCCAATCGACTAACATCAAGGTCGACTGGGAATCCCTGGACCTGGTTGTGTAGGTCATTGGGTTCCATTCTAAGGGAAGCACCTACGAGCTGGAAGATTCGGTTGTCCGTAGTGGTTGTTAGGGCTGTAACGGGGCCCGACTAGCTCGTTGCCTCGCTTGATCCTTGCTCGCTTGATTCTGCCTCGCTTGATCTACGCTTGCTTGAAGGGTGTATGCTTTGAGCCGGAGGGCCCGTAGTTCTGTTTACAAAACTTCCATAGCAACCTTGTGCCATTCTTCCCAAGTAATCCATTGATCAACAGCCACAGTGGTGACAACATCAACAATCTTGTCTAGATCATCCTCCGTTAGGGTGACTTCCACGTTGGTGTCGGTCTTAATGGCTTTATGCTTCTTGCGAGGCCCTTGAGACAGTCCGCAGGGCCATTTGATACTTTGTAGGACAGACATACCTGTGTTTTCTTCATTTTTTATGTTATGTTCTGGCGGAGAGTCTGGCTTAGGCTGCATGGTAGTACTTTTGGGGGTCGCCTGCGGCGTGATGGTAGGAATCACCGACGTTGTTGCTGAGCTAAGCAGAACGGTTGGTTTGGAGACTGCGTGGTGGCCAGATGTATCTGCTACGTCTAAGGTAGTGGGCAGGGCTGCGACCTTCCAATCTGGCAGCCAAGTAGCGATAACCTGCTCAATTTCAGCCTCTGTAATCATATATGGAAGATTATGCCAAATGTGCTCCTTACGGGCCCAAATTTTCAAATTGTGCATTGTTACCCGAAATGCAGGGATGTGCTTATGCTTGTCATATATGGTTAGGGATAGGCGTGGTTGGGAATCAATGGCTATATATATAGCACCATTTTAGAATAGATTTTGTAGATCATTTCTTAAAGTATTTTAGTTCAACCGCACATTGAGCGTATGACTTAGGCTTTTGGAATTGTTGTTTTAGGGCATCCTTAATATTCTATATGGATGCATTCTTGTTTTGACCAATGTATCCCATGAACCAATCCAGTGCCCTTCCCTCAAATGCTATGGACAGTTGTGCTCATTTGATAGAATCAGTGTTCATGTTTTGCTCAGTCCATTTAGATTCAGTTACGAACCAAAATCGATCCATGTCCTCACCCCCTGCACCCTTGAAGGTAGGCAGCTTCATGTGCATGGCCATGTCGTCTTCTGAGGACGAAGGAGGAGGTGTAGGAGAGTTCTTACCCCTGTGAATATTTGATGTTGGTGTGGTTGGGGGTGTGGTTCCCCTTTGTGCAGCCTCTTTGTGGTTATGCTCCAACGACTCCCTCACTAGATTGTATATCGATCTGTCTCCTTCCTGATTAATTCGGTAGTATTTACCACTTTTTTTTTTACTTCCACTCTGATCAGAGGTCATTCACTCGGTATGGCCACACAAGATACCTTTTTTTCTCAATAGCATTTTAATCAACATCGGCAAGGTTTTTAAGAACTTACCTTTAAATCCCTTGAAAAATCTCCGTTCGGCTTCTGAATATGACACAAACTGATCAATAGCAAATTTTTTCATGAATCCACCCAATATATTGTCAACCCAATGATCCATGGTCCTGGTAATCGTATTGTCAGTGTTCTCCAATTTTCGGACTAACTCGGGGGTCCACTACGTGATTTGATCATCTTTCCAGCAAATTTAAAATCCGCTAATCGAGCTAACCACTCTTGTAACTCATGTGCGAAGGACACAAAGAAGATTTCATGCACTTCCGTGAAGATATACCTATTCTTCCAATCCTCTACGGACAGTCTTTCACTTTGATTCTCTTTTAGGGAAAATTCTTAGATTTGTTTTTCAAACTAATCTTCTAACTCAGGTTTTAGTGGCTGCCAATGTCCCTGTGGCATTTCCCGATCTCTCTCTCAAAATTCTCTCGGTCCCGGCAACGGAACCATTTTTTGGCTCGAGGGGTCCTGACCTAGGTTCGGCATTAAGGTTTTCCAACAAACCCCTATACTACTGGCCCTTTCGGCAATAGCCTGCAAAGCAGACCAAGGTCTCACCAGAAGTACTATGGGAGGGTGCTGGAACTAGGTTTCCACACCCAGAGAGAGAGAAGGTTAATAAAAGGGGGCACCTTCAGATCTATCAGTCCTGCTCTGAATAAGCCCTTAACCCAGGATCCATAACAATAGATCTAACAAAAGACTTCGCAGAACATAACAATTAACCAATCAATTATGTAAACCAGATCTATGCATTCATAACATCGCATCCAAATGCATATCATTAACAATCATAACCTCAAAGATACCTTTAAGCAATAGATGCAACACAAAGATCATAAAACAATCTTCTCATGTAATTATAACCAGATTCCACTTACAGACTACTTATCAGCCCGCGCACACAGCCAGCGGGGTCTGCACACAGCAGGACTCAGGGTCTTCGCACACACAGCCAGCAAGAGCCCTTACCCAGACAATCGATGCAACAGATTCGTAGTTTGTAATTCAATTCTATCTCTATTATTTCTTACCTCTAGACTCAATTTTCTCATCTATTTATATCATGCTAGCCTATGTTATCCTATGGTCTACAAACTGTGGTTTGCAGACCCTTGGTCTACCCTTTTGACCCATTACAATGATTGGGGTTTTTGACCCATCCCCAAACCCCCTGCGCTAGGCTAAATATTGCAAAATATAACAAAAATGGACAAAAATGAGGCTAGGAGACCCTGTTCCAACAGTCGGGAGAGTGTGGGACCCTTCAGTAAGGAGGTCCTGTGCATTTGAATGTGTTTTGGGTTATGAGCATTATATGGTTAAGAACGTTGTTGATCGTTTTTGTGTATGTATTTTATTTTGATATTTTCCCTCACTATGTATAAAGGAAGTTATGTGGGTCCTAACCCACAGGTCCATGATTATAAGTTAATTTGCAGCTACGAATGTATCACATACACATATGCACACACACACACACACTCACACACACATAATGAAATCAACATATCAATCATCTCAACATCAACATCATGATGACAAAATACCACAACAATGACCATCAAAATGCATGCAAAACCAACACATCAACAACTAACATGCATGCATAACAATCACATCTTTCCCATCCAATCCAAGTGCATGAACCTGGAAGCTCTGATGTCGCTCTGTGGTATCAAATATCACCCAAAGAGAACATAAACATGCTCATATACCACCCTATAACCACCCATCCCACATTTACCCAATTTCACAAGCCTGACAGGGTAAACACGAGATGAGTGTCACTATGACATGACCTGACTTGCCAGTTCTAGTTAAGGAAGTGGAGCCTACAAACTGACCAAAAACCATCGCAAGGACTACAGATCACCCAGGAGCTGAAGAAATATCCCAGGTGGTCAATCCCTATTTGGAGCCTTCTTTCATGAACCTAGACCCTAAAATGCACCCTTGACACTGCTTCCATGTAGCTATGATGCTATAACCACACTCACATTCTTGCCTTCCATGTGGTTATGGTATAAACTCTCCAGTTCTGAGCATGCAATATCGAGACATGTGCCACCTTTTAAGGCTAGCCTCCATACCACTTCCTAGAATTTTCTGAGACATTCTAGAATAATTATTAACATGATTATAAATTTAAACATTTAATCTTGAATAAAAAAATGTGACCTAGACTGCCTAAAACACACTAGAAATTTCATCAAACACATGGAAAACATGTAAGCTACAGGTCATGAGTGCATATCTAATAATAATATTCTAAGATTCATCTGAGAATCACCAAGAAGACCTTATTCCCTCTCTGCATAATTGCAACAACACTTATTAGTCCATGCATTCATCGACCAATTAATAACTATACAATTCATGATAAGAGTCATAGATAATACACATCCTATAACCAACATATAGCTATAAATAACCAACATAAAAACCATGGCAACCCAACCATAATATCACCTAACATAATCACTACAACTACTCATACACCAAAATAAGCAAATGTATCATATTAACATATGAAATTACCAACCAATGACTTCCAGATACCACTTGACCATAGATTAAGTTGAACTAAATTTCTCTTTCAACCAATCACCCCCGCGCCATATTCTAGGCATGAATGTGGGATCTCATGGAATAAACCAATATAAAACCAAACCAAGGCTTCCAGAGGCCAACTCGCCTCAACCCTCAACCACAGTGATTCCACCTCCACGGTCGGACATCAATAACACCAACCATATTGATCTCTACCCAAGTTTTCTAGGGCTTCAAGAACAAGTAACTCAACCCACAACCTTCAAGGGCTTCGGAGTGTTTATCCAAACTAGCTATAGGGACTAGTATCTCAACCCGCCAAGGGCTCTGGAGTGTTTGTCCCAACCTAGGCTCCAAGACTAGTAACTCAGCCCAAGTTGTTCCAGGGCTTCCAAAGCATTTGTTCCAATCCACAACAATAAGGAACCTGTGCACTTATCAGAAAAAAAACAAGTGGAAAACCCACAGCATCATGGCTATCCAGGAAATGACAAGGCATGGCATGGCTAAAACCGTTAATCTAGGAAAATCTACATGTCAATGACAACACATAGCCATAAAATCACATGCATATACCATGCATCCATAAATAAACAAGGAAATCAGACATGTTACCTCTTTCCTGCAAAGCAATCTAGCTGTAATTATTGATCCAACTGTTCCTTTGCGCTTTTCTGCTTTCCATTGCCTTCTCTCCCAAATCCAAGTGAATGCTAAAGTTCTCCAAGAATGCTCCAATATTTATGTAAGTGTGCAAGAGTATGAGAGAATGAAAGAATGAAAGAAAGCTCCAAAACTAAAGTGAGAAAAGGTTACACTGACAAAAGTTTTGAACTGATCCTCTAAAACCTTTTTATCATTGAGGCCTCTATTTCTTCATTTATCTTCATTTTTCCTTTAATTTCCCTCTCATGCACATTTGTGTCTCTTCAACATCCTTTTCTTCTAGTTTCCTTTATTTCATAAATATAATTCCAATTATTGTCACTTTGTCTTTGTCAATTTCCATAGCCATTAATTAATTATAAGTGATACTCATCGCTATATTTTTGCTCAACATTTAGCTTGGAATATGTATCCTATGGCCTTATTCTTATTTTATTTACATGGAAAATCAACCAGGGTTTGTTACACCAAAAATTATTAAATCGGAAAATTTGGGTTGCCTCTAAATATGCCTGGTGAAGATCTTTAAAATGTGAGTGAGAAATTTCTAGGAAAGGAACTTCCTCAAAATTTTCCACCAAAAACAACACAGGAGTCATTTGGGCTTGATCCACCTGAAGCGAGGTTCAAGCATGGTGGCATATTTATAAAAAGAGAGGAGGAAGGTTGACCTCCAATCCCCCCTCGTAAACGAAGAACCATGAGAACAATGATGTCTTTACCAATATTATAAATTGAGAGAGGATCAACATCATCCAACTACTCACCTTAAAAAGTAGGTGTTGCATGCCTGAGGGAATACTCATTGGGAGCTCTAAATAAAACTTAAGATCTTGAACTAGATCTGAAGAGTAAACCTTAATTAGCAGTGACTTCCAAGAGGGGAGATTGACAAAGATCTGATAACAAGTTGATAAATCTGGCGCACGATCTTCTTGCAATATATCTGCAAGCGTAAAGGAAAAAAGCCTCTGCGAGATATTTTGGGCGCCACGAGGGTTTCTAAAAACTTTTGATTATACGCAGGTCCTGAAAACTCTAGCAAAACCTTACCAATGAGAACTTGACCAATTAAAATAAACCTCCAAGTGTATATTTGATCAACTTATATATTAATTCTTTTTATAATTAATAATAATAATTTAAAATGAAGTTATCATTTAATTAGTTTTTATGATTTTTTTTTGGCAACAGATGTATCATGAAGTAAGTGTTTTGATTCTTATGATGGATTGATTCCTATTCACTTTTATTAACTATTTGGGCAAGTTATAAAAAAATAATATCCTAGTTAGACACATACATTTAAAAGATGTGTAACATGATTTTTAACCATAGAGATTTATCTCTATTTTATCATGAATTATTTTTTATCTGTAAATAAAATATATTATTATACCATAATTTATCAATACCACAAGTCTAAACCACTATAACTTATTTTACAATAAAAAAATATTATCACTATCTTTTAAATAAATCTTAATTAAAATTATTTTAACTGGAAAAAAACCAAACATCACATAAATATAAATCACTACTGTTTATATAAAATTGAATTAAAAACTATGACGTATTTCAAAGTAGACAAGGCTATCACCGTAATTAATGGGTTGCCTAGAACCACAAATATAAGTCTCTATTATCAACCTTTAATTAAATTAAAAACTATGAAAGCTGTAGACAAGGATATCACCGTAATTAATGGATAGACGAGAAACCATCCTCTGACCATAACTAATGGTCATTCTATTGTACGTTCTCCACCGCTTACGCTCTGCGACTTTGACAATGTTGAACTTTGACTATGAAAGCTGTAGACAAGGATATCACCGTAAAGGGTTGTGTAATGACATAGAGGAATTGCTTGGATGGCTAAAATTGGTTGGAATTTGAGCCAAATTTTTTTTAAGAAATCTTATAGTAACAATGTTTGAATCATGAATTTGATGGTGGAAATGAATTCAACACCATCAAAAACCTCGAAGGCATCCAAAATATTAAAGTTTAATAGTTATAAGGTGGATTTACAAAAATTCCAGCCAAATTTTCTTAAAATCTTACCGAAATTTCCATGATTTTTAAGGTGAAAAAACAGTCTAATTAAACTATGACATAATATGTAATGTAGACCCAACCCAATTTAAAAGTACTCTTCACTTTCACTAAAAGTAAGAAAAAAATGTTGTTTTTATTAACAGTGCATATAACAAAACATTACATTCCCATCATGAAATGATAAGAAAACCAGATCCAAAACAATTTCCATCATAACAACTTCTAAGGAAGAAGGAGTCAAAAATGAAAATAATATGTGGGGATCATACAAAATAAGGGCATAACACCCCAACCAGATTACGAGTCCAAATAAAGAAAAAACCAACAGTGCAACCCTTAAAAAGAGGAAATGTTGTCATCTTTCACTTATATTCAAAAGTCAAAGATGATAAGCCCCTTCCCATGCCAATATATCGCAACGTTTCCTAAAAGGCTGAAATCACTAATCACAATTGTGGTCTGAACATTCACCTTTTTCCCTGGAATCCATGCTCTACCCATCCTCAACTGGTCTGTTCACATTATCCATGTGGCATCCAACAATGTCGTTGATTCATCATTTTTGGGGCTGCGATTATTATTTTTCAGGTTATAGGTTATTTAAAGTTGGTGGGGAGTATATGTTTATAGTTAGAATTAAATTTGTTTAAATAATCTATAATTTATAGCCTGAAAAATATGTATTGTTATTTTCTAAGCTATAGGTTATTTAATGTTTAACGATAGACTCGCATTAAATAATTTATAGCGTGAAATATATGTGTTGTTATTTTTCAAGCTATAAGTTATTTAATGTTTGTGGGCAGTGTATGCTCACGGTTAGATTTAAATTTGTTTAAATGTAACGGTGAGCATATACTGTCCACCAACATTAAATAACCTATAGCCTTAGAAATATGTATTGCATTTTAAACTGTATTCGTCATAGGAACTTGCCACCGAGTCATTTTCAAGGTAGTATGTTGGCCCTTGCTCCCGAGGGTTTATCCCCTTTTACTTCAACACACAGACTTCTTCTGGGCATGTGATTGATGTAATTGTATGATGAATTACACATCGGGCCCTGACCTGGGCACAGGCACAGTTTCATTGTTTCACCTTTTGCTCTGATTAATTTTTAAAAAGTAGAAATTTCAAATTTTAACTAGTTAGGTTTTTGTAATTATAATATTTATTTTAATTATTTTAACATTTTAACTAAAATTTATTTAAATTTATCCCTAATTTCCTTTTCAAATTCTTATTATCATTCATCGATAACTCTGCTTATTCCATTTTCAATGTCATCTAGTCATAATTTGATGTGACAAGGGACTTATTCTCACTTTCAAAATGTAGAGGTTGGCTGATTATGAATGCAATATGTAGAAAAGTAGGTTAAAAAGGAAATATATTAATGAAAAATATGTAAATACAATGAATCGTATCAAAAAAATTAATATTTTTAAATATGAAATAGATGAATATAGTAAATGAAAGAAAAAATTGAGAAAAAATCATAAAATCATATAAACTAATAAAAAGATAAATTTAGAGAATTGGACAGAGTGAGCCCAGAGATAACGACTCGAAGAAAACCACTGATTCTATCACAAAGTGTTAAAAATATAGATTAATATGAAATATGAATACAATGAATCATATGGAAAATGAAATAGATAAATATAATAATCATAGAAAAAATAGGGAGAAGATTGTAAAATCTTCTAGTATGAAATTACTAAAAAGAAGAATTGGAGAGAGCGAGGCAAGAGATAACGAGACGAAAAAAACGCTAATTCTATTACAAAGCGTTTAAAAAATAGGCACAATGAGTTCAAGTAGATTTTTTAATTGATTTTAATTTTAGTTTTGAAGTTGTTTTTAATGTAATTTTTTGGAATTTTTTTTTTGTAGATTTTCTAGTTTGAATTTGGCTGAAAAGTTTCAGGTGAAAATTTGATTTGTGTTATTTAAACTGGTTTTTTGATTTCATATATGAATTCAGCACTCTAGAAACCTTTGTGGCATTTTGATTGTGCAGAATTTATCCATCTAACTTGTGATTTCAATGACTTGAATTTTAGAGAAACTAAATCAAAAAAATAAATACGAAATTTTTTCAAAAAATCACATTAAAGAAAACTAGTTTAATTTTATTTATTAAATATAATGATTATAGCTTAACAATAAAAAAATTACATATTTTAAGATATAATTGATATAATCATTTTATTACTTGAGCAACTTGCTATATAGAAAGTTGACTTATTAATTATAAGTTTAAAAAATTTATTAATAATTTGTTTTAGTTTTTTGAATTATATATAAGTTTTGAATATTTGTAATTTCGAATTTCTAGAGCCAATAGTTCCTTGATCCCATCAATAATTCATGAATGGGTCATTTAAAATGATGTTGATCAAAATTTTAACCTTAAAATGAAAGATAGTCTAAAAGTTTATCTATCGTAAAATTTTCATGTGATAGGTAATAGGTAATGTAAAATTTTCATGTGATAGGTAATAGGTAATGTGAAAGTGAACATGTTATAGGTAATGGGAAAGTTAAAATTTCATGTTTGAGAAAATAGAAAATTATTAAAAAATATGTTTAGTCATAAATTATAAAGAAAATAGAAAATATTTATGACTAAACATATTTTTTAATAATTTTCTATTTTCTTTATAATTTATGACTAAACATATTTTTTAATAATTTTCTATTTTCTCAAACATGAAATTTTAACTTTCCCATTACCCATTACATGTTCACTTTCACATTACCTATTACCTATCACATGAAAATAGAAAATTATTAAAAAATATGTTTAGTCATAAATTTTAAATTTTAAATTTTAAATTATATATATATATATATATATATATAATTTAAATTATATTATGTTAGGTTAAGACACTGTGTGTAAAGGTTGCTAAAGGTTGCTAGTTCAAAATTCCATGTGGTCCCTGTTAAGTTTTTTTAATGATTTTGATGAATTTATATGCTTTTGAGTGAGGGCGACTTAACTCACATTACTTAGCAAAGAGAAAAACAAATTATATAAAAATATTTATTTATTAAAACTATATATAATTTTAAATATGTTTTTAAAATATGTTCATATTAAATATTTAAATATTTAAAAATATATATATAATAATTAATTTATGAAGTTTAGTTGTTAAATTGTAATTTAAATTTTATAAAAGAAATAAAAAAATGTATCATTTTGAGATGAGATAAGTAGCAAGGTTTTCAGGGTAGTCTTATTGTTTTTTGTTTATTTATTTTTTCTTAATAATTGTTATAAGATAGTAATTAATAAGATATATATAAGATGTAACTGTATTATTACAGCAAGTTTTTGGTAGTCAATGGAATTATTTGTAATTTGTATTTTTTTTTTATAATAAAAATTGTTTTCTTTTGGTAAAAAAATGTTTTATTTTTTTAAAGCTTCCTAGGAGTACATCTTCATCATGTTCAATATAGCAAAGTTTCATATCAAGAGGTGGCTTAACAAAGCACCTAATCACCATCTATCCATAATCCGTAAACAATGAAATTTATTTTTTATCAAAACTCTACTTAATAAAAAATTTAAAAAACAAAAAAAAAAAACTTGAAAATTAAATCTTTAAGATTTAACCCTAACACTTTAATATTAATCTTTAAAGCTTAACTTTATATGTGAGACCTCATGTTATTGCTTTGGGAGATTCTTTAAAACTTAACTTTATATGTGAGACCTCATGTTATTGCTTTGGTTGATCTAGGGAAAAATGTTATTGCTTTGGTGATCCGAATTTATGCAGGAACGCAACAGAATAAACATATAAACATAAATACAGAGATGCAGCGGAAATAACACTTCATTTCATTAATATCAAAGAACTGAAATTTGCTTACAGACAGAATGGAAATAAAACTAGCTAGGGCGCTGGTAGCTATCTCCGAGAAGAGATGTGGCAGCTACAGGCCTCTGAACTGAGTTACAATGAGGCTCGAGGGCCTATTTATCATTTAGAAACAATGGGAAATCCTAAACATCCAAAACCCTAACCCTAGGAGATGAAGTGCTAAAACTATGGGCCCCGTTTGGGTAAATTGGTGTTTCAACTTCCCAGGGGCGTAACTTTGGCATACGATCTCCGTTTGACGCGTACCATACCTCGTTAGAAAGATCTATCCGAGGACTACAAATTTGGAATGAGCAACATCGGTCCATGGACCCATGTTCCTCTCCGTTTTCCCAAAAAACGTTGTTTAGGGCCTCAAAACGGCTCCGGAAGTTTAGGACCCGAAAAACTGCTAAAAATAGTAAACTGTGCCGAAACTGAAAAACTGAAATAGACAATGGTGGAGCCCCAAGTGGAATAGGCGGGTGACCACCAATATCCACCTGGATCATTTGGGAGATGTGAAAATCATCCATCATATTTTATGTCACAACAGGAATCTTTAGGTTGTTTCACATCAGAAAAATTTACTCGAGGTTTCATTACATCTAATCACTCTTTAAGATTCCTAATACGTGGTACAGCCACACGACGAAATTACTACCCACTTTCCCTAAATCATACGGCATGTATACCTATGCTGCGTATCAGGGTGGATGTTGGCCACCCCTCATCCACCCCTCTCCTTCCATCATTGAAATTTTAAAGTGAAACTTCATGGATAACGTCATGAGGAAGCCAAATTATATACTTTTCTAATAATGTTTTGTTAATCGGAATTCCAGTTTCTCTGCCAATTTCATTTTTGGAACAGTTAGTCCAAAATCAACAATCGTTTCTTTATGGTCCAAAAGAAGTTTACTGGATGCATCATTATATCTACTTCGTGCGAGGATTCCTATTACGCGGTACACCTACCTGACAGAATTACTGGGCAGTTCTGAGGATGATAAAGGGAAACTTCATCGATAGCAGAGTTTGAAGCCAAATGATATGTTTTTTTATATAAATATATGCCCTGCCCGCACAACATAGAATGAGCATAGATTGAGTGGAAGAATAACGTTTGTTTGATTGCAAGTCAGGTTAGTTTTCCCTGTCGTTTGAATTTTAAAATGGGTTTAATCCAGAATCTGCAATTGTTGATCACCAAGTTTGTTTGTTGGTTGGGATGGTTATCATGTTTTTCATTAGCACAATTTGACATAAGTGAAGGTGTTGGAAGATTTTCTGATATTCCCGTTCAAGGAATTACATGCATAGGGAATACAACAGTTTTAGTTACAAGTCTGATAAGAGGAAGGTTGGATCTATAGATAGGTGCCAGGGATGCCCTCGACATTCTAGCAAGTGCCAAACTGAAGACCATAAATGGGATTCAAGATGGAAATGGACTGATTACATGTAGAGAAGGTCGAAATACTGCTTCTTCACAACAAGTTCGTCTTCGGAAGATGGTTGAGTTATTCAAAAGGCTTGGACATCGGTTGGGCATCCAAAAGATGGTCGATTTATTCAGATGACTTTGACATCGACTTGGAATCCAGAAGATGGTTGAGTTCTTCAGACGGCTTAGACACCGACTGTGCATCAACATACCTTGTTTTAAAGGAGAAGGTGATCTTCACACCGCCACTGCAGAAGAAGGTCATCCACTCACAGCTTCTAATGAAAATGGAAGTGTACAGAGTGCTTTTTTGTTGTAATGATGTCTAACAGTAAACCCAATTCGTCCACCAGAGAGTTCATGAAGACCAATGCCCCTATTGTGGACTCCATTTTAATGTGATTCCTTCCATTACAAGCTGCAATCAATGATAGTGAGGTATTTGCTCCAGAAGTCGCTATAGAAACCTTTCCATGAAATTCTTGCAACTACATCGTATTCTGGATAGTGGAAGAGCTGACCATCATGCTTGCTCTTCGGATGCCTGGGACATTTAAACCACTCTCTAATTCCCTCTGCCTTCTCCCCTATCTTACATGCCTCACAAATGGCTACCATGGCTACAACTGGGACAGTCTGTTGCATGTGGAGAGCCTGTTGCCCTTAGAGCAGGCTGATGAAGGGCACAGAGCGAGAGTGAGTGAGTCAAAGGTGGTATCTGAATTCTTGATTATATAGGTGGACCAGTCTCCCTGACACGTCACCCCTTCCTCCCCCACACTTCAAACTTCACAAAAAATAACACTTAACCCCCACTGTGCGCATTATGAAACTTGCAATCTGCGGCTTGCGGCCGCGGTCCCACCTCCGTGCCATGTCACTTACCTTCTCCCCCGCACTTGACACTTCGCTTATTTTAGTATTTACCACCTCCTCTTACGGTTAAACCTTAAGTCTTGCGATCTATGGGCAGCGGTCGGGTCCCACCTTCCTCCACGTCACCCTTTTCTCCCTGCCATCCATCGCAGGTCGCATATTATAACGTTTCACGTCACAACTGAAACTTAAAACCTGCGATTGCTGATTTGTGATATATCACATTGCATTTGTTTTAACTTACCTTTGAAGTTCCTGCAATCTATTTCCTTTAACTTGCGATGCGATGGTCGGTCCCACCTTTCCCTCCATGTCACCTTCCACTTCACATCGCATCACCAATTCCTTTTCTTATATCGTAAATTGAAAAACTTGCGAAATGCGATGCAATCGTGGATGCAATGTGGCTCCAAGATAAAATTTAACATTTTTCAAGTCCGGGTATGTGATTTTTGACGTTGTTTTGCTTTAAAAAGGGGTTAATCGTAGCAAAAGGACTCGGGTAGAAAAAGATAGAAAAGGTCAAGTGGAGTCCCACCCGTGTGCTATGTCATTCCACCTCTAATCACCCTCCACCTTTCTTCCTTCTCCACTCCTCTTCCCTACATCCAACGGCCCTTATCTTGTTTCAGCCTCCCTGTAGCATTCGAACTTATGCATTTCCATTAGGGGGAGGTTCTGGCTATGCAAGCGGTGCCAATTCTCTCCTCCATGTGCCTTCCACTCATCATTTCACACCCCCCCCCCTTCTCTGATACCACTTACCACTTGAGAACCCTCTGAAATATGGATCCCGGTATTCAAATACAGCACGAGTCTTTCATTGGTGGAGCACGCAGTCACAGTTATGCAATTCGTCCAAGAGCTCCCACTAAAGAGTTTAGTGTACACAGTGCAACTAACCATTCTGCAACGGCAAGTGGAAATCATGAGAGTGAGAGAGTGGATGATACCGAACAACAGATGGAATTACATGATAAATTCTAAACTGTCCACCACTCCTCTGAAGATTTTGGAATTTGGCGTCCCTGGCTAACTTTTATTTTTATTTTTACTGTTAAGATAATGATGTTTTGCTGGTAAAATCCTGATTTTACCCAATTCTATTTTGATTTTTTTGTCGTAGGAGTGATTGCTCGATGCACACTCTGATAGTTTGTTAGGATATTTTGGTTTTCATATGTATGGGTCGATCATGACAGAATATTCGGTCGTAAACCCTCAAGGAGAACTTTATAGGTAGTGATTTCTAAGATGAAAGAAAGGTTCTGGAATTTTGAAGAATTCTGTTGTAGTTTTGTATGATTGTGCTCCCTGTGCTCTAAGATACATATTTGGGAGAGATGTTTAAACATAATATGATACAGAGCTGTTAATTCGATTCCAAATGGAGTAATGAGTAGTATGTACATGTTTTCTTCTATTATTGTTAATCTCATTTTTATGTATAATCATCTTTCATGCTTTGGTGCTTAGAAGGTTTGTGTAACGTAGCTGTCGGTGGTTTGTAATTTTATTCATGAATTCGTGTTGTATAACACTGAGGTGTTAACGCTCATGCACTAAGCTTGCTGCACTCTGTTAATTCGCGCTCCATGAACCTATGTTTTTGTCCACATCTCATTCATATCTGCTTCCTCTGAGTTCGTGGGTGACAGATTCTTAATCCTCTTAAGCCTGTCTCTAGTGGGTTCGTTCTTTGTTCTTTCTCAACGCCTCTGCATACTTTTAAAGCTTCTGCTCATTGTTTTATACTTGGCTCATTTAAAATCATCAAGCCTCTTGAGCCCTCTCATGGTATAGGGAATTCACATGAATCGACTCCAAGGTCTTCTCCATCCATGAACCACCAAAATCATTATTCTTTTGACCCATATTCTGTCAGAGGCATTTATACAATTGTCCACTTTTAACCTCTGATTTTTAAGGTGTCCTAGGCACTAGTATTTTGTAACTCAAGGTTGTCTCTAGGAGCTACAACACAATATGAAGATCAATCATGGTCAACCATGGTCCAACATTGCATTGTCATAAATATTATCTCAATATGAAAGTAAACCATATTTTTTTTAGGGTTGATAATATTTATGTTAAGGTTTATATACCTTGGGTTTACAATATTAATCCTTTTAGTTTTTTGGTTTTTAGTATTAATCTCTTATTTCTATTAGTTACTTGGGTTTATAATATCAATCCCTTGGATTTATTTATCTAAGGGTTCATATTCCTAGGGTATAATATTATGATAGGGTTTATATCTTAATTGTAACGTTTAATTTATATATCATGGGTTTATAATCCACTAGATTTATAATAGAAATTCTTTGGGTTTATAATATTATTCATAGGTTTTATATTTCTATGGTTTAATATTCATCCTAGGTTTAATATTATTCCCTATGGTTTAAATTTATTCCCTAGGGTTTATAATATTAATTCCTTGGGTTTATAATTATTCACTTAGGTTTATAATATTAATCCATTGGATTTGAAATTATTCCCCTTGATTTATAAATTGTTGAGTTTATAATATTAACCCCTTAGTTTTATAAATTCCTTGGATTCATAGTAAATTAATAACTTGGGTTTATAATATTAATCTTAAGTTTTTTCATATTAATCTTAGGGTTTATATTCATAGGATTTAATATTTATCCTAGGCTCTAATATTATTCCTTTGGGTTTATAATCCCTAGGGTTTTTACTAACAATCTAATCATTTTGCTAATATCTTAAGTTTATAATATTGATCCCAGGGTTTATAATATTAATCATCAAGTTTATATTTTGAGGGTTTAATATTAAGCCTATGGCTTATAATATTAATATTAAGGTTTAATATATTAATGCTTTTAGTTTATAATCCCTGGGTTTATAATATTAATCTCTTTAGTTTATTTATCTTAGGGTTTATGCCCCTAAGATTTAATATTAATCCTAAGGTTTAATGTTATTATGTTGTGTTTAACATTCATTGGGATTTTAATATTAATCCCTTGGGTTTTATAATGTTAATGGTTAGGTTTATAATATTAATCTTAGGGTTTAACATTTATTTTAGGGTTTATAATGTTTGCCTTAGGGTTTATATCTCTTAATATTAATTTATTGTTTTAATATTATTCCCATGGGTCTATAGTCCCTTACATTTATGTGTCCATTGTTTTTATGATATCAATATCTTGGGTTTATTAATGTAAGGTTTCACATTTCTAGAGTACAATATTATTCATAATATTTACAATATTAATCATAGTGTTTAATTTAAGGCTCTTGGATTTATAATACAAATTCCTTGAGTTTATTAATCCTTTGTTTAGAATATTAATATCTTGAGTTTTCAATATTAATATGTAAGGTTTTTAATACTAATCCCTTAGGTTTACAATACTAATCCATTTGGTTTATAATACTAACAATTAGTTGGGTTCACTAATCACTTGGGTTTATAGGTAGCTTGTGTTAATAATCCCCGAATTTTATAATATTAATCCTTGGATTTATTAAGTGTAGTGTTTACAATATTAATCCCTTGGGTTTGATAGTTTAACCATTTATATTCCTACAGTTTAATAGTCATCCTAGGGTTTACTATTATTCCCTTGGGTTTAATATTATGCTATTAGGTTTATAATATTAATCCCAAGGTATATAATATTAATATAATAATATTTATCCATTGAGTTTATAATATTAACCCATTGGGTCTATTATTCCTAAAGATTTATAATATTAATCCCTTCAATTTATTTTCATTAGTCTTAAGGTTTAATATTATCTTAAAACTTATAATCTTAAGGTTTATATATTAATCTCAATGGCTTTATAATATTAATCTCTTCGGTTTATATTCCTAAAGTTTTTAATTGTAGAGTTTATATTATTAATCCTAGGGTTTTAATCTCTTGTATTTAAAATATTACTGCTAGGGTTTATAATCATTTATGCTTAGAATATTAATTTTATGGTTTAATATTATTTCCTTGGGTTTATAATATTAATCTTTTCAGTTTATAATATTATTAGACACTTTGATTTATTAATCTCCATTAACATAGTTAATATTATTAATATACTATATTATCTATATATGGATCAATATCATTAATATTGTATTATAATCTAGGTATATATAAAAGATGTTGATAGTTATATTAATATGTTCATAAACTTATATTAATCACTAAGATAATAGTGAGAGATAAATAAATATTATTAATAATAACAATATACTATTATTATAATAAGTTAATTTTAAAATTGACTATTTATACTTTTATATATATATATATATATATATATATATATAAGTATAAATAGTCAATTTTAAATAGTTATAATAACATTATACATATATTAATATTGATAAATAATTATAGATCTATATCAACTATATTTATTAATATGATTGTATATGTGATTCATATAAATTTATCGAGTATACAATCATATTTACCAATGTGATTATGCTAATTATTTTATAACTATCCCCTTAATTAATTTTTTTGGTTTAATCTTGTATAAATAAAAAAGTGGCATTGTTCAATCAATTGAATTCCAATTCAATGAACCTGAATGGGGCGATTCCAGCTCCTCATTATGACATTACATTATCTAACATTATCTAAAACTAGAACGTTGAGATTTGACTAATAAAAAATCTAATAACCCAAACATTAAAAAAAATTAAAAAAACTAGGCTGGCTACAATTTTTTTATCCGCAAAAGAATTTCTTCCGCACTCTCTTCGAATTTGGCTCCACTCAATCTCAATCATTCAGTTTCACTTTAGTTAATGCCAGCACTAAAGGCCCTTGATCATCGCCCATAGCTGCTCTCAATCAATGAGTTTCCAGGCAAATTCACTTTAATGAATTCATAGATTAAATACCATCCACTCCCTGCATTTCTATTTTTATTTCTATTGTACGCTCTTTGATTTTAATAGGTTGATATGTATTTTAGAGTATAGAATTTATTTTTTGCATTTAAATACATAACTTAAATGATAGTATCATAGTGATTTTATTAATTTTATAATTAAATTATAAATTACAATTATACTTTTAATAAAATAATTATAAGCGATCTCTGCCCCACCACACTCCCTTCACAGGCAGTTTCCTACCCGTATATAAATTTTTTTATGGAACCATGCGAACCTTGAAAAGATGCCAATATTGATGATGGGATGGGATTGCTCAATCTTTTTCGTGAAGCACGTTCTTGACTTTTTAGAAGAATGTCGGTGGCAGGTTGCAATGCAATTACTAGTCAGTTCTCAGGATGATAAAGCGAAACTTCATCGATAGCAGAGTTTGAAGCCAAATGATGTGTTTTTCAATATAAATATATGCCCTGCCCGCACAACATAGAATGAGCATAGATTGAGTGGAAGAATAAAGTGTTGTTGATTGCAAGTCAGGTTAGTTTCCCCTGTGGTCTGAATTTTAAAATGGGTTTATGTTGGAATATTTGAAATTCCAGAACAGCAATGGAGAATAAAATTCTCTCTCTTCAACACAGAGAAAAATAAAAAAATTTCTTCACTGTAGACAGAGTTTTTCCACTGTAAAAACTATTTCATTTAACTTAAAAAAAAACTTGGTTACAAAATCTCCTCTGCCTGAGGGAATACAATAAAAACTTTGACTGCTTCAAAACACAGTTCAAAACCACTCACACTCTCTAAAATTTCACTCTGAAAAAATACTCTGTCTCTTCAAAAATGAAAGCACTGCTGTGCACTTCAAAAATCTGTTACACTGCTGTGCACATCAAATTTTTTTACACTGCTGTGTGTAAAAATAAAACTTTCAATGCTGAACTATGCACTGCTGTGCTGTATCACTTTTTCACTGCTGTGTGAAAAAATAAAAACATACCAAGTAAAAAAAACTAATGCACCACTGCCTTTTTCTATTTGACTTCATTTTATATGTTTCAACATATAATAATAAAACAACCCTTTTAAAAAAAACAAATAATAAAAAAAACTTAAAACCAAAACAACCTAACTATAACATGGCCCACGGCCTCCCTTTAACAATCGACCAATGTAATATATATGCAAAACATATATATATATGTACATGTATTTGGACTCGTACGCACATCGCATTCTTTTAAACAAACGTTAAAACAACTTTGATCAAATCATGAACCGGACGCCAAACAAAAAGTAAACCAAGCTGCATAATCTTCCCGCGTCCGATTTTTGGGCTCACGTACGGATGAAATTGTGATGCGGGATTTTTATTAAATCCGCTTCATAAGTTTCCCCGGGTCCGATTTTCAGCAATCCTGTACGGAAACAAATGTGATGCGGGATTTTTCATAAATCTGGCTCATTAAAATATAAGTCCGGAGGTTGACTGCTCAACAGTTTTGGCAAGCGGCTCACGTACAAGCTTCTGCAGATAAAATTGGAAGGCGGCTTCAGTACTTTGAGCGGCTGTAAAGTAATTTCAACACTCCCCCTTACTTTCAGCTGCTGGGTTATCAGTCATACCCAGACATTTCCTCAAAAACTCAAAACTTTTCTGCCCCAATGGCTTGGTCAGAATGTCTGCAAACTGCTCCTGAGTTCTGCAGTGTTCCAAAACAATTTCACCATTGTTTACCAATTCTCTGATGTAATGAAACTTTGTGTCAATGTGTTTTGTTCTCTTGTGAAACACAGAATTCTTGGATAATGCAATAGCTGAGCTATTGTCACAATAAATCACTGTTCATTTTACCTGCTCTTGGCACAAACTTCTTAACATCCTCCTCATCCAAATTGCTTGACAAGCTGCTGCTGTGGCTGCCACATATTCTGCCTCTGCTGTAGACAATGCTACAATGGGCTGTTTTTTAGAAGCCCATGAAATTGCTCCTGAACCCATGTGAAAAACATAACCGGAAGTGCTCTTCCGATCATCTACACTTCCAGCCCAATTACTGTCAGTGTATCCAACTAAATCTGAATTTTCTGAAGCAGTATATAAAATACCAAATCTTTTTGTGCCTTTAACATACCTCAAAATTCTCTTTGCTGCCTGCCAATGTGCATCCTTTGGCTTCTCCATAAATCTGGAAATTAAGCTAACAGCATGCATTATGTCGGGCCTAGTTGCAGTCAAATACATGAGGCTGCCAACTATGCTCTTATACAATCTAGGATCAAAATCCTTGCTGCTGTCCTCTCTGCTGAGTTTTAATCCCATCACTGTGGGAGTGATCGCTGCCTTGCTCTCCTGCATATTAAATCTTTCCAGCACTTCATTAACATATTTTGCCTGTGAGATAAAAATCCCATTTTCATCTTGCTCTACTTCTATTCCTAAGAAGTATTTCAACAAACCCATGTCAGTCATTTCAAATTCTTCTTTCATGACTGTTTTAAAATTTTCAATAAGGTAATCATCATTACCTGTGAAAATAACATCATCAACATATAAAACTACAATCAACATTTTTCCATCCTTTTCTTTGATGTAGAGGGTGGGTTCTCCCTCACATTTTTCAAATCCATTTTCCAGTAGATAGGAATCTATCCTACTGTACCATGCTCTTGGCGCTTGCTTCAGCCCATAAAGAGCTTTCTTCAACTTGCACACTTTGTGCTCTTGGCCTTTCTTCTCATAACCTAGAGGTTGTTCAATGTAAACCTCTTCCATTAACACTCCATTTAGGAATGTTGACTTCACATCCATTTGGTAAACTTTCCACTGTTTTGTGCTGCTATGGACATCACTGCTCTCACAGTTTCCATTCTAGCAACCGGTGCAAAAGTTTCCTCATAATCTATCCCATGCTTCTGCTTATACCCTTTGACAACAAGCCTTGCCTTGTGTCTCTCTATTTTGCCTTCAGCATTACTCTTGGTCTTGTAGACCCATTTAACTCCAATGACATCTTTACCTTTTGGGAGTTCAACCAAATCCCATGTCTTGTTTCTTTCTATGGCATTAATCTCCTCATCCATAGCTTCTATCCATTTATTTTCCTTAATAGCTTCTTCAAAGTGGATAGGGTCTTCAACATGACAATATAAAGCAAACAAAGAATTGATACCTTCATTTGCTGCCTCTTGTGCATAAATGTCATTCAAATTTCTGAACTTCTTACCTCTTTCACTTGGTGTACAAATGCTTGAAGAAGCACTTGAATTTCCTCCTTGTGGTGTGCTTGGAGAAGAACTCTCATTTCTCCTCAAGGGTGTCTCTTGCTGCTCTTGTGTTGGTGCTGTTGTTTGGGGATGTATTTCAGCCAATTCATCATCATCTTCATCATGAGATAAACAATGTTTAACATTCACTGTTTTCTCTATGCTTCCATCCCAAGCTTCCTCCTCAATAAACTGAACATCTCTGCTCACAATAAATTTCTTGGTGGATGGGTTGTATAACCTGTAGGCCTTGGATTCCTCACTGTATCCAATGAAAATACATTTCTCCCCCTTGCTGTCCAACTTCTTCCTTAGCTGATCCGGAATGTGTGCATAAGCCACACATCCAAAAACCTTCATATGTGTGACACCTTGTTTTGTGCCACTCCATGCCTCTTCCGGAACTTTGTTCATCACTTCTTTTGTAGGGCACCTATTCAAAATGTATGCTTCACAATGTACAGCTTCAGCCCAATAATCATTAGGCAAATGCTTTGCCTTTAACATACTCCTCACCATGTCCATTATGGTTCTATTCTTCCTTTCGGCTACTCCATTTTGCTGCGGAGTATATCTAGTTGTAAACTGCTTTTGAATACCATTTTCTCTACAAAAACGTAGAAAATCTTTAGATATATACTCACCTCCTCTATCGGTCCTTAGAACTTTGATGTGCAGCCCACTCTGGTTTTCCACAAGTGCTTTGAAATTGCAAAATTTTTCAAACACTTCACTTTTGTTTTTCAAAAAATAAACCCAAGTTTTTCTTGTAAAATCATCTATGAATGTTAACATGTAGTGGCTGCTAGCAAGCGATGGAGTTTGCATCGGTCCACACAAATCTGAGTGGACAATCTCTAAGGGTGCCTTTTCCCTTATGCTTTTCCCGGAAGGAAAACTTTCTCTGTGTTGTTTCCCAAGAATACAACCTTCACAAAGGCTGTCCAGTTTCTCTATCAATGGTAAACCTCTTACCATTCCTTTTCTGTTCAACAAATTAAGACTTCCAAAGTTGAGATGTCCAAATCTCAAGTGCCACAACCAATTTTCATCTTTTGGTTCGCTTTGGATAGCCTCTTTTGCCACTGCTGCTATATTTTCTTCATTTTTCAGATCTGCTCTCATTCTAAGAGGGAACATCCTGTTCCTTGTCATCTTCACTTCAGCAATACATTGTTTGCTGGGTGGTTTGTCCATGATGGTACAAACATCATCCTCAAAAAATACATTGTACCCCTTTTGAACAAGTTGTCCAATACTTAAGAGGTTACACTTCATTCCTGGAACATAATAGACATCTGATATGGATTTCTTTGCACCTTTCCTTGTTAGAACATTTACATTCCCTTTTCCCATAACAGAAACTTTGCTATCAGTTCCTAGTGTGACTTGTGACTTCACACTCTCATCTAGCATAGAAAACATTGCTAAGTTTCCTGTCATATGGTTACTGCAACCGGAGTCTAGAAACCATAAGTCTTCATTCTTTTCTTCAACCATATTACAAGCCAAAAATAAATTATCTGGGCTGATATTTTCTCTAGTGAAATTTGCACTAGTTCTATTTCCCATATCATGTTGCTTCTTTCTACATTCATTAGCATAATGACCATATTTTTTACAATAGTGACATTGGACATTGGACTTATCATACCTCTGTCCTTGAGCATTCTGCTGACCACTCTGCTGGCTGCTGCCTTGGCCTTGATGCTGATTTGGATTGCTGCCCCTTCCTTGAGCATTTGTTGGACTGTTCCTTCCACCTCTATTTTGGCTTCTGCCTCTTCCTCTTTTGTTTCCTCTGCCTTGCCCTCTTCCTCTTCCGAAAGACATCTGGGTCTTAAAGGCATGTTCCAGAGATGAGTTTTCACTTCTACCCAATCTCTGCTCATGAGTCATCAGTGATGCATGTAGCTCATCCACTGTGAATTTTGTGAGATCCTTAGTCTCCTCTATGGTGGTGACAATCACATCGAATCTTGAGGGTAGACTCCTCAAGAGTTTTTCCACAATCCTTTTCTCTTCAAGAGTCTCTCCATGAGATCTTATTTGTGTGACCATTCCAATCACATGAGTGAAGAACGAGTCAATAGTATCTGACTCTTTCATGCAGAGAGTCTCAAAGTATCTCCTCAGCAACTGAAGTTTTGCTGTCTTCACTTTTTCCATGCCTTGATAGGCTGTCTTGAGAGTTTCCCATGCTTCTTTGGATCTCTTGGCTGCTGCTATCCTTGGAAACACACTCTCATGCACTGCCTGATACAATAAGAAGAGAGCCTTGGAGTCTTTCTTCCTATTGCTCTTCAGCAACTCTCTTTTTGCCTGAGTTAAATCTTCAAACTCTTCTTCATTTGCTGGCTCTTCAAAACCATCCTCAACAAATTCCCATAAGTCTTGGGAGACAAATAGAGCTCTCATAGTTATTGACTAGTAGTCATAATTTTTCCCATTAAACATTGGGAGATGGACATTTCCCATACCCATACCAGTGCTGGCTCCAGCCATTCTGCACTCTTAACTATGATTAAAAAAACTTGACTGTGTATGTAGAACAGCTCACTGTTCTGCAACAGTGACTCAAAAAACTGTATAGAGAAATACCTTTGGATTCTTTGGCTGAGTCTTCACACTGCTGGAGAAGCTACTGCAACTAAGAACTCCTTTCCTTCAGCTTCTTTGATCTTCAAAGAGCCTGGACTAGCTCCGATACCATGTTGGAATATTTGAAATTCCAGAACAGCAATGGAGAATAAAATTCTCCCTCTTCAACACAGAGAAAAATAAAAAAAATTTCTTCACTGTAGACAGAGTTTTTCCACTGTAAAAACTATTTCATTTAACTTAAAAAAAACTTGGTTACAAAATCTCCTCTGCCTGAGGGAATACAATAAAAATCTTCAGGATCGCTTTCCAAACACAAGCTCAAAAACCACTCACACTCTAAAAATTTCACTCCGAAAATATTCGTCTCTCTTCAAAAATGAAAGCACTACCGTACACTTGCACCGTTACATCGTCATGGCACATCAAATTTTTTTTACACTCAGCCAGGTGTGTAAATCATAAACTTTCAATGTCGAACTAGACATCATTGTACGTATCACTTTTTCACTGCTGTGTGAAAAAATAAAAACATACCAAGTAAAAAAAACGAATGCACCACTCAGCTTTTTCTATTCGACTTCATTTTATATGTTTCAACATATAATAATAAAACAACTTTTAAAAAACAAATAATAAAAAAAACTTAAAACCAACAATCAACTATAACATGGCCCACGGCCTCCCTTTAACAATCGACCAATGTAATATATATGCAAAACATATATATATGTACATGTATTTGGACTCGTACGCACATCGCATTCTTTTAAACAAACGTTAAAACAACTTTGATCAAATCATGAACCGGACGCCAAACAAAAAGTAAACCAAGCTGCATAATCTTCCCGCGTCCGATTTTTGGGCTCACGTACGGATGAAATTGTGATGCGGGATTTTTATTAAATCCGCTTCATAAGTTTCCCCGGGTCCGATTTCTGGCAATGGTACGGAAAGAAATTGTGACGCGGGATTTTTCATAAATCTGGCTCATTAAAATTTAAGTCCGGAGGTTGACTGCTCAACAGTTTTGGCAAGCGGCTCACGTACAAGCTTCTGCAGATAAAATTGGAAGGCGGCTTCAGTACTTTGAGCGGCTGTAAGTAATTTCAACAGTTTAATCCAGAATCTGCAATTGTTGATGATCAAGTTTGTTTGTTGGTTGGGATGGTTATCATGTTTTTCATTCGCACAATTTGACATAAGCGAAAGTGTTGGCGGATTTATTGATATTCCTGTTCAAGGAATTACATGCATAGGGAATACAGCAGTTTTAGTTACAAGTCTGATAAGAGGAAGGTTGGATCTAGAGATAGGTGCCAGGGATGCCCTTGACATACTAGCAAGTGCCAAACTGAAGACCATAAATGGGATTAAAGATGCAAATGGACTGATTACATGTAGAGAAGGTCGACAGACTGCTTCTTCACAACAAGTTCGTCTCCAGGAGATGGTTGAGTTATTCAAACGGCTTGGACATCGGTTGGGCATCCAGAAGATGGTCGATTTATTCAGACGGGTTCAACATAGACTTGGCATCCAGAAGATGGTTGAGTTGTTCAGACAGCTTAGACACCGACTGTGCATCAACAATATACCTTGTTTTAGAGGAGAACATGATCTTCCCATCGCCTCTGCAGAAGAAGGTCGTCCACTGACAGCTTCTAATGAAAATGGAAGTGTACAGAGTGCTTCTGTTGTAATGCTGTCTAACGGTAAACCCAATTCGTCCACCAGAGAGTTCATGAAGACCAATGCCCCTATTGTGGACTCCATTTTACTGCGATTCCTTCCATTACAAGCTGCAATCAATGATGGTGAGGTAGTCACTACAGAAACCTGTCCATGCAATTCCTGCAACTGCATCGTATTCTGGACAGTGGAAGAGCTGACGATCATGCTTGCTCTTCGGATGCCTGGGACATTGAAACCACTCTCTAATTCCCTCTGCCTTCTCCCTTGTCTTACATGCCTCACAAATGGCTGCCATGGCTGCAACTGGGACAGTCTGTTGCGTGTGGAGGGCCCGTTGCCCTTGGAGCAGGCTGATGAAGGGCACAGAGTGAGAGTGAGTGAGTCCAAGGTGGTATCTGAAATTCTTGATGATATCGGTGCCTGGCCTATCAAGGGAAAACAACATATTTGCATATGCATTCCAATGCATGGTCCCAGCTCTGATGTCTGGACAGAGCTACTAGTGAGATCTTTGAGGTCTAAAGATGCTGAAGGCAGAGGAGTCAGAGTTATGGCTTCGGAAGCTCTGGAAGGCTACTTGGCTGGACGTAGAGGAGGATCAAGCGAATGTGTAGAATACAACATTGTGTCGTTCATAATACCAAGGTTTACTGAAGTATTAATAAACCTTTTATTGACTCTCTGGTTCGGAGTCGATGGTTTCTCCAGCGCTTTGGTAGCGAGAAGGACGATTAGAGATTACGTGGCAGACAGTAAAGGGAGTGGATTCGCTGCAAATGCCTTTCTAACCAAAGCTGTGGTCAAGTCTGATTTCAATAACACTCAGGTTTGCCAAGTGCTGAGCTTTAGGGGTGATCTTCTGGGCATCAAAACCTTATCATTTATAGTCTGTTGCGTTAACTTGATTTGCTCTATTGCTTGGGTTGATCATAGTGTATCTAGTTCTGCCGTTGCCCCCATTACCCTCTCACAGGGTGGACCACTAAGACCAGCCATTGCACAGCGTGGGCATGTACCAATAACGACAGCCATTGTTATTGCGTTGTGCGTGGACTCTGCCATCATTTTAACTAGGCTTAGTTCTATTGGTTATCGTTTACTCTATATCTGTTCCATTATTTCGATACCCCTAACTACAATCCTCTGTTCCAATTTTAAGATACCCCTAAGTACAATCCTCCACTGTCGTACATATATGTATCCTCCCTTAGCCCTGTTTGGTTTGGCCATTGTGTGGCGATCTTCTAACCTGAAGGATAAAATGTTCCTCGTGACGTTATTTTTATTTCCATGTTCGTGGATCATTGTTACATTAATACCTCGCACTGACACTGTTCCAGCATTCTCCATTTTCATTGTTTTCACTGTTCTAGCCGCGTTATGTTCGGTCATTCTGTGGACTTTTTTTAATTGGATGGAGAGGATATTTCTTTTCGTGATAGCCTCGGAGTTAGTGTCCCTTGTTATCCTCGTGCCTATGATGTGGGAATTAGTAAATGATACTCTCACGTGGGAATATGTATACGGTACTGTTCAAGCACTGGTGTGGGTGAAATGGGCAGGCGGCAGTTATATTCTGAGTAAGAAGAATTCGCTAGAATTTTTTGGGAAAAGTCCTCACGGATGGGGACTTCTATTGTACTCTTCTGCATTCTTTCTCAACGCTGTCATGGCTGGAGTTCGGAGCAATTGGGCAGAGCCATGGATATATTCAATTCACCATCATTAAAATATCGCTCAAGTAGTGAATTTGAAGACTAATAATGTCCCCTACAGATTGTTGTTTGTAGTTGTACAACCCCACATAAAATGCACAGTTCAACGGATGCTCATTGTTTTGTTATATTATCATTTTAAGCAATTTGGGATGTTCATGGTTTGTTATATTTATGATATTTAAGTTTTTTTAAATAATATTGAGTTATCAGGAGAAATTCATTTAACCCTCGACTTAATTTTGCATGGTTATCTTTAACTTATTTCAAGTATAAAGTGTAACAGGCTCATGGGATTTTTATATTAAGTAATTTTAAATAATATTATATTTTTAATTATAAAATATTAATTAAAATATACATTTTAATTTACCTTTCCTAAATAAAGATGTTTGAAATTTTATAATAATCTAACAATTAAAACAAATCTTGCACATAAAGATGGTTAAAATTATATAATAATAAAATGATAAATTTTATTTTAAAGAAAAGTAAGTTCAAAATAATTAATCTATACATTGTTTTTATTAAAGTACGTTCAAAAGAATTAAATTTATGCACTGTTTTAATTTACATAATTTGTTTATGTATAAAAAAATAATATTGAAATATCATGACTTTTTAACCAAAACAATATTTTTTTTATTTAATTTAATTTGTTTTTATAATTATTTGTTGATTATTTTTCATAAAATAATTTTAATTATATAAATTTTAGAATTGAATTTAAAATAATTTAAATATGTATAAATATGCATTTTAATTATACATTATCAAAATTATATAATAAAATTACTTAGAAAGTCAATGATAAACATGACATTAAAGAATTAAGAAATGTTGCAAAAACATCACTTTTATTTTACTTAATTTTTCCAAATAAATTTTTTAAATTCACATAATTTAAATTTGTTTGAAATAACATTCTTTATCTTTTTTTTTTTCTGTTTTTAAAGTTAGTTCAATTTTTAAAGAAATTTGACAACAATACTTGAGAAGAAGATAAGCATTGTTACCAAATTTGTTTGGTCCCATAAAAGAATTTAGTAAAAAAATTAATAAAATCATACAATAAAAGCATAGCTATCCTCATTTAAGCCTAAACCACTTACATCACTTAATATCATTACATTCATGTAGAATGAAAACATATCACAATGTTGAAACCTAGGATGACATAGGTCAATTGTTACAGTGTGAGTCCACATTGATGAAGATTATAGGTACATCGTCTTCAAGGATGGCCTTGCTAGCTTCTTCATATTGAATTACTTCCTCACTAGCCTATCCTCTTCCTTCATCCTTCAAGTTATTAATTGTCATCCAAACCTTCACTTTTTGCTTCCAACCCCCAAATTGCATTAAGTTGTCGTATTTATGGTCTAGATGATCTAATTTCTTATCTAATTGGTTCAATTCAATGAAGATTCTGTTCTAATAGGGACCTTTAACTTCTAGAATCATGACAATGAATGTCTTAATATGCCAACACATTTCCACAAACTTCAAGAATTTGGTGTTCTTTTTGATAGAAATAGTGAGCCTCCTCTTAATGTCACTAACACAAATGGTGTCTATTGAGCCAAGTAGATACCTTAGGCTAGTAGGATAAGTGTCAAATTCAAATGATTGAGGGTCAAATTCCATTTATGAAGAGAAACGATATTGACTAAAGTTTGAACATATTGTTGGCCCTGTTGGGGTTCCCATGTTTTGGCAGATTTGGCAATACCAAAAGATGAGACAACATCAAACCACTTTGGGGCCCTAGGATCTAGCCCTCCTGGACCCGGAGAGGGATCTCTCCAAATAGAGCAAAGAATGGTATATATCTTTGAAGCTCAAGATGAGATGTTAGGCTAGTTATGAAGCACAAAGTGGGTTTAAAATAATTTGGTTGGTTGGTTGCTGGGTTGAGTCATGAGATCATAGGCTGAGAAAGTAATGGGAGAGAAGGAACAAAGTAGCAAGATGTTTCAACAAAGGGGATATGCCAAGAAAGTGTCATCCATTGGGCTATGGAGTCGTGAAAGGAGAATTACTTGCAACCACTAGCCAAGGCTTTCAGAGGGAAAGTCATCTACACTAAAGGATATTTTAGATAGATGATGGGATGGAACATCAAGGATTGAAAGTGAAAGAAGGAAAAAAACCCAATTTCTGTCTATAGATCAGGTCAGAGGTCATTTAACTCCAGACCTGCTTGGACATACTCAAAGGTAGCTTTCAATGGAGGGACAAAGGGGCTGCTTATAGATCGAACCAGAGGTCATTTAACTCCAGGTCTGCTTTAGCAACTCCAAGGGAAAAACAGAGATAAATTTGACAAAGAAACATCCAAGCAGCGAACCCCCAAGTTCATACATTAGCCAGTAGGCAATAACATCCACTGCGCTGGTTAAACCACATGGATTCACTCTTAGATACCACATAAAGTAGAAAACATTCAAGGTAGGGAGAGCAGGAAACATAGGGCACCTAGCAAGGGTGAATCCTATGTTATACTTTTGTTGCCTACCAGAAGAACATGAAACAGTATGAAAATGTAATAAACAGAGTTAGGAAAAACATCACCAATAGTAATAGACCAGGATCCTATGAAATGTGCTTTGATTAATTGATGCAAAACTAGTCATGTACAATAAGCTCAATGGCTAATACAGTCCAGACTTCTCCTCCCAGCCTATTACATACAAGCTACTCTGTAACTCCCTCCCAAGACTGTTCTAACAGTCAAACTGAATCCCTCTCACAGAAACAGCCGAACGACTTAACAACAACCTTTTCATTGTGTTTTTGGGGATTCTTATAGAATAAGAAGAAGAAATAGAAGTAGGTGAACAATTAAATGAGTTTCATTAAGACAGAACGGCAGAAGTGTTCACGCCCCTATTGCTTAATGGCTTTCTGCAACGCTGTATGTACTCTGAGACTGGTTCAGAGATCTCTGTCAAGTCGATTTTGACCTCTGATATGATCCTTGTAATCCTCTTGTCTTTCTGGAGCTCTGCGCTGCCTTCTGGATCTGGTTAACTGGTTTAAAGTCTGCGAGCTTCTCCATATCTCCATTAATGCTGCTCAGACAGTCTTTAATGAAGCTCTGTCAATGCAATTAACTATTTATGGGCTCAAGGAAGTATGGAGACTGCTGTAGGAAGGTGTACCTCTGGAGAAAACACATTCTGCTGTTAGGTAGCGCAATTATGACTTGCCGATGCGCTCATTAGTCTTCAAGCTGAACCTTAATCCTTTGAATATAGGATTAGCGCTTTAAATCTCCAATTACTGGCTCAAATCCCTTAAATCCATCTCTGCTAATTCGCTGGAAAATGCTGAATAGACCTCTCTGTGCTATCTGTATAATGGAATAAACCTGTTACAAGCCCAGATAGTGGTGGCAGAGAAATGCTGTGGAGGCCCGGAGAAACAGTGGCGGAACAGTGAAAACAGCAGAAATGATGAAAAAGTGGCGGAAGGGATGGTTAAGTGTAAAGGCCCAAAGGTCGTCACTTGTGCGATTTACAAAGGAGAACACAGAAATACCATGGAGCGGAGCCACAGATGTGGGACCTGGTCACGGCGGAGGGCGATTTAACTAAGCCTTGATGTAAAATACAAAGGCTTGGACTTTGGCAGAAAAACACATAAAATGCATAAAACACAGAGGAATGTGGTGGAATGACGTACGAGGTGGGACCGGGGGTCTAATCGCAATCAGAGATCGGAGCGGGTGTCAATCACGACACACATATCAAATGTTGTCATTGCGATCGGCGGGATGAGGCGATTAAGCTATGACCGTTGGATCGGTGGGGAGGATGGATGGACGGGATCGAATCGGAGCAATCGCAATCGGGGACAGGAAGATAGGATTTGCGATTGCGATCGGAGGTCGGGGCGCGATTGAGCGCTGACCATTGGATCGGGGATTGGATCAATGGTTCACATTCAATCAGAGGGAGAGTCTGATCGGGCAATCAGAGAAAGGACTTGCGATTAGGTCCATCGGAGGAATGGAGTGATTAGTGCGGAACCGTCAGATCTTCAGGATGAATCAACGGTGGGGAGAGCAATTGGGGGAGCAGTGCGATCGGGGGATCGGGAGATAGGACTGCGATCACCGCAATCGCAAGTTTTTGCGATGGGCTAATCGGAGGGACACACATAAACATTGCGATTGCGATTGGGCGAGGGCTGCGATTAGCGCTCCGCCATCGAATCTTTAAGACAGATCAACGGCCTAAAACGCGTCGCGGGACTTATACAACAAACCATCGCATCATAACTTTTACGATGTTTACAAAGGATTTCGCACCCGCCTGGCTTCCGATTGCGATTGGCCCCCAAGGCTTAAGCACTTGGCCTTGGGTAAGGGTTACGTGGGGAAGTGGTTGAAAGGGCTGGCGAAAAAGGGGCTAAGCCCTATTACAATGTTAAAAAGTGGGTTTTAGCCCATTTAAGTGTATTTCAAGGTTGGGGAAGGGTAACGATAGAGAGGGAAAAGGGCAAAAGGCTAAACAAAGGGTAAGGGTAGAAATTTAAGGGGATTTTGGGAGGATTTGAAAGGTGAGAAGGGGAATAGAAGGGGAGACAAGGGAGAACAAAGTAGAGGCTAGGTGGGGGTGAAATAGAGGAAAAAATGGCCTTTGGGCATTCTTCTTCATAACAGAGAGGCTTTATGATGGAAATCAGCAGAGGGGATTTCATCAAAGGAAAAAAGCACAAGAGACTTCAAGGATGATGTGTCTTCAGGGGAGATGCATTCCTTGAAGGTTCAAAAACAATTTAGCCCCCCATTTTTCTCGCCAAAAATTTATGGGGGGGCTAACAGTGGCTCCACATGGGGATGGCTTCTTCTTGAAGGAGTCAAGAATCCAGAGGATAAATCTTTGGTGTAGGCCAGATGCCTGCTGCTTGGCTCATCCCTTTCTTTCTTTAGATCAGCTGCCACAATACTATGAAGACAACATATCAACAATAAAATTCTCCCACACAACTACCTACCCACACTATAGTCCTAACATTTTTATTTTGGGTGCATTTGGACTTGCAGACCCTTTTACATCATCAATTTTTACAAACAGGAAAAATAATCCTACTCTACTTCTACCCTTATTACTCCATGAGAACAGATTAGACTGTTGGCCTCATGTGTTTCTCTATCTACACTGCTACCTGTTAGGATTAGACTGTCTAGCAGGTTTCTTCTCTACATTCTAAGACAAAAAGTGAAACAACTAACTACATGCTCATAGACTGAGCTTTATTGAGCTTTTCCTACCTATCCTACTCTACTTGGAAATCTCTGATGCCCTAGGTGATACAATAATGCCAATGCAGCCAGTCGAGCAGTAACAAAAAAGGATATGAGCACTGACTGCCTGCCAGAGATAACCACCGGGTGCTCTGCGTGTGGTTCTTCAAACTGGGGTCACCTTCAGTAGTGACCATTCCTTATGAATCTGGCCCTGGTGTAGGATCATTTCTGGAATATTCGGGCAAACCAAGGCCTCCATGTATTCTGCCACAGGATCAAAGAACATATGATGTGCAATTTCTTCTTTCAGGCCTGCCATGACTGGTAGGCTGTCTACGTCCTAGGCAGCTTTGATTATTGCATTTTCCACTGCGTCTTCAGTGTGGCTCATGAAAACCAGATCCTCTTCTTCTTGTATTTCGAAGAGCAGCGGAATCTCTTCTCTTTTGGGGGGCGGGAGACTTTCCAAGAATGCTTTTGGGTCTCTGAACTTGTATGATATCTTTTGTGAGATTAAAATTTCGAGCTCAGCTTCATACCTCTCAACTACTAGCTCTAAAAAAAAATTCTTAATAATGGGTCCGCCTTTTGAGATAAGAGGAATGACCCCTGGAAGGTCCTCCACCTTATATTCTACCAAGTCACTAGATATTATATCACGGCATACTGCCATGAAATCTGGAAACATTTCTACAAACCCTTCAGGTTCTTCCATTAGTGACGTGGCTTGGTCTTCGGCATGGATGATGTTGTACTGTGACATGGTCTCCCAGTGGAGTCTTATGTGAAAACACAGGTAATCAGTGGCCTGTTGATCACCAGTGGAGTCTTTTTATCATTCAGGAATTGTGGAGTCGCCAGGTGGATGATTTACAACTTACTGTCCACCACAGTGGTTTACCAAACTAAGGCTGATTGGTCTCTCTCCCCAACGGAGTCGCCATTATGTTGGTGTTCCCATGTTTTGGAAAAATTTGCAAGACCAAAAGATGAGACAACATCAGAACCACTTCTGGGTCCTAGGATCTAGCCCTCCCGGACCCGGAGAGGGATCTCTCCAATAAAACAAAGAATGATATATATTTGAAAGCTCAATTTGAGATGTTAGGCTAGTTATGAAGCACGAAGGGGGGTTTAAAATATTTGGTTGGTTGGTTGCTGGGTGAGTCATGGGATCATGAACCGAGAAAGCAATGGGAGGAAAGGAACAAAGCAGTAGGATATTTCAACAAAGAGGACAGGTCAAAACTGTGCCATCCATTGGGCTATGGAGTCATGAAAGGTAATTACATGCAACAACTAGCCAAGGCTTCCAAAGGGCAAGTCATCTAATACCAAAGGATCTTTAGATTAGATGGTGGGATGGGACATTAAGGACTGAAGGTGAAAGAAGGAAAGCAACCAAATTTATGTCTATAGATCAGGTCAGAGGTCATTTAATTCCAGACCTGCTTGGACATATTCTAAGGCGGCTCTCAAAGGGACAAAGGGGTTGCTTATAGATCGGACCAGAGGTCATTTAACTCCAGGTCTGCTTTAGCAACTCCAAGGGAAAACAGGGATAAATCAAACAGAAGGGATCTTAGAAAGGCTAGCTGGTCGCGCAAGGATCCTAGTGGACAGGGCTAACTCCAATCCCCAGTGTTCCCAAAACTTCTAGCTTAAACCCCTCAAGAACTTCTAAGAACAGCTTCAACTAATTCATACATCAGCCAACAGGCAATAACATCCACTGCGCTGGTTAAACCACTTGAATTCACTCTTAGATAACACATAAAGCAGAAAACATTAAAGGTAGGGAGAGTAGGAAACATAGGGCACCTAGCAAGGGTGAATCCTATGTTATACTTCTGTTGCCTACCAGAAGAACATGAAACAGTATGAAAATGTAATAAACAGAGTTAGGAAAAAAATCACCAATAGTAATAGAACAGGATCCTTTGAAATGTGCTTTGATTAATTGATGCAAAACCAGTCATGTACAATAAGCTCAATGGCTAATACAGTCCAGACTTCTCCTCCCAGCCTATTACATACAAGTTACTCTGTAACTCCCTCCCAAGACTGTTCTAACAGTCAAACTGAATCCCTCTAACAACAACAGCTGAACCACTGAACAACAACCTTTTCATTGTGTTTTTGGGGATTCTTATAGAATAAGAAGAAGAAACAGAAGTAGGTGAACAGTTAAATGAGTTTCATTAAGACAGAACGACAGAAGTGTTCACGCCCCTACTGCTTAATGGCTTTCTGCAACGCTGTATGTACTCTGAGACTGGTTCGGAGATCTCTGTTAGGTCGATTTTGACCTCTGATATGATCCTTGCAATCCTCTCGGTTGTCTGGAGCTCTGCGCTGCCTTCTGGATTTGGTTAACTGGTTTAAAGTCTGCGGGCTTCTCCATATCTCCATTACTGCTGCTCAGACAGTCTTTAATGAAGCTCTGTCAGTGCAATTAACTGTTTATGGGCTCGAGGAAGTATGGAGACTGCTGTAGGAAGGTGTACCTCTGGAGAAAACACATTCTGTTGTTAGGTAGCGCAGTTATGACTTGTCGGTGCGCTCATTAGTCTTCAAGCTGAACCTTAATCCTTTGAATATAGGATTAGCGCTTTAAATCTCCAATTACGGGCTCAAATCCCTTAAATCCATCTCTACTAATTCGCTGGCAAATGCTGAATAGACCTCTCTGTGCTATCTGTATAATGGAATAAACCTATTACAAGCCCAGATAGTGGTGGCAGAGAAATGCTGTGGAGGCCCGGAGAAACAGTGGCGGAACAATGAAAACAACGGAAATGATGAAAAAGTGGCGGAAGGGATGGTTAAGTGTAAAGGCCCAAAGGTCGTCACTTGTGCGATTTACAAAGGAGAACACAGAAATACCATGGCGCGGAGCCACGGATGTGGGACCCGGTCACGGCGGAGGGCGATTTAACTAAGCCTTGATGTAAAACACAAAGGCTTGGACTTTGGCGGAAAAACACATAAAATGCATAAAATGTAGAGGAATGTGGTGGAATGACGTACGAGGTGGGACCGGGGGTCTAATCACAATCGGAGATCGGAGTGGGTGTCAATCACGACACACATATCAAATGTTGCGATTGCGATCGGCGGGATGAGGCGATTAAGCTATGATCGTTGGATCGGCGGGGAGGATGGACGGACGGGATCGAATCAGAGCAATCACAATCGGGGACAAGAAGATAGGAATTGTGATTGCGATCAGAGGTCAGGGCGTGATTGAGCGCTGACCGTTGGATCGGGGATCGGATCAACGGTTCACATTCAATCGGAGGGAGAGTCTAATCGGGAAATCAGAGAAAGGACTTGTGATTAGGTCCATCATAGGAATGGAGCGATTAGTGCGGAACCGTCAGATCTTCAGGACGAATCAACGGTGGGGAGAGCAATTAGGGGAGCAGTGCGATCGGGGGATCGGGAGACAGGACTGCGATCACCGCAATCGCAAGTTTTTGCGATGGGCTAATCGGAGGGACACACATAAACATTGCGATTGCGATTGGGTCGGGGCTGCGATTAGCGCTCCGCCATCGGATCTTTATGACAGATCAACGACCTAAAACGCGTCGCAGGACTTATACAACAAACCATCGCATCGGAACTTTTACGATGTTTACAAAGGATTTCGCACCCGCCTGGCTTCCGATTGCGATTGGCCCCTAAGGCTTAAGCACTTGGCCTTGGGTAAGGGTTATGTGGGAAAGTGGTTGAAGGGGCTGGCGGAAAAGGGGCTAAGCCCTATTACAATGTTAAAAAGTGGGTTTTAGCCCATTTAAGTGTATTTCAAGGTTGGGGAAGGGTAACGATAGAGAGGGAAAAGGGAAAAAGGCTAAACAAAGGGTAAGGCTAGAAATTTAAGGGGATTTTGGGAGGATTTGAAAGGTAAGAAGGGGAATAGAAGGGGAGACAAGGGAGAACAAAGTAGAGGCTAGGTGGGGGTGAAATAAGAGGAAAAAAGGGCTTTTGGGCATTCTTCTTCATAACAGAGAGGCTTTATGATGGAAATCAGCAAAGGGGATTTCATCAAAGGACAAAAGCACAAGAGACTTCAAGGATGATGTGTCTTCAGGGGAGATGCATTCCTTGAAGGCTCAAAAACAATTTAGCCCCCCATTTTGCTCGCCAAAAATTTATGGGGGAGCTAACAAGCCCTCTTTTTTTTTTATCTCTTTTTGTTTATGAAATACATCTTATTTTCCATACTATTCATCTATTCACCATCATATCCACCTTATTTTGACCAAAAAAATGCATATACAGGTATTTAAATTATTTTTTTCAATTATTAGAAATTTTTGTGAGAATTGAAATTTAAGTGCATTTTTGGACAGCATCAGAAATTCCCGTAACGGCCTCATGATTTGCATATTTGCAGGACAATTTGGCTCGAGCTGGATATATTTCTATAAGGCTTGGGAACTAAGAATAAGTGTACACCTGTTCGTATTTTCAAACCAAGATTTAATAGGCCCAGTCAAAGGTGGTCAAACATGACATGTCTTTATGGAGGATCCCTAGAAATTAGGTCAAAATTCTTATTTTGTGGGATTTTCTAGATTTTGATGGATTTGATGGATGAATTTGACCTGATTGGATAAGATAAAGATAGTCATGACTATAGGAGCTATTTTAGATGAATTTTTTAGATACTTTATCTATTTAAGCCTCAAAATTTGAAGACATTTTATATGTAGAACTTGTATGACTTAACATTATTGTTTCTGAGACTTTCGAGACATAATTGAAGACCTATTCTATCCTATTTGTTGTTGTTATATTCTGGTTGATTGATTGAAGTTTTAAGTAGCTTAAAACACCTTCAGTGTGCGAGGCAAGGGTTGAGGCCCCCACATCGAGCTAAGTGCACTTCTTAGTTTATTTGTAGTTGCAACTTCTAAACTAGTTTGCTTATACTTAACTTGTTTATGCTGATTATTTATGAGTATTAATGCATCTAATGATCATTCTTATTTTTCATATGAAAGGACAAACAAATGTTTAAGTTAAACATTCTTTCTATCTTATTAAGATCTTTAGTTAGAATTCATCTTTTCATGTTTTTACATGCTTTTCTGAATTCCTATTTCTAACAATAGCATTACTGATAAATGAATATATGATGAAGGACAACCAGGACCTCTTCAGTGAAGAGCCTCTTTAATTATTGCTTCATGTATCTTAATCTATTGTTCAATTAAGTAGTTTTTTATTTCTAATTCATGAGGTAATCTTATTAGAGAAGGACAAACAAATCTCTTAAGTTAGGAGATTCTTTTGCTTTTGATTGCACACTTGAATTTAAAAATTGTTTAAGTTAGATTTATATTTGTAATATGCATTTCCCTAATCATTAATAAACCATCTTCTTAATTGATTTTAACGGAAACCCATATACTCTGGGGATTCTACTAAGTTCCACTAGCCCGGATTGATAATAAATACTTGCGTCAGTTTACAACAGTAAATTGACCCAACATTTTGGCACCATTGTCGGGGAAGCATATTTCAAAATGGTCAAATAGGAAGACAAAAACATAAAAAATATAAAATCACCAAAAACAACAAAAACATAGTTTTTCTTTCAAGTAATTTTTTCTTATGCCTTGAGATAGAGATCAGAAAGGTAGATTTGTGAAGTAAAACCCCCCAATAGCTCATTCATCCATGGGATTAACAACACCAGTTTCTGTAAGACCTATTATAGAAGAGTTAAAGGAAAAAAAGAGATCGAGACAGAGATTAACTTTAGTTGAAAGAAAAATCTTGTTAGCCTTAGAGGTAAAGAAAAATAAATCACCTAAAGAACCTCCTTTCATATGGAAACAACAATATACAAGAAAACCCACTGTTGAACAACTAGAGCAACTTGTCCTTGAAGAAATAAAAGTAGTGGAAGAAATACTAAATCAACTACATATTGAAACACCACATATCTTTGAACAAGAAATGGCTAAAGAAGGAGAAGGGTCAACTAGAATAAACATGACTCCTGAACAAAGACTTGAATATGAAAGACAACAAAGGGAATGAAGGAGACAACGAGAGGAAGAAAGAAGAATTGTGGCAGAAAGAAAGGCAATGGAAGATAGAAGAGAAGAAGCACTTAGAAGGATAGAGGAATAAGCAAGAAGAGAAAATCAAAATAGAAGAACACAAGAAAATGAGCAAGAAATTAACAATGACCAGGAAACTACTTTTGGCTTTCTTATCTTAGATGCAAGAGAAATATTAGGAGAAGAAATAAAAATGAAAAACATTCCACCTTCTGTATTGCCTAACTTCTATGGAATGTCAACAAAAGATCTTGATGCATTCATGTTTGAGTTTGATATCTTGTGTAGAACTTATGGATATACTGATGACACACACAAGCTTCGACTTTTTCGTGCTACTCTGAAAGCATAAGCCTTGAAATGGTTTATGGGATTAGGAGAACAAACAATAGATTATTGGGATGACATGAAGAATTTTTTCTTAAGAAGTATCAAGCTTACTGCAGGGCTAGAGACTCAAAAGAATACATTTTCAGAATGACACAACAAGAAGACGGAAGTTAGGAAGAATATTTGGAAAGATTTCTTTACAATTTACAAAAATCCAAACATCATTATCTAAGTCCTGATACTATATGGACCATCTTTCTTAAGGGTATCAGAGATGAATATTTAGACATCCTTAATGTGATGGGAAAAGGAAATATCTCCAATTTACCATTTGAAGAAATTTCTGAACTTTGTCAAAAGTACTCTAGGGGAAGAGCAAAGAGCGGAAAGAGAGACATTTCATCAAAAGCTTCCAAGTCTGCAGCAAGTGTAGTAACAAGAGCAGAAATAGGAAGTTTACTAGAAAATTTCACAAAAGATCTCTTGAGAACTTTGGGAGCACAAGTAGATGTCCTGAAAGCTAAGAAAAAGAAAGAAGAACAAGACGAAATCTTAGAAATTTTCTATCCAAAGTTTAGGAAAAAACATTCACTTAGGGAATGTCCTTTGCAAGGTATACAAGTGTGTGGACTATGCACAGAAAATCATGCAACAGAAAAATGCCATAAATTAAAATAATTGCAAGGAGAAGAAGTGCAAGGAGTAGATTCTCTCTACTATATGGCACCAAGGAGACCTTTGAAAATAAGGATGCATCAATAATTCTCTCAAAAAAACCCCCAATATTTTCAATATCCTCAAAATACATGGAATACACCAATGCCATGGCAGGCTTGGACACCACAACAATATTAAAACCAACCTGCACAAGGTTGGAGGGGATATGGTTATGGAAACCAACCACCACAGCATATGTATCCTTAGCAATATCAATATCAACAATCATACCCTCCACAACCATTTCCTCAATGCCAAAAATTCTAGCAACATCAACCAATGCCATTTCCACCTCAAAACCAACCAATGCTAAATCAATTGCAACAAATTTAGCTGCCCAATAACCAACCACCTCCTAGACCAACACAATTTCCATCTTAGCCAGTAGCTAATTCAAGTAACAAGGTGGATAGACCAACATATCATGTGGAAGAGGCAACATATTTTCCTACTTATTCAATTCTTCCCATACAAGATGTTCACCTAAGGTCTGGTTAGGTGCTACAGAAAGATTCTCCTCTGATAATTGAAGAACAAATTGAACAAGGAGAACAAATTCAACGATCTCAACCAGAAAATCAAATTCAGCAAGGTAAATCTATTATGACACAAACTCCACCATCTCCAGAGAGATTGATACAACACAATATTCCAATATCTCTGCCTGAATTTAATATTCTGGATGAAATGAAAAACACATATGTCAAAATTAATTTATTGCAGGAAATTAAAGATATTCCGATATATGCAAAAACAATAAAGGAATTATGCATTAAGAAATCTCGCAGAAGAAAGAAGGACCCACCTACAATCCAGGTAATTGGAAGTTTAGTTAGTCTCATGTCCACAAAAACAACCATTGGAAAATATGTTGATCTAGGAATTCCTATGGTTACCATTTCAATTAACAAATTTTCAGTGCCAAATAATTTAATAGACTTGGGAGAAGCTATCAATGTTATGACTGCAGAGACTATGAAACATTTGAATCTGAACAACATTAGATCTACTACTACATTTTTAGAACTTGCAGATGGATCTAAGGTTGTACCAGAAGGTATATTGGAAGATATCATTGTCTCACTAGATTCATGGGAGTATCCTGTAGACTTCTTGATTTTGCAGCCTAAAACAAATTTAGGAGAGCATCCCTTAATTTTAGGCAGACCTTGGTTAGCCACTGCAAATGCTTACATTGGATGCAAGCCAGGGAGTATGATTATTGCACATGGAGATGAAAGAAAGCATGTTACATTGTATCCTCCCGCTCAATATCCTTCTTTATTATCATGGCTTGCTGGAGAAGAACCACAAGAGCTTCAATTTGTTCTTAGTCTTAATCAAGTTTATAATTTTAGAGAGGAGGAAGAAAATGAGGAATTATTAGATCTATTCATCTCAGAACCAAATATTTCAGAGCAGCTTAGAGTAACTCAATATGAAGATGTTATTTATCTTTTAAATGATTTTTTTCAGGAAAATTGCACTATACAATCATTGAAAAATACATTCGAAAGCATTTTTCTTGTAAATTCAATTACCAATTCAAACAGAAAAATCATTGAGATCAGTCCTGAGAGACATTTGAATATTGGTAATAACTTACAATCATCACAAGAGGAAAAGCTGACAACATTGCTACAAAAATATTTAAAATCTTTTGCCTCGAATTACACAGACATGCAGGGAATTCATCTAAAAACATGTATCCGTCACATTTACATTGATGATCAAATTAAGCCTGTAAGGCAACCACAAAGAAGGATGAACCCCATGATGAAGCAAATAGTGAAAGAAGAATTACAGAAACTATTACAAGTCGGATGTATTCTATCCTATTTCAGATAGTCAATGGGTTTCACCCTTAGTTATAGTACCTAAGAAAAATGGGAAATGGAGAATTTGTGTGGATTACAGAGAACTCAATAAAGCTACATTAAAAAGATGATTTTCCTTTACCATTTATCGATCAAGTGTTAGATTATTTAGCTGGAAAGAAATTATTTTCATTTTTGGATGGATTTAGAAGATATAATCAGATAAAGATAGCATTAGAAGATCAAGATAAGACAACATTCACATGCCCATAGGGAATATATACATCCAATGTATTACTCTTTGGTTTATGTAATGCACCTGCTACCTTTCAGAGAGCAGTGCTTGCAATCTTTGCTGATTTGATCCATGAGTGTGTATAAATTTACATGGATGATTTCATTGTGTATGGTACAACATAAGATGATTGTTTACAAAATCTTGAAAAAGTGTTAAAAAGATGCATAGAGACAAATCTATCACTCTGTAATGAAAAATGTTAGATCTAAGACTTTTGTGATCCATAATGTAGATAAAAAAACTTTTGGATTAATCACATCATTAGGATTAGGTCAACGTTTCGAACCAGCTAATATGGTTCATCCTCAAGACAAGGTGGAGAGACTAATCAATCTCAATGAATAAATAGTGGAGATGCATCATTTTCTGGAAATAGCCGCTGAGAACTAGCTGTTAAGAACTAGCCGTTAAGACTAGCTGTTAAGAACTAGCCATTAGAAAGTTAGTAAGTTAAAAATAAATTAATTGTTTAAATAAAATCTTGTTTAATTCAAATAAAATATTAAAAAGGCTTTATACATTAGGTAATAGGTAAAAGGGTGAGGGGTAAAATTTTTAAAAACAAAATAAAATTAATTAATTAATTAATTATAAAAATAAATCAATTAATCAATTAAATAATATATAATTAGACAATATAAATTAATAAATAAATAGAGAAACCTAAGAAAAAACTGAGGAACAAAAATTTTTCTAAATAAAAATAAAAATAAATAAATAAAATAATTAATTAATAGGTAATAGGGTAATTAATTAAATAAAAATTGTATTAACAATATAATAGGTAATAGGGGTAACTTAATTTAATCAATAAAATAAAATTAATTAATTAATTAGATAACAATAAATCAATAAATTAATTAAATAATATATAACTAAATAAAATAAAATAATAACTAAATAAAGATACCTAAAAGAGAAAAAAAGAGAGTAAATAAATAAATAAATAAAGTAAAATAAAATAATTAATTAATTAGAGATATTAGAAAAATAAAAATAAAAGTAATGAAAATAAAATAGAATAAAATAAAACATAAGAAATTTAAACAAACATTACTTGGTGAAAGTCGGGGTCCAACTCTTACTTAATTTCCAACCATCATCACGGTTGAGATTCTTGGCATGGCATTCAATTTCGATCACCTCTCTCAATTTCCTATGGTGGAAGTGATCTACCCTAGCAATGACTTTAGAGTTTTCAATACAGACATGATGGCAGGATTTTTCCACTTGTTCAACAAGAGGTCAGGTATGAGACCAATTATGTCTAATATCCGCAACATGCTCCTGGATTCTCTCCCTAATGGATCAACCTGTTTCTCCTATATAGGGAGTTCCACAAGAACATGGAATCATGTAAACACCTTTCATGTCCTTGGGGTCGATAGGGCCTTTAATAGACCCAAGAGAATTTCTAATAATGTAGAGAGGTTTGAAAGAAGTAGAGATATTATTTCTCCTGAAGACATGGGCAATTTTGTCCATTGTACCTTGGAAAAATGGGAGATGGACCTTGGAAATAGGATCCACCCAAGTAGATTTTATTTGAATTAAACAAGATTTTATTTAAACAATTAATTTATATTTTTAACTTACTAACTAACTTTATAACGGCTAGTTCTTAACAACTAATCTTAAAAGCTAGTTCTTAATAGCTAGTTCTCAGTGGCTATTTCCGGACAATGATGCATCTCCACTATTTATTCGTTGAGATTGATTAGTCTCTCCACCTTGTCCTAAGGATGAACCACATTAGTTGGTTTGAAACGTCGACCTAATCTTAATGATGTGATTAATCCACAAGTTCTTTTATCTACATTATGGATCACAAAAGTCTTAGATCTAACATGATTTGTTACTGTTGTTCACTACAAAATTATTTGGCAGCGCACTGTCAAATTTATGTATTGCGATTTATAGGAATGTGTCAACTCATTTGTTTCCTAATCCATATCTCAACGTCCCTGGCTTGCTAATCAACACAGTAAAAAATTTACTTTTCCTTTCTTCACCAGATTTTTCAATTTTAGTTCGGATTTTACAATCGAAAAACCAATCTAAAAGTGGTTTTGACCATATTCAAAACAAGTTACTCTTGTTCAATTTAATATCATTCAAGTTCCTGAAAAAAAGCATGCATTCACTACTCTACAACACAATGAGCATTCCTCCACAATAATTTGAAACCGATACAACAAGAATAAAAAAGATAAATGAACAAATCACACAATGATTGAAGCCACAATGTACAAATTCTTAATGCAAATAAATTTAACAAGTTACAAGCTCTCAAATTGACCCAACACATAGGAATAAAACTACAATTAATAACAATCCATAATTTGAAATCGATTTAGTTTAATCACAGGTTTTTGATTCAATCTCAAACCATACGAACTCACAGTTCCATTTTATATTCATTTATGCCATTCACACAGAAATTTCTTCTGGTTCACACAGATTGGAAATTACACGCGGGTATTCAAACTTCAGAACTATAGTTACACAAAGAAACAACAAGTTCCTCTCTTCTCCCAGCTAAGGATATTTTAGGTGCTCGTTCTTTTTATTTTTGAAAATAAAAAACCGACTATGAAAAACAAGAGTCACAAATGTGAATTGATTCCCATTCTCCACAAAACTAGGGAACTAAAACTATATTTACAACAAAAAATAACTTCTCTAACTTATTTCTATAAAAAAATCAAAATTCACTCCTAAATTAAATATTTAAAATTTCTTAAAAAAACATTTGGACTCTTCTTCTTGTTTTTCCCAGAATTACCATGTGACCATCCCTTCACATTGGTAAGTTATTGTCAAGACTTCATCAAATTTTTTTCTTGGCCTATGCACCTACATCAGGCTTCCCATGAAAAAATATTTATGAAATCTTGCTAATAAGGTCTTATACAAAATAACATGCTTTCTATAGAGCTGCAACAATCATCCAAGTAGAATCCTCAACCCTCATCCAAGTAGAATCCTCAATCAAAGAACCTTTCCACTTCACCAAGTATTCCAGATATTCCTTCCCTCTAGTATTCTTTGCAACCCTTGTGTCCAAAATCATTTCATCCTCCAATGTTTTTTCCACAGGAATTTTTTTACCCATTATTGATCATTGAATTCATCATTGTCTATGTTTGTTTTAGATGACTCTTTGTCAGCAGGTGATATCTTGCAAGGACCTATTTTGTTGATGTTAAGTTTATTATACTCCTTCCTTGGAAATCTATCCTTTGTTAGATGATCTAAGACCACGCCTCCCACCTCAAAGTTCACTTCTCTTCCTTTTAAATTTAATTTTTTCTTGTATTTGGAGATATTGACTTGTAACCTCTTCTTAACTCACTCATTTAACTCACTCATTGTTGTTGTAAAATTTTCTCCTTCAACGCTTCTTTGTTCCATTCTTCCCAAATTTTGCAGTTCAAAAACTCCCTTAAGATGCATCACATACAAAATATGAAATGGAATTTTCCCTCTACTCCTATTTGACGAAACGTTATATGCAAACTCAAACTGATCTAATACACGATCCCATTGCTTGGAATGATCACCCACAAAGCTTCTTAATATGTTCCTGATACTTCTATTTATCACTTTGGTCTATCCATCAAACTTCTATTCACCACTGAAAGCACATATTCCTTACAAAAATTTATTAAAGTCGGTAAACTTCAACACTGGTTTCTAAGTGATCTTCTTCTTTAATAGCTGGAAAATTTCCTCTATTGTGTTGTCCAACAAAAAGGTTGTCTATCCTTCTTGACTGGTCTGGAATTTGTACACATCCTCCACTCTCCACCCTTCTTTGGACTTAGTAGCGTAGGCATAACACATGGGCTCATGATCTCTCTTATTAACCCTTTATCTAACATCTCTTGAACCTGATTTTTTATATATTCATTTTCCATAGGTGTCATTTGATATGAAACCCTATTTAGAAGTCTTTCCTTCTCCAGTTGATTATCTGTTGGGAAACCAACTCCAAAAATAGAAGAAAAGAGATATCAATGCCTTAGAAATAAGCCACTTCGAGGGGGCAACCTCCAATACATTACATAAATGAAAAATTCTTGGATGATTCAAATTACAAAACCTCCTTTCTATATATAGGAGTCCATGGGCCCACAATGTAATCCTAGCCGACCTAACAATAATATTTTAAGGGCACAATAATAACAATATGGGGGTTACAGGGGTACAATAATAACAATAAGGGGGTTACACTAACAACAGTAAGGGACTATAAGAGTAATATAGGGACCTAACATGCCCCTCTCCTTCAAAAAAGTGTTGTCCTCAATGCTTGAGTAGCTCTGGGTGCTTTTGTATAAAATTCTCATCCTCCCATGTAGAATCTTCAGTGGGTAAGTTCTTCCACTTTATGAGATACTCTGAAATTAATCAATTTCGTAGCTATCAATTTCTAGTTTCTGTGACCACTTCAGGTTCCAATATGATTTTTCCTTCCTCATCAAGTTCTGGCAATATTGTCTGAACTGGAAGATTTTCACCTGTAACCTTCTTTAAGCATGAAACATGGAAAACTGGATGCACTTGTGAAGAAGCAGGAAGCTCTAATTTGTATGCCATAGTACCAATCTTTTGCAACACCTTGTAAGGACCATAGAACTTTGGCAATAATTTATTATCCTTCTTAGCTTGCTTGAGGGACATTTTTTTGTATGGTTGTAGCCGTAAAAATACCCAGTCTCTTACATCAAAACTTCTCTCGCTGCGATGTTGATCTGCTTGTTGTTTCATTCGATTTTGTGCCAAATTCAGGCTATCCTTTAAGAGTTGGAGAACTTCTTGTTGATGCTAGATGTGATCTTCCACTGCTTTAACCTTTGAATTTTTTCTTAAATATGATGTGATGGATGGTGGATGATATCCATAAAGTGCCATAAATGGGGTCATTTTTGTTGCAGTATGGAAGGAAGTGTTATACCACCATTTCGAGAGAGGTAACCACTTGACCCATTGTGTTTATTTATTAGATACAAAACAACGAAGATATCCTTCCAAACATTTATTTACTATCTTAGTTTGACCATCGGATTGAGGATGATAAGATGAGCTATGAGCTATTTGAGTACCCAAACAAGAAAATAACTCCGTCCAAAAATTTCCAGTAAAAATGGGATCTTTGTCGCTCAAAATAACCCTTGCGTTTCCATGTAGCTTTTGAATTGTGTCCATAAATGTAGTAGCAAATGTACTTGCTTTAAATGGATGAGATAATGCACAAAAGTGTGCATACTTGGTAAGTCTATCAACTACCACCATGATGACACTCTTTTCTTCGGACTTAGGTAAACCTGTGATAAAATCCATTGAAATCTCCTCCCAACGTTGACTTGGAATGGATAAAGGTTGTAGAAGTCCTGGGGTCTTAATTGTTTCCACTTTATTCTGCTGGGAAACCAAACATTCCGCCACAAACTTTCGAATATCAGATTTAAGGCCATCCCAAAAAAATTCTTTCTTCACCCTGTGGTAAGTTTTTAAAAATCCTGAGTGTCCTCCTAAAGGAGAAGTGTGCAATTCCAGAAGAATATTTTGTTTTAGTTGGGAATTTTTACAAAGATATAAGCGATCTTTGTACCATAAGGAATCATTTTTCCAACTAAATGTATCAGATGTACTAGGATCTTGCTGCAACTTTTGAATGAGTGTCCATACATCTTTGTCCTTCTTCCATTCATCTCTTGCTTCGGTTATCCAATCTAGTTGGACAATAGAAATGGCACAAAGCAATGCTTCCACCTCTTCATTCTTCTTGAGAGTGCATCTGCAACAACATTAAGCTTTCCTTTTTTGTAGATTATTTCAAAGTCATAACCCAACATCTTTGTGACCCATTTTTGCTGCTCTTCTGAAGATAGTCTTTATTCCAAAAAGTGTTTAAGACTATCATGATCAGTTTTTACCTTGAAGTGTCTTCCCATTAGGTAAGTTCGCCATTTCTTTAGTGCATGCAGTATTGCTAACATTTCCTTCTCATAAATAAGTTTCTGTAAATACTTTCCTTTAATTGGACGACTTTCAAAAGCAATGGGTCTTCCTTCTTGCATTGAAGCAACACCAATTCCATTTCCTGTGGCATCACATTCCACAATAAAGGTTTTTGTGAAGTCTGGTGTAGCTAAGACTGGTGCTAGGCACATTGCCTCTTTAAGATGTTCAAAGGCCTTAGTTGCTTCAAGAGTCTATGAAAATGCATCTTTCTTCAATAATGTTGTTAGAGGTGCTGCTATTCTCCCATAATTCTTAACAAACTTGCGATAATACCCTGTTAACCCGAGAAATCCTCCCAACTTCTTTATGGTTGTGGGGACTTTCCATTCCTTAATGGCTTTAATTTTGTTAGGGTCTACTTTAACACCCTCGTGAGATACAATATGACCCAGATATTCCACCTCTTGTACTCCAAAGAAACATTTGGATGTTTTTTGCATATAATTGTTTCTCCTGCAATAGTTTGAGCACCCTGTCAACATGTTCAACATGATCCTTCCAAGACCTGCTGTAGATTAGTATATCATCAAAAAATACTAGCACATATTTTCTAAGGAAGGGTTTGAAAATGGAATTCATCAACCCTTGAAATGTAGAAGGTGTATTGGTAAGGCCAAAAGGCATGACCAAAAATTCATAATGACCCTCATGAGTTCGAAATGCTGTTTTTGGAATATCTTCAGTCTTCATTCTAATTTGATGATATCATGAACGAAGATCCAACTTGGTAAAATAAATTGCTCCATGTAATTCATCCAATAATTCATCAACCACAGGAATGGGAAATTTATCTTTAATGGTGAGCTTATTGAGCTCCCTATAATCCGAACACATGCTCCATAATCCATCCTTCTTGTGTACCAATACTATAGGTGCATAGAAAGAACTTTGACTAGGTTGAATTATACCCGCCTCTAACATTTCTGCAATCATACGTTCAATTTCGCTCTTTTGGACATAAGGATATCTATAAGGCCTGATGTTTGGAGGAACACTTCCTAGAATCAAATGAATAGCATGTTCATAATCACGAATAGGTGGGAGTCCTTTGGGAGTTTCAAACACCTTCGAATGATTGTCCAAGACTTTTTGGAGATCTGCAAAAATAGATGATTTTGATGTTGGAACTTCTAGTGAGCATAATTGTGCAATTACACCTCGTTTTTCTTTCTTTAGAAGCTTTTTCATGACATTAGAGCTTATTATCTTTCCTGGCTTCCCTGCAATACCCCATAATTCGACTTCCTTTCCTTTTGAAAAAAATTTCAAGAAAATTTCTTGAAAATTAAAAGCTAATGTCCCCAAAGATTGTAACCATTGTACTCCTAGTACAACATCAACACCTCCCATAGGAATGGAAAGCATTGGAATATTCAATACATATTCCCCCATGGTTAGCTTGATATTATGGCATTTTCCAGAGAAATTTATAGTTCCTCCATTTGCAACCATCACTTGACATTCCGGTGTTGGGTATAGGAAACAATTCAATTCCTTGGCTACCTTACAATGAATAAAATTATGGGTACTACCCGAATCAATCAACACTATTACCTTTTTCTTCTTGATATGTACTTCTATCTTGAGAGTTTGAGGAGTGGTAATTCCTGCCAATGCATTACACGATATGGTCAGACTCATTTCTTCCTCTTCTAGGGTTGGTTCCTGGTGTATATCCTCTTCTTGTTCATTTTCTTCTTCCTCTTCACAATCTATGTAAAATAATTTCTTCTCAGCACAATTATGACCTTTAGTGTATTTTCTATCACAACTGTAGCAAAGCCCTTTTGCTCTTTTTTCTTCCAATTGTTGTGGTGTCAACCTTGTAGGTTGTGGAAATCTAGGCGCAACAACACTTCCTTCTTTATAGAAGTGAGTGGTAGGCTTCCTTGTCGCCATAATTTTACATTCAATTTTTCTTGCCAACCTGAATGCCTTCTCCAATGAATCAGGTTCCAAAACGCAAACTTCATGTTGGATGTTATCCTTTAAAGTGCCTATGAAGAGATCAATCCTGTGTTCCTCTGGAATATCAGTTACCCTTATATTCAATTTTTGGAAGTCCTCAATGTGCTCCCCCACTAAACCTTTTTGTTTGAGATTTATCAATTGGCTAAAGAAGGTGTTGCTCTTTGTATCCTCATAATGTGCTATCATTTCCTCCGTAAAAATTGACTAAGTGACAATTTTTTTACGGGAGAAAAGCCATCGATACCATACAAATGTATTTTGTTCTAAATGTAAAGTTGCAATGCGTACCTTTTGTTTGTTTTTCACATTATGGAGATCAAAATATTGCTCCATCTGTAGTATCCATGTTACAGGATCCTTTCCATCAAACTTCCTCATATCCATTTTTGGAATATGGTGGTTCTTCTTGCCAACATTAGAGTTTATGAAATCACGATTAACATTTATTTTGTTCTCATCATGAGTTTCCTCTACTATCTTTTCACCATTAGGAAACATTTCTTGTATCAACTTTGTCAAACCTTCCATGTCTTCTTTTAGATCATTCTTCATGTTTTCCATTTTTTCATCGATCTTAGCTTCCATGTCATCCATCTTAGATTCCATGCCAGCTTCCATGTCATCTATCTTATATTCCACGCCTTTCTTCAAACCATCCATCTTAGTTTCCACACCTTTATTCAAAACTTCCATGTCATTTTTGGTTGCTCTTTGGTAGAGTGAAATTTCTTGCACTTGCTCTTGTAATTTTGATATGTCATGTTGCCATTCTTCATCTTCATGAGTCATAGTAGAGCCTTCTAAAGGCTTAATGGGTGTTGAATTATTTTTAGGGGCCATTTTAGAAACCAATACTAATATTTATTCTACAATATGCCCTTGGAATCAATTCAACTTGATTCTTCAAACAAGACTTATGCAATTTGGGAAACAAAATACACACCTTTTACTTGATTTTGCAGAGCTCTATATTGAAATTGAATTATATATATAATTGCATATCCTAAATATCTAAAATTTGGCCCTGTAGTAGTCCTCTGAAGCTTCTTTCAAATGCCACAGGTCTGAATTGATTTGGATTCTTCAAGGCAAAGTTATTTCCAATGTCCCACAATGACCTAATTATGGACTGGTTCAGTAGAGCGAAATTGTATGACTTGTCACGTGTCACTGTTTGCTCCTTTAGCTCTAAAATTTATAGACAGGAAACTACAGTCCGTGTACTTCTAGTAATTTTTTACAGAATTCCAATCCTATGCTCAGAGAGAGAGTCATGAATATTTTCCCACGATCACCTCTTTGAGATGAAATTAGGGAGCCTGAAAAAGACCTAACTTCCACAGATCATATCTCTGAAAATATTGTGAACCAAGCTCTGAAATTTGGCCATGATGTTCCTCATGAGCTAGGATTTGCGCTTTAAAAATTTCAGTTTCTAAACCTTCACAGAAAAAAATTTATAGCGAAACGACCACAATGACCTTTTTAAGTGAAATTCAAGAGCCTGCAAAAAGTCATACCTTCCACAGATCATATCTCCAAAATTATTGCGAACGAAGCACTGAAATTTTGTGACGATGTTCCTCATGATTTCAGCTTCGCACCCTAAAAATTTAACCTTCTGAACCTTCTTAGAAAAAAATTTATAGCGAAAATTCCACGATGACCTGTTTGGAGCAGCGAAACCCTAGAATCCAAAGCTCTAATACCAAATGTTGGGAAACCAGCTCCAAAAATAGAAGAAAAGAGATATCAATGCCTTAGAAATAAGCCACTTCGAGGGGGCAACCTCCAATACATTACATAAATGAAAAATTCTTGGATGATTCAAATTACAAAACCTCCTTTCTATATATAGGAGTCCATGGGGCCACAATGTAATCCTTGCTAACCTAACAATAATAATTTAAGGGCACAATAATAACAATATGGGGGTTATAGGGGTACAATTATAGCAATAAGGGGGTTACACTAACAACAGTAAGGGACTATAATAGTAATATAGGGACCTAACATTATCCTTTTCCTTTGGAAAAACCACGCCCTCTGCCTAAGTTTTGCTTTATTTCTATCTTTTCTTCTGCCTTCAAGGCATATTGGTACGCTTCTTCCATGGTCCTTGGAGAAAACCTGTTGATTTCATCCTGAATATCCATTCTTAAGCCATTAATATACCTTGTTGTATTTTTTGGGGTATCTTCCACATAACCTTCTCTCAAGTTAACTTTGTAAAATTCTCCGGTATATTCTTATATGTTCTGTGACCTTTTCTTAAGGTTCTGCATCTTCCAATAGACATTAGAGGAAATCTCAGCCTAAAAGTGGCCATCTAAGGAAAAATAATAAAATAAGTTATGAATGTTGGAGGGAAAAGTAGAAAACTACTTTTTTAATTGTATCTTTTGGCTTATATCCTTATAGGTTTACTCAAATTTCAAGTGTATACACTCGTTGGATGTGAAATTAAATTCTATCCAACGAGTACCCATTATGCATACTTTTGAGAAGATCCAAATTACTAAAAATTGAAGATACATTAAAAAAGTGTGTTGAATACATTTTTTAAATGTATCTTAAATTTTTAGCAATGTGGGTCTTCTCAAAAGTATGGATAATGTGTAATCATTAGATGAAAAATTTAATTCTGCATCCAATGAGTGTCTACACTTGAAATTTAAGTAAACGTATAAGGAGATAAGCCAAAAATACAATTAAAAAAAGTAGTTTTCTTCTTTTCCCTCCAAAATATTTACATGTACCCCTATTTAAATTTTAAGGATTTTGATTGGTTTACATATTATGACATGGAAATTACGTGAAAATTTCATGGGGAATTTTAGGCTAAAATTTCCTCTAATGGAGTTAATTGGTAATATTTTGGTAAGAATGTACTGAGATTTATCTTTTCCACCATCCCATCCAGTGATCAAATTTGAAGGGTGGGTCTTAATTTCAATTAGAAGGGCATATATTTATGTCGCCCTTCCATGATGAAGGGCTTAAAAAAGAAAACATTTCAATTGACCACAATACATTATTTTTACATTTCATTTTCAGAAAGACAAAATCATCAATATTTACGTTAATAAAAGACTTTTACATATACAATAGTGAAGGAGGTTCCATTTTGCATTGCTTAAATTGTTTTATTGTCTATTAAAACTCTTTTGGAATGCATAGCTAGGATACCCTCATTTGATACACCTCGTTGCTTGTCTTTAGTATGACTTATCAATGTTCATTTTTAAACTGTGTCCTTCCAACCGAAATCACTAATAGGATAACGTACTTGTCCTCTTCGATTTCATCAAATACATACTCCAAAACCATAAAGTAATCAAATCACTAATCTCATTTGCAGATCTGCATCTGAGGGAAACACGGATGGGTGATTTGATATGAGGGAAGCACCCCTTAAGCCAAAGGAGAGCTGAACTAAAGTGAATGACCACCAAGGTGACAGCAGGTGTTATCAAGTTGCCCTAGGATTTGTGCTTGGTGATTGTATATATATTTTGTCAAGAAATTTAGGTAATACTATGCCTCATTCCATGAGGATTTTATCACTCCGTGTCACTTGATGCTTGAAAATTCTTTCTTTTTTGGGTCCTAAGTCACTCAGTCACTCATTGATTTTGACTGAGAAATACACATCATCAATGATCAATCAATCCAAACAAGCCAAGCCAAACTTTGAATAGAACAATCCTTGATAAAACCATAACAAACAAGAACAAAATAGAAATCTTCACAAGCTTCTTTTAAAAGCCCCTTTGAATTGATAAATCAGTTTTTTTGTCAAAAACAACCTCTCTACAGTTACAATGTAGTAGTGCATTCTGAAGAATGAATAAATTGGAAATTCAAAATTCCATTTGATTAAACCAATCAACACTTTATCAGAACTAGAATTAAGCATTTAGGAGAAAATGTAATAACATAAGTCAGTCATCCCTAGTACTATCTCCAATTACTTGAAGTTGATACTAATAAGAAAAATTGTAGAACGCTATCAAGATGGTCAAATATTACATAAGAATACCGTTCAAACTTCAAGACTATTTTTGTTCGTTAGCGTGAATCAGCCTTAGAAACGTATTAGTGTAAGCAATTATAGGCTTGCCTATTCTAACACATCCATAAAGAAAATCACATGAATCCCAGAATAGAAAATTTATGCAATTTAACCAGGCTAGCAGACGATATAGTTTAGAGTTTTACCTTATCTTCAGTAATTTGAAATGCACCCATAACAAAATTTATGTCAAACACTATCTTTCTACAATTGATTAAAGATGGATGATTTTTAAGGTAGGGTAATCGTTGTAGTTTGAAGTGATAATTGCAACTTATAGTGTTTATTTTACAAAGTACTGTAAATAGTATTATCCTATTACATTTTTTCCCCTTTTGGGGCGAGGTAGAATTTATTAGACCTTTTATCGTAGTCAATTATGGGACCTAATGGGCCAATACTATTGAACGGTGAACCTTATATTGTTGCAGTCTTGCAGAAAGAAAGAAATCAAAAAAATTATATGGCTATGGTAGGATTGAACAAGCCTATACGTTTTATACTCAAACTCTATTAATGCTATAAAGAAAAATAATCTAGGGGTTAGGGCTAGACAGAGTATGGGCTGCAGCTGCACTATACAATATTTCGAAGTTTTAATAATTGAATGCCCACTGCGCCATACAGAGCTATAAAACCAAATAAATCTAAGATTTAGAACCAAGCAGAGTATGAGATGGATCCATCCATTATGTCATTGGAAGTTCCAATAATTTAATGTCCACTACCATTACGAGCTCGCTCCTGATTTATTTTATCCTATGATTCTAATTCTTATCCTTGACTAACTATCAACTATCTAGCCTTGTCATTACACTTACCATCTGGAGCTTAAATTTCATAACCATTGTTCATTTTGTGCACCTCCATCTGGCCACAACAATTCAATATGGAAATTCTAGGAAATGGAGCCAAGCTCCCTATATTACTATTACTGTGGAAATAAAATCAAAGATCATTGAATGTAGTATGCTAGAGAAAGATTCCTAAACTAGATTTTGAGATGCTTCAAGAACCATGTAATTCGGTACTCCATCAAATAATCATTCTTGGCAAAACCCCCACAGTGTGCTTGTGAAGCCACTGCAAACAATATCTTAGCACGTCTGGCATAGCCCTAGCGAGACAGTAAGATGTATTCCTACCCTCAGACACACAACCTGAAGACTATGGAATTGTGATCCATGCCTAAGCCTTCGTCTTTGTGCAGACATCATATTTTTATAAAATTTATCAACGGCGTAATGCATGCTTCATCATATTTTCGACCAAAGAAAGCAGTAAACCACAAAATAACTCAAATTACAGTGGAGGATCATCAAAATGGACAAAACGCCATCCAAAAGAACAAAAAAACACCGTAATGTGCCAACAACGTAGAAAATTACTATTACACTCTTGGCAGTGCAGTTGGATGTGCTAAACACAAGAAAAAAATGACCCACTCTGGATATAATGTCAGTATGCTCAAATCAATGCAGTATATCATGACTACTGGTCAGCATTGCAATTGGGCATGCTTAAACAACAAGAAAATGCATCACCCATTGAAAATAACATTCAAATCAAAAAGGCGTTCCAAATTCTGGAATTTCCATTATTGGTTTTACAGATAATGAGAGACCGTCTATTTGTCCATCAAATTTGCGTGTATATGTGGGAACGTGTGTTAAGCCCAACTCGTTTAAAACCAAACGAAAAAAATTACAAATGCAGTGAGATCCTCAGGGTTCTTTGTTGTCTCCCTTTGTTCCTGACTTTGGTTGTTCCCCTGTCTGTTTTCCTGTTATGCATACACGAAGAAACATTAGAGAGCAGAGGAACTTCTGAACATAAACAATATGGAATTTTGTATACACAGACAGGCCTGAAAGAGGGATGGATTCAAGGGTTTTGAGTACCTAATTTTTTGTGCAGCCGATTGAAAATATTTTATCGTTGAGCTCTGAGTCCTGACACTCCTGAGTCCTGAGCAGTGAGACTGAGGAATGGCTGTTTGTGCAGCCGATTGAAAATATTTTATCGTTGAGCTCTGAGTCCTGAGCAGTGAGACTGAGGAATGGCTCTTTCGCTACAGGTTTCAAACTTGCAGGTTGCAGTTCTTCTCTTCTCCAACGCGATGAAAAGAAAATCCTTAGCTCTGAGTCTGAAGCTCGAGCAATAACTTGGACGTTGGTAAAAAACATTATTACGGTCGTTGCCAGTCGGCTTGGAGTTGGAAATGTCATTAATTTTCTTCAATACCTCTGCTACCACAGTCCACTGGGCAGAATTGAGCAACCTTTACAGACTGGAGTGACCACTAACCACTGACCAGTGACGAGTCAGCCATGAAGACCCGTCACAATTCATTCAAAGTCACGACTTCCATTTCTCCTTAGCTGGGCAATCTGTCCTTTCTCCGCTCACTCCTCCTGCCACGCAATGCGTTCCGGCCCATGACCCATCCACCATTGGCAAAAAAAAATGTGACGAGCGCTGACAGGATAGCACTTCTAAAAACATTTTATAGTATTATTCAACCTTCTTTTAAAACTTGTAAAAATTTAAAATTAAATTTTTTTTTACTAGTAAATTTCGCTCCTCACTTCTCTGACGTGCCAGAGACCCTTTGAAGGGCTCTGACGTGTTCAAATTTGATC